>JAODKF010000103.1:15004656-15017089 GCA_026779585.1 Mormyrus proboscirostris
TCCCATAAATCTCCATCAACTGCAAGATGCTATCCTATCAATATGGGCCAACATTTCTAAAGAATGCTTTCAGCACCTTGCTGAATCAATGCCACGTAGAATCAAGGCAGTTCTGAAGGCGAAAGGGGTTCAAACACCATATTAGTATGGTGTTCCTAATAATCCTTTAGGTGAGTGTATATGTATAAAGTGTTTGTGTGTATCAGACAAAAGTGTCACTATGTGTTTATGAAAATGCAAAGTGCATATTCAGCACTCTTACACACGGTTATAGGAGAACCTGTGGCCTGCCCCAGGCAACATAGGCCACCAAACATGGGACACCAAGTGGTGGACCATCACTGGGCATGTGTTTGTGTGTACGTTAAGACACTATGGGCAGTTCAGAGATGCCATTTTGTCTTTTCTGCCAAACTCAAACTGTCCAATGTCTGACAGAATTATTTTCCAACAGTCCCTGAGTGCCCTGGATAGAATGCCACACCCAATAAAACGATGCTGTTGACGTGGACATAAAGCTGATGACTGGAGTCCTATGGACGGAACAGTAGGACTGAGCGTTGTAGTGTCAGGTGATGCCTTTTATATATAGAAGCTGGAAATCATACTTCTGGTTCACAAGTAGCATCTGTGGTGTCTCTGGAGTAAACAAGATGGTGACATTGTGTTAAAATAAACTTAGACAACATAGGTAGAACATTCAAACTACTCAAACAAAGTTTAACTATGTTCCTTTCATCTTTTATTTGTAATAACATTACTACCCATGTATATATTTCTGAACAAATTATAGAACTAGCACGTTTAAACTGAGATTGATGAATCAAAGCTGGCTTAGTTAGCTCAGCGCCCTCATTAGAAACATGGTGTCTCAAAGGAGTTTTACTGAAGGAGGCTCAGAAGTGTTGCAGCTAACTATTTAACCTCTCTATGTAAATATACCTATGCAAATATAAAGTGGTGGGGATGTATCAGGTGGGGATGTATCAGAATCATGTTTCACCGTTGCGCTGTTCATCAGATTTCCATACGAACGCAATTAGAATACGCATTAATGCAGCTATTTAGAATGTGAATAGCGATCTTCGGGTGAGAGCAGTACTACGCACCCCTGATGCAGGTTTAACCTGATTTTAAAAACTTTAATATTTCCGACAATGGAAGTTTTGAAAAGAACACAGTCAATGATTTTTTCATGTTTCTATAATAAGTTATCAGCTAGTTATGAACTGATCGAAATACAGTCTCAGGGTTAAGGACAAACGGGGAACCACATGGTACAAACATCAATGATAGATGTCACAAGACATACTGAATGCGGACTTAAATGCAGGATATGGCATCAGAATGCATGCAGGACAGCTGGTACATTGGGAATACACACGCAGGTAACGAGGTGTACGTGGCACATGAGAGGGCTGGATGGTGGGTCGTGACCGAGAGCAAGACGAACCAGGAAAACAAGACAAGACCATCACCGAGGCACAAGGAACACGACTAAAACACAAAACAAGCAAAAGGACAGAAACCATGACAAAACCTGACAGAGCACAGGGAACGCAGACAGGCAGACCAGGAAAGGAGACACTGGGTGAACACCAACAAAGGGACAAAGGGACCAGGAGTAACAGAGGAGACACAGAGGGACAAGGAGCAGAAACAAAAGGAACAAAACAAGGAGGCCAAAACCAGGACGGCAGGAGCCCAAGGGGACCCCAGCGGGCAGAAGGCGGTAGATGCAGGGGCAGCAGACGACCGCAAGGCCAGAGCAGGAGGGGAGTGAGGAGGGAGCCGGAGGGACAGACGGAGGGGGCGAGGAGGAAGGCGATGGGGACACAGGTGAAGGGGAGGACCAAATGTGGCGAATTCACACTGCAGCTGAGCTGTGCAGTAAAGTTTCTGGAGAGTGAAGAATTTTTTGGGGAGCATGTGGGCAGGTCTCACTGGGGTCCGTGCGGGCTCTGCCTTCACTGGCTCGAACACCAACGGGTCCAGGATATTAAGGGGTTCCTGGGCATATCCGGCAGGGGGAGAGAGAGAGAGAAACTGCTCCCAGAATGATCACCGGCACTTCTTCGGATCTCTCTCCTCCTCTCTTCTTCTTTCTCCGGGTCCGGATTTTCGGTGGGGGCTGGGAGTCTCAGGGAAGGTCCGTCGGCGGATTAGGCAACCGCTTGCTGCGCCAAGCTCGACATGCTGGGTCCTCCTCTCGGTTAGCCCCTCACGTAGCTACCAAAGGTTGCGGCGCACATCCTGTGCACAATGTACGTCATCGGCGAGGGACATCTCTTCTAGCAAGTCCCAGCTTTGGCTGGCTAAAGCCCAGACTACAGGGCCCTTTTGGACCTTCGGCTGGGCCAGTCAGTAAAGGACCTCGTCTACCAAGCCGAGGTACTCAGACGAACAGGCAGGGATTGGGAAATCAGGAGCAGGCAACGGAAAATCAGGAATACGGGGAACCACGCGGTACAAACATCAATGATGGATCTACTGGAGACAGGCTAGCACACGGGCTAAATACAGGACATGACATCAGAATGCATGAAGGACAGCTGGTACGTTGGGAATTCATACAAGGGTAACGAGGTGGGCATGGCACATGGGAGGGCTGGACGGAGGGATGTGACAATTACAGCTGCGGTCTGGGTTGCCTGCCTGCCCTGCAGTTGCTGCTGTTTTGCCTCTTTTGCTGTACTGTGAATGAGGGGATTAGTTGACTGCAATTACCCTTTTAACTGGTTCTTCCAGCATTAACTATATGGAGTGAGGGTTTTCGTATTTTTATTTCGTGTTTTAAGATTGGTTTTGTTGGGTTGGTACTCCACCAGGGCACCAGATTTGCATGTGTGCATGGGAATTGTAGTGCTTTGTTCCAGGATGCCATCTTCTGCCTGACAGTTTTACTTCTCACCCTGTGTGCATCAGCCCTGAAGTCACTCTTATCTTTTATGGTGGATGGTGTTTTATTACTGTGATTGTTAATAAAATATTGTAAGTGGAGTCATGTCGCTTGTTGCCATGTATGACGGACCTGAGTGCCTTTTTGGGGTATTATTTAGCTTAGGAAATATTTCCTTGGGTGGGATAGTTGGTATCTTAAGGGGTGGTTCCCCCAAAATCTCAGCCCAGCGCCGTGACACATGCAGAGATAAGTTGTACTAATAGTACCATACATTATTGTACAGTGGTATTATGGGGCATGATGGGTAGTGCTATTTCATTCACTCCCGAGGTTCTAATCCTGTTCTCTGCCCCATGTTGCATGATTTCTGCTGCAGTTTTCTCCTGCATTCCAAAGATATGCAGGTGCCCTGTGATGCACTGGCATCCTCTCCAGGGTCCCTGTCCCAGCCTTGTGCCATATGCTGTCTGGGGTGAGCTCCAGACATCCATTTTCCTATACTGGATAAACATTTTTATGGATGGATGGTTGGATGGGGATTATGTTGACTATAAAACTAGATAAATATATAATATGGATGGATGAGGCATGGATGGATGAATAGTTGGTTGGGGATTACGTAGAATATAAAACTAGATAAATATTTAATGTAACATTATGCTCTTTTTTATACTACAGAAATAAAGTGTTATTCACCGCCACTTACCAGCATTTACTAACATGCACAGCTAACTAACATAGCTGATCTTTAGGGGTCTCTATCCATGCGTCTGATCCAAGGCATACATATAACATGGGCTGCGATGGACACAAGATAGATGAAAGCACTTGCATTATTGTGCACTAAGCTAAGTTACAGTCTGGTGAAATATGATGAAATAAATATGATGAAACATGAGGAACTGGCCATTAAAACAGCACCCACATGTAGAGGGAGTCTTTAGGGCTGAGTTCCAGAGTCCACAGGATGGTTTGTACCTGTAGATTACCATGCTCAAACACACCTACTACACCAACCTACTACACCAACCTACTACACTTGCAAATTAGTTGATTAAGATGTGTTTGAGCAGGGAAACCTGCAAGCTGTGCTACAGACTGACCTTCCAGGACTAGAATGGAGGAACCAGCTTTCATCAAGAAATTTCTCTTAGTTGATTACTTCCTATCACTCAGCAACCTTGGGAACTTACAGTACAGTACAGAAACATTCCATAGATTATATTTTGCCAATTCTCCTCAAAAAGTATACTGATATTTTAATTAAATGAACTTAATCATCAACCAAATCTCTGCAGGTTTTACAGGAAATAGATGTTGCTAAAGAAGTGATGAAATGCATGTCTTTAATAAGCATGAAGAATTTCAGGCGAAACCTTTTACTTAGGAAATCAGAGGTGTTAATTGAGTAACTATATGTCAATCATTAACACATCACAAATGTATTGTCATGTAAAACTATTAATGGAATCAGTATGGGGAATTTTAGGCTATGCTGACAGTTAAGGCAATAATTGTGTTTCTGATAGGACGTTTTAGCTAGACTGGCTCTATCACTTTAAGTTCCCACCAATAAAAAATCAAAATAGACCAATGGAAGTTCAATTCTAAGCAGATAATGGAAAGCATACACGTTTAGTCAAGTAAAGAGTTCAACACACTAACTTGGAAGTCAGTCGCAATAACTGCCTTATTTGTGGATAAATGCCTACACCAGTGCTTCTCAACAGTGTTCTTGCACACCCCCTCCCACCCCAATAGAATGTTTTTATTCCAACCCTACCTTAATGACGCCTAAATGGCCCCTAATAGGCTAACAATGAATGTGGCAGGTTGAAAGCAGTGACGGTTGGAATGAAAACATTCTGGCAGGAGGGCTGCCAGAGACAGGCCTGAGACCTACTGCTCTACGTTTAGATTAGCTAATGTTTTTCTACGTTATAACATTAAGCAAGAAGTCCGTCAATTTTCTGTAACTGCTTGTCCTATTCAGAGTCATGGGGGTCCAGAGCCTATGGGCACGAGGCAGGGAATGACCCAGGATGGGGCACCAAGCCACTGCTGGGTAACACTCACACAGGGACGTCAAGGGGCGATATGGTAACTCCAATTAACCTCAACATGCTGATCGACTGGGGAGCAAAACCTAAGTACCCAGGAGAAACCCCACAACAATATGGGGAGAACATGCAAACCCCACATGTCAAAGGTAGAGACTTGATCGCTGGTCTCAGAGATGTGAGACAACCACCGTGCTGCCCCATAAAAAAACCCTCCTCCATCATTATATCATATCATCATTATTGTTATTAGTCACTGGAGAATTTCAGCCAAAAATGTTTGTTTTTCAGTGTTTACTTTTTTTTAAGGTTTCAGGCTCCATGATCATCACCTGTACATCACTTTGGACAAAACTATCTACTCAATAAACACATATACATTTAAATGTTGTCACACTTAAAGTGACCACATTTTTACCAATACCACTGGATATTTGTCCATTGAAAGAGTGCAGTGGGTGTACTTTCTCCCAGTAGGATACTGTATGAATAAATTTTGGATGTTAATTTGGACCAAGTACCAATAATCACAAATACTGGCTCATACATGTAAACAAGTAAATACATAATATTTCAATTTTTATATACAAATAAGAAGCCTATATTGTATATGTAAAAAAGCAAAACCATAATTCATAACACTTTTGCTTGCTAATAACTGAATGTATTAAAAGTTTAATGTGTTTATTAACATTGCATTGTACGAGTTATGTCAGTAAAGTCATTGTATTCTGTTCTGTTCTATTCTTCTAAATAACCACATCCAGTTAAATGAATTTAAAGAATTAAAGAAAAAATAAATAATTGTTTGAATAAACCTGTAATTAATTTGAATAGCTGGTAGCTAAAACACGTTACATTTATGAAATACTGAAGAGAATAAATTTATCTACTTGATAAATACCAGCCACTAAATTTGAGAGAGCATATACCTGCTTAATTGTCCTGTTTTCAAGTCTTCTGAGGAAGTCTCAAATAACCTTGTTGGTTGCTATGCTACTGACGTAACAGCTGGCTATGGTTAATGCATTAATCATGAACATTCTCATTCCATTTTGCAAAATGATTGCTTGTTTAAAAAGTCCTGAAGCACATGCTCTTGCATGAGAATGTCTGTGATGTCTACATTTGGTAGATAATTTGTGTTTATTTTGCATCTTAAGAAAATCCACACTGAACAACAAGGAAGCCCCTGGCAGTGATTTCACTGCATGCCCTTCTTGACGTAAACGTTTGTCCCCAAGTTCTGACTTAAAATGTATTACCAGGAAATCAGTTTCAATTGACCCTGACTACCCAGATGGTATTGGACTAATCTTGTGGGTCCATTGCTGTTGAATATCATTTTCAATTAGGAGTTAATGAGAGAGTAAAGTAGAACACCCTTGGGTAGAATGATCCTAATAAGCAGCGAAATGCTTTAATAATCACAAAGGGCCCTGTTGTAAGAATTATCTTTCTCCTTCCTTAGCACCAGGGCTGAAAAATAGCTGGAGGCAGCTGGATTCATTATGGCTGATGATGGGCAGTCATCACGTCCCAGGCAGGCACACAACGCTTTGTTTAATGCCTTGTCCACACGTACACGGGTATTTTTTAAAACTGTGTTTTTCCTCCTCCACTTTAAAAGAAAATCCCCGTCCACACGAACATTGTCTTCCAAAATATTTCCGTCCACATGAAACCGCTACAATGCGCTGTCAAGAGCCAAACCAACAGGGGGCATTATAACTCTAACCGTACTGCCATGTTAGCCAAACAGAAGCTTAATTGCCAGTCCGGTTAAGTTTAAAACCATGGCGCACATTCCGACGCCTGTGTTGATCAATATAATGCGAGAGTGACTCGACATTTATCTGCACACATGTAAGAAGTCCTGTCAGCAAGGTTAGCACAAGCACTACTTCGGCTAAGCCCGCCATTGCTCAAACTCGCCTAATGTATACAGTACAGCAAACGGTGCACGCTCTGACTTTAAACAAATTAGACAACGGCGCACACTGTGACGTATCACCCAAAAACTCTGTTTTCCCTGTATACATGTTGACACTGAAAACAGAGTTTCTTAAAATCTGTCGCGGTTATGCCATGGGTTTGCTCGGTTTTTCTACCTGAAATATGAATTATGGAAATGTAGCGTAAATGCTTAAATTAGGGGTGGCATGGTGGTTAGCAGTGTCACCTCATACCTCTGGGACCCGGGTTTGAGTCTCTGCCAGGGTTCCGTGTGTTGGGTTCGCATGTTGTCATTGTGGGGTTTCCTCCTGATATTTTGGTTTCCTCCCACAGTCCAAAAACATGCTGAAGTTAATTGGAATTGCCGAATTGTCCTCAGGTGTGTGTGTGTGTGTGTGTGTGTGTGTGCCCTGTAATGGGTTGTTGCCTCATCCTGGGATGTTCCCTGCCTTGCACCCATAGGCTATTGACCCCCTGTGACCCTGAACAGAATAAGTGATTTCAGAGAATGGATGGATGGATGGATGGATTCTTAAATGTAAATGTTTTTAGTATTTGATTAGTTATTTTGGTCATTTAAAAATAAAACTCAAGTGAAGCACTCATGTTTATTAATCTATGACCAGCATCAGATCCACACGGACAGGATTACAAAAGTCACAGGGCAATTTTCAGCGAAATGTTCTGAAAAAGAATGGATAACTACTTTATAGCTGGGTGTATACTATCGTACTATCATCAGATACTCTTATCAGAGGTTTTTTAACCATTCATACATACTTATGCATACTTCATAGAAAGAAGTACGGCATAATTTTAAGCATCATTACGATACATAATTAGTGCAGGGACACAAATTATCTACTGGTTATTCTCTTTAAAGTTTATTAATTATGATTGAATAATAATGATTTAATTTTTTGGGAAGTTAGGATACCATCTGGGTCAATGCAAGCATATGATTTTCCTGTAGTCTGTGGGATTAGATTCAGGAGTTTGCACGCGCGGGCACACACACACACACGCACGCATACACACACACACACACACTCACTCAGCGGCCACTTTATTAGGTACATCTGCTCATGCCCATGCGGCATGTTTCTACAATCAGAGAATCATGTGCCTGTGATTCAATATGTAAAGCATTACAACACTGGAGTTAGCAAACCATTGATTCTCATATATTCCCATTAATTCCCCTAGAAAGTTTCTAACGTGAAATATTTCCAAAGTTCCCAAGCTTAACTTCCCATGGAGTGGAAAGTTTCTGGAAATGTTCTGCTCCACTGCAATCCTACAGTACAAGATAGGATCAGGAGGTTCAGTTTTTGTTTGAAGAAGCTTTAGAATGGAGAAAAACAGGGTCTAAGAGATTTTGAATGTTTTTGATTAATGGTGCCAAACATGGTACTTTCGGCATCTCAGCAGCAGCTACCATTGTGTCTGAACTTTACAATATCAAAGATCCAGCGAGTGGCAGTTCTGAGGGGAAAAACACTTTTAATGAGCAGTTAGAAGGTAATGGCCAGATTCATTAAAGACAACAGGAAGGCAGCAAGTGCAAAAAAGCCATGGCTTTTTGTTGAATCCTTGCCTCAAAGAATTCCAGCTGTTAGGCAGGCATTTGGCATCCTATACAGTGCTAGTCAGACGTACCTTATAAAGTGCCTACTCTGTACATTAATATATAGTACAGACGCTCCTCTACTTACGAACGAAGAGGACTGTTAGTCCACATTGTGTTCATTGGGCTCCCATTTCCTGTCCGCAACATCAAGTATTTTTTCTGCACGTCAGTCCTGGGTAGTACGACTTCTGGCCGCTACTCCCGCCGCGCAGCAGCGTAGCGTGCGTACTCCCAGCATCCAAGTCCTTAGTACTTGCGTATACCCTTAAAATGATGTTGAATAACGAACATTTCAAGTTACAGACGGCTGTTCGGAACGTATCTCATTCGTAAGTAGAGGAGCGTCTGTATATTCTACGTGTGTGAAAATCACTGCTCTGGCATTGCAATCTACAATAACACTTAATGATTTAAAAATAATTGAAACATGGTTATATAAATAAATATTTCTTGGTGGAAACCTTGGATCTTCACATTCTACATTCATTCTGTGTTTCATACAATCACAGAGCTCATCTAATGAAACCAGATAGTACATTATCATAAAAGTAATATCATTTTGCCTTTTGAATCCATTATGGACTGCTAAAGACAGAGATAAAAGCAGAGGGTTGCCAGAAACCTGGTTACAGTGACTGAGGGTAAATCATAATTACGTCACAGGGTAACATTTGTACTGATATGATTACAGCAATTCAATTGCTTTGTATCACTAAGTATCCAAGACGTCTTATCCAGGGTGACAGTGATTCTGGAGCCTATCAGAGGACAGAGAGGCAGAGGACATCCTGGACGCGATGGACATCGATTGCAGGGCTTTTCAGGTACCCCTTTCATTAACCGCATATTTTTGGACTGAACACATCCACAGGGACAGCATTCAAATTCTACATGCAAAGAGGCAGAACTGGGAATCAGACTCAATCCCGCTGAGCCGCCTCTCCGCCCCCCGTGCGGCATGCGATAGGGAGGTCGCCAACCCGACTTACCCTTCATTAGACACTGTGAGGAAATTTCCTCCTGAAAGCGACAAGCTCGGTCTGACATTTGGGTTGAGAGTATAGCTCTGATGTTGCCCTGGGGAAAGCTCATGACCTACACAGATGACTCCATTAATTGGGTCAGTTAGGCGACGGAAATATCCCCATTTCACATGAGCAGAGACTCACATGTGCTTAACCTTATTCTGACCGCGTCGCGTAATAAAACAAGGGCTACTTCCAATAGCAGGAAGAAAGCAGCAGTGCCAGTTACCAAACGAAACGGGGCAGAAGTATTTCTGGTGCAGGAAAACAATTAGGATTGACCCCCAGTTTCTGCATACCAGAATAATTATAGATTAGTCAGAGAACAATGTGCATTACATTGGTACACATTTTATCAAGGGAGCAGCCCGGGCAGAAAATCCATATAAATGTATCCATGGCGTGTCCTCAAAAACTAAGAAGTTCCTACTGTGCTACTGCTGACTCAAACCCCCACCTCTCGGCTTTGGCTTGACTTTTCGGCGCCACCTCAGCAAAATAAGTGAACAGCATCCACAGGACAGTGTCCAGCATGGTCATTAATTATCCAGGTGGTTAGGGATAGCGCCTCACGTGGATAAACCAGAACACGCTGGCCATTAACAGCTGGGTTTGCGCCTCTCTTTGCTGAAGGTTGGAATGCGTGGGCAATGCAAAGGGGATAGTTAGCTGCGTGCATCGAGAACCCACTTGTCCCCCCTTAGGGTAAGCTGTAGCTTTGCATGCTGGGACGGCACCTTGCTGTTCAACCTGGACGTATGTCAGAGCAAAGTACCAGGAACTAGACTGGGGATACAGAGTGCTGGGAGTGTACACAGAACTCCTTCCAAGATTAATAGGGTCAGGGGAACTGTTTCGTGTTTTGTCAGAGTCACTCTTTTAATCCCCTTGAATTTCACTAATTCTAAATTATTCTTGCATTTTCCCTCCATAACCCACATCTCTCTTGGTCATCCTTGTAAATAATAAACCAAGAATTGCAACTGCTGAATACAGCAATATGGCATGACAAATCTCACGCACGGGTGTGCGGCATGGCCTTTCAAAAACATGAACAAATAAAAGGTCTCCACTTACAACATTACCCTAGAGGAGGGCCTCACTTCCACTCTGCGTGCTTGCAGATCCAAGCCAGATTTAAGCCTTGGAGACAATGCACAGCGTAACACGGGAGCCTGAAGATGAATTAGCATTGCTGTTAATATAATCTGTCCTTTGCTACATGGATGTAATGGCTTCTTCTTCAACCCCTGTAGGAATGAAACCTGCATTTGTTCACACCTCAGATACCTCGTACCCCCAAGTTTTCTTTCTTTTTGAGCCTGAATAAAATAAAGCTGCATCTCTGGTTGGCCTTTACTTTATATTGAGTTCTATTACATGTCAAAGTGGACAGGTGGCACATTTCTCACTCAACTTGTGAGACTCAACTTATGACTCAAATAAACAAAGCCTCTGTCTGTGATCAGAAGGTTACTGGTTTGAGTCCAGCCTCAGCAGAATAACCACATGTCCGTGGCCCTTGGACAAGCCCCTTAACCCCCAGCTCCATGGGCACCGCTGCAGGTGGCTGCCCTTCACTGCCAAGCTTGCGCTCACCTGCATGTGTGTCTGCGTGTCATGGAAAGCAGGACATGGGGCAGGCGAAAAGAGAATTTCCCTAAAGGAATCAATAAAAGTGTTATTATCATTATTACTACAGTATACTTGCTAAGCATCTTTGCACAAACTGGCTTCACTCCCATAGCAACGCTGTTCGACGTGTGTTTTTAGAGAAGTAAAGGGCAAAGCACCTAAGAGAGGCTAAAGCATTTGAAAGAGAAACATGCATTGTCAAGTCGAGGGTGCAGCTCCCTGTGCTAAAGGTATCAGGAGGGCAGGAGATGCGAATCTGTTCTAAGACCAGCACTAAAGCCAACTGGCTTCAGCTGCTGGGAAACTTTCAACCTGAAATTCATTGGACTGATAAAAAAAAAAAAAATCTTCCACTTCACAGGATCGTTTTAAATTATACAAAATATATACTATATAAAATATAACACTATATAAAATGTTACTTCATTTAGATGATGAGGGTATTTATCACATTATGAATAAACGGAATGTTGATTTGTTGTATTATAATATACAGAAAGGTGTGATGAAACGGACTCATGTCTGGGGAGTGCCCTGTTTGCACCCTCTGCTTCCTGGGATAACATCCAAGAAAAACACACAACCCTTTACCGGATAAGTGGTTATATGTAACAGGTGGGTAGGATGCAGAATGGACAAGGAGTACGGTTGTCTAAAGTAGTTGACGGGATACTTTCAGCTCATTGTCTGCTCAATGAGAGAATGTGAGTCTGGGAGAAGCGTAAATTATTCTGCACCGTAAAAAATATTTCCTCATGCCAATTAAAAATTCTTAAGTAACTAATTACAATGGCACTTTTGAATTTGCCCAACAATTCAATGGCTAATTGTAATAATCACATCTAAATTAGAATGAAATGCTGAACTTCTGGACTGACAAAATCAGATTGGCCTGTTGGAGTTAACTGGCATATAGCAACTGGCTCTTTGGCTTTATTATTTATTTAGTGATCAGTGGTCATTGCTGACACACCACAGCACACAACAACAAAATGTGTCCTCTGCATTTAACCCATATGTGATATCATGACTTAGCAGGGGGCAGCTAATCCAGCAGCTGGGGAGCAGCGCTTGGGGGTGGTACCTTGCTCAGGGTACCTCAGTGGTGACTTACTGATGCAAAGTGCGCTTCCCTGATCATTAAGCCACCACTGCCTACAAGTGCTATTCCAAAGGAATTTTGGAGAATTACTTCCTTCTTGGTAGTTCAAATCAGGGTTGGGAT
>JAODKF010000103.1:15017097-15035214 GCA_026779585.1 Mormyrus proboscirostris
CCCCCCCCCCCCCCCCCCCCCCCCCCCCCCCCCCCCCCCCCCCCCCCCCCCCCCCCCCCCCCCCCCCCCAAAAAGCCTATTGCTGGGAAAAGCAAATAAATTCCGTTTTTCCATGCAAAGGCATCGCCCCACAGGTGAACCGTAATAGTCCACTGTGAGAGCTCCACGCCAGACCCCCTTACGAAGGTGAAAGACTCTCAAGCAGCACACCAGAGCAAAAGGCCACCAAGGCTTAATGCTGTGGCAGTAGGTAGCAGGTCAACGCAGTTTAACATATATAGGGTTTATAATATAAACACTCTGCAGTGTTAATTTAATTTGTGCCTCTGCTGTGCAAAAACACATATACATCGTATTGATTATTTATTTATGTAACGCCTACAAGTCAGTTGAATCCTGTTTTTCAGTGACATGGTACTGTATCTATTTTTGAAATGTTATCAACATATTTACAATTATTAATGAAAGTTAATGAAGGACAATATCTTAAGGAAATAAGCATGTTTCAAGGAAATAAGTTTCTTTCACCATAAGAGTACTGATTATACTATTTCTTTTTAGTTTAGCCAAAATAAACAGGCTAATTGGCTGAATAAGAAGGTTATCATTTGCTCAGTTTTTGCCTGTTTCTTATAGTTGTCTATGAGTGACAGTTACACATGGTGTTGACTGAACTGTATAATTAATTTTATATCCATTAACTGGTGTTGGCTATATTAGTTGATTATGTCGGGCTAATGTGAATTTATTTATCAGTCCCAAAGTAAAGCATTTCCCTATAATTTACGTGTGATATTACAATTAGTCATTAAAATGTTGCGCAAACTCAAAAAAGTGCTATTCTAATCAGTTACTTAAGAATTTCTAATTGGTAGGAGGAAATTTTATTTACAGTGTAGGTGCTTGTGGGTCCTACCCCCTCACCCATGCACAAATCTTAAACAAAGCTTTGGCACATTTCAGCCCAGAATCCCCAGAATTACATAACCCCACCATTAGCAGGGGTATTTATTTTGGACCAATGTCCTGAATTAGCTCCAATTAACAAGTTGCAAAACCTGTCCCACAAAATCTGTAATCACACTTTTGGGACCTGTGGGGGTTCTGTTTTTTCTCCAAGATCATCAGAGGCCTTATTTTTATTTGGCCTTGTCCTAGAAGAAAGATTACTGGTATTTCTGGGAGTTTTAATGAATAACCCACTGTGCACAATCCAGATGTGGAAATGCAGCATGGACAGAAGAGTATTGTGTAACTTTGCACATCCCTGTGGGGGAATCGTCTTTCTGTCCATATTTGCCTCTCATCTCACTCTCCATGATAAACACATACAGGTAAGAGAGCAAGTTTTATGCTAGCATGATTCTGCTGGCCACAGGATTCAAATCCACCATCTTCCAATCATGAGTAGAGTCCTACAGCTCTAACAGCAAATACAAGGCAGCCCTATTTTTGACAGAATGACAAACAGGACATTATTACAACATTTACCCTAAAGAACTGGAGTTTGGAGATATAAAGAAGGATTCTTGGTTCTAATTGTTGAAGCCCAAAAACACTGTTGAATCTTCCATCTCTTGGCGTTCAAATTCAGAAAGTGTTCATCATCCTATTCCTTCTACTATTTTTTCCCACTGCTTGCTGAATATTATTTGCCGTTAAATTTACTTTTTTTGAAGAAGCATTTGCCGTGTATGCAATCACACGTGCAGTAATACGAAAACATGCCTTCAGCCTTCCTTTGAGAGTCCATTTTCAAAAAACAATACATTTTAAGTAAAAAAAAGACTCGCACCTAAATTCTCAAGCTAAAGACAAGTTTATTTTTCCAAAAGTTTACTTTAAAATGAAATTGACATATCTGCATTTCTGAAACTGTTATGATGGAAGCGGCTTCTCCAGCAGACATAGTCCTTATATTTAACCCCGTACACAAACACAAGCTCGGAACAATTTGTTTCCCCTGTTTTTCTTTCCTTTCATATCTGTCCAATTCGATCAAGCATTTTCACGCCACTTACGAACTGCTGATAGAAAACATTTTCAAATCATTGTGCAGGTTCACAGTAGTACTGGATTCAGAGCTCTTGACAGAGGTGGAAATTTCAGGCCTAGAAAGTAAAAATCCAGAATCCAAGATTTTGCTTCAACCAACCAGTTGAGTTTAAAGTGTCGTATTCACATTACATGGAATCTAAATATTCAGGCAGTACCTATAAATACTACAATGTGGAGCAGTCATATAGGTATGATTTTGCTTGCCTGAGTACCTATAAATACTACAATGTAGAGCAGTCATATAGGTATGATTTTGCTTGCCTGAGTAGTGGGGGTAATTCTGCACCACTCCACCAAATTACACCAAATGCACACTATTTTTCTAATGATCATGTCAGTGAAATGATTCTAAGTACATGGTTTTAATCCATAATACTGTATATGTTGTTATTGAGCTGCATATACATTCGCAATCTAAAAAAATATGTTGGTTATATGAACAAGCTAAATGTAAACTTATGTAAATATTAAATTCACAGCTTTTTAAAAGCATTACTATGCATATTTTATTGATGAGTAAATGCTTGCTGCTGCTGTAAGGGTGAACTCGAAAAACAAAATACTGTGATATTCCGAGAAATTACCAGAATGTTATAAAATACCATGATACAAATTTTCGGTTATACCTCCCAGCACTGGCATATACAACTGACTTATTGGTAAGTTGACTGACTTCTTGGCTGAAAGGCCTGGCAAACCAAAATCCTTTGACATATTCACTGGATAAACAAGTGCATAAAAAGTCAACTGTTCTGCAAAAACCCAATGATTTCATTGATTTACATAAAAGGCAAAGGATCGTTTCAAACATTGCATTAATTTAAAATGCTTTGGAAGCTATTCAAATTTTCATTCAGTCAGTTACATTATTTACAGCAAAATTATGCAGGCTAACAGGATTTTATCGCCTCAGACAGACACCGGACAACATTCAAAGACACAGATTTGCGTATGAAATGAATGATTGAATACAACATCGAAATGGATTTGACTTAAATTAATAGGGTCACTTAATGGAAATGGTCATTAACTTGTTAATATATGCAATGTCCTTCTATTGTTGCTTTTTGATATCGCTAGTTTTCGAATGATTTATAGATTTACCGTTGGGGATGATAATAATTCTTTAGTATTACGATTTAGGGATGAAAATGAATATATGCCTCTGGCAGATACGAAAAAAGAAGAGCTCAGAGGAACAAAGGATCACAGATACACAAATACGGTTGTGTCGACCTGAAGTTATGTTATCATGAGTTTTCTATGTACAGGTCACGCTTGAAAGAATGACTATTGGCATGCAAATGAGACTTCCAGGCTCTGCCAATCACCTGCCTTGAGTCTTTCTCACACGCATCGTTCCGGTTTCCTGTGGCAATCTCATGTTTCCTGTGGTCGCCGGTGCTCCGGACTCAGGGACTGTTGGGTAGAGGTATGGATAGGATGACCCGGCTCGGGGTGCTGTCTCTTTGGATCTAGAATTTATAATAAGAAATACAGTTTGAACAAGTCTGTGTCATGACAGAATGATGTCACGCTCACACGTCCTCCAGCGTGATTGGCTGTGGAAAGTTCTTCCGTCACACTGCCACTCAAAAATCAGGGTGCTGATTTTCTTTCCTACATAGCATCTAGAAATGTTTTTCGTAAAATGAAATAAAATGCCTTATAATAAGTGAGCCACAACTGCACACAAATAGAGATGGGACAATCCAACAATTGATTAAGAATAAATTAATTTATGCTTTAGTTTCATTAAGGAGAGTGCATTACATCTTTTTATTGATGAAGGCAATGAAATATGATTCAGTTTACAAACTAATGAAATGATGCAACCAAAGAATTTATCATTTTAATTAGCAGTTTAAAACAGAGTGGACAAATCAAGGTAAAAAAAAAATCATTATTAAAGTTGTGTTTCAGACTAAAAAGAACAGAGTTGTATTAAAATAGTTGAATCGCTCATATGACTTACAGTATGTTATGCCCACACTGCCTGAAACTGGAAGTACCAGTCTCAGTACAAGCTGAGCAGCGCTGTTTGACTATCCTGTGTTTCTTTAATTAAATTTAATTAAAACTGGAAATCCCACCTACTGATCAGTGAGCTCTGCTTGGGGCTTAGTTTTCTCACTCCCAGAGTACAAGACTTTGCAATCCTATCTTGTTTGTCTTGTGATTTTGGTTTTGCAATGTACCGTGTTTGTTTGATGCGTGTCTGTAAGTTCCGCATCTTGGCCTCCACTGGCTCCCTGGCTCCGCCAATCTCCCACATTTCTCCAGCACACCGCATTCTGTAATTCCCACTACAATGGATGGCGGGGGGTCATGTGGTGTCCCGTCCAATGGACAAAAGGCCAAGCACTGTGGGTGGGATGGTCCTGTCTGGGGGGTTTTTGCATCTTTTGAAAGATGATCGAGTAAAGTTCCTGAAAAGCAATATCAATCTACAAATAACAGATCACAAATAACTTGTTAAGATTGTATGAGAGTTCGGTCATGGATGAATTATTGGCGCCCCAAGATTGTCTGCTAGCCTTTATCTATCAACAAGAAAACAGTGACAAGACAAAAAAATTAGAGGCGTGTAGGACATTTCTGTGTTTTGATCGGACTCCTAAAGTTGGTACAGAAAAATGGATGAGGTTTGTGTCACCTGGACTGGACATGCTTTTGGGAGAGTGAAGAGACTGTTAAACTAATCACAATCCTGAGATGTCCAGCAAGAAAGGATACTTAATATGCATTTAGGAACCAAAGAGCAGAATAAACAAAATATATGCCTTCATTAAAGAAAGAAGACAAGATGGAGGCAGACACTAAGAGCCCACAATGCCAAAGAAGAAAAAAACAAGAAAATAAAAAGCAAAAACAAAACCTACAATCTAGCTCCGGAAACAGCAGAACCAGTGAGGGACATAAAAGGACCCCAAATGTAGGCAGGAGAGGAAGGTCCAGAGCTGAGCCACGATGGGGAGGGGAAGGGCATGGTGCCAGTCCTGGGGGGGAGGGGGGGGGGCAGCAGGATCCGCTTCAGGGCACCTGCCCTGTGCTCACCTGTCATTCAGAGGGATGAAAGAAAATGCACCTTAACAGACGGTGTAAAAAAAAAAAAATCAAACCACACTGGGCAGAAAAGGACAGACTATAATTTAGAAGCACAGCGACTGAGGCCTGAGAATCACATCAGGTTCAAAGAGGTGTCTGGGGCCTGCTGATTGCCCGCCAGAAAGCCAGAGTACTGCATGCGGTGCATGTAGGAGCAAAATGCACAGCTCACAACAACAATTTGTGTATAGTAGTTCTACCATATCTGCAGGTGACACGTGCCAAGACCTACCACGGATAGCTGAAATCATGGATAATAGTGAACCTTCTGCAGACTTCACGTACTGTATAACGTGATTTTCATGTACCTATATATGGTGATTGATAAATTAGGCACAGTAAAACATCACATTGTACATTATTATATAGCATTGTGCTCAAAAAATGAAAGAGATTATGTTTATAATAATAATAAGGGATCGGCTGATCCACATTTTTTCAGTTCTGATCTGATTCCAATACACACCTGCTGATACTGAAACTGAATCCGATACGACTCTTTTTACTTTAATATTATATATAATAAATTAATGTAATGCATTTGTAATATATTGCCAACCAAAAGGGAAATTTAATATAATAAATTCATAAACTTTATATTATTCATATTTTTTAATTTAGCAAATACAATTTTAAAAATCCATGCCAGAAAAAGCTTTAATTAGGCTACTGGTAACATACATAACGTACTGTTCCACCTCATTTGTACATCTTGTTTTAAGCGCTTGAGGAATTTTGCAGTTCAGTTTGAATATCTTCCAAGAGGGTATACACAAGTGGCGAATGCTTAAAATGCCCCACTATTTTTCTCCTACTGGAAACAGCGACACATACATTTTGGTGCGAATGGAGCCCCACGTGTATCACGAGAGGTAGCCCGTGTACAAAACAGTCCAAGCCAGGGACTCCCAAATTATCCATTACTTTTTTCGTATTACTCAGTTTTCTTTTTTTTTTTTTTTTACAAAGATTGCAAATTGATGCGCTACTAGTGGTTGTTAAAAGCATAAAATACTCCCAGACCATTACCCTCTTATCTGATCTTCTTACTGCAACGCTCCTCGTACTGCAAAGCACATGCGCATGACGTCACAGTAGGCGGAAGTCACTGCGCTCACACCCACTGAGTGGCAAATAGAATGAGTGACACCATTAGCGTTCAGCTTTAAAGTCACAAAAGCACATCTAAAATGTGGAAGAGCTGTTGTGTGGCTGATTGACAAAATCGATTTGACAAGAAATAGGAGCTCTCTTTTTGCAGATTGCCGAAAACTAAATAAGTATCAGATGTGAATCGTTGACACAATATTATGCATCCAACCACATAGGCAAAGCCTACAGTAAATATGAATGGGTATCCCAAGACCCAGAGGTCAAGCAGACCCTAACATAATGTAATTCAAAATAAACTTCATAATACAAAATTTGAAAATTATTGAATTGCAAGGAGGAAAAAGCCAAGCATCAAATGAAAAAGGTAGTATTGCTATTTAAGGACCTTTAGGAGCAACTTTCTGTCAAATGTGAGCAATGTAATACAGATATATAGTGTAGATCTTACTTGTAATGTTACATGCAAATGAGCATTTCAGCGCATAGCAAGGTAGTACAAACAAACTGGTAAAAAATCCTAATAAAATATTTTCACTTTGTCATTAAGGGGTATGTGGTGTGTCAGTTGATGGTGAAAGGAAATTAGATCCATTCTGAAATAAGTCAACATAGAAACTAGGGATGTAAAATGTGGAGGAGTCTGAATACTTTATAAAGGTTGGTTTGTATACATGGTTGTCTGGATAAACAGTTTGTTTAATTCAACACATGACAAAGTCTGGTCTATTTTTGAGTTGATTTGAATGAGGAATGAATTTATTTTCTGTTCATTATGTCCTTTTCCTTTGTTTTTTCAATTAAAAATGTCAGATTCAGAATGTTTGGAAATATCAGACTTCAGCTGATGGACTGAAACTTCCTGTATGCTATCGAGCAAATTTAACTGAGACATAGTTTTGTTAATCTATTGAGGTCTGGATACTAAAATGTCATAGAGTGAATTGACACCTATAATGTGACATTACCTTCAGAGGTACAAAAGTTATGCTATAAAAGAAATGGGATATGTGACCTTTAATTCAGAAGAGCACACTATACTGCAAAAAGGTGGGAAATTCTGTAAAAAATAAAAAAAAAGGCTTTGACATAAACAGGAGAGGGAAGGATAACAAAAAAAAGCTATCACTGTGAAAAACGTTATCACTTAAATCAAAATGTAAAAACAAAGAAAACAATGTTGCAGCTGGTTTGTGAAAAGTGATATATGTAATGTAATACTGTTCATAGCTGCATGACCCAGCAAACGAGGAGATAATTGGAAGAGTAGAGGCCAGAGGAGAATTGATCACCAATACTAAAGAAGTGATTTTACTGCAGTGGAAAAAGTTAATAATCTATAACTGAAATATCTGCAGTTCTGTGTAAAATTATCTAGCTAAAGGCCAGATAAAAATAAACACCGCATTTTAATGTGTGTCTCATGCATGCATGTTTTTATTAAGTTTGTCTCCTTGCAGGAAAGCTTTGGATTCTCGCCAGCTTCTTCAAGCAGATTGGTGAATGTTTACTTCTCTGTCCCTCCTCTCTAATTCATATTGAATGTGGATCCTTCTGCTGTTTTTGTTCTTGCAAAACAAGTTTGTCTTTGGATGGGAGACAACATAATCACCCAAATCTCCCGCAATCCCAAATTTCCTTTTATTCAAGTCATTTGTGTATTATTTTTCCTATGTGGATCTCACATGAGACTTGATTCAGAAACCTTGAGGTTATATTATGTCCTAAACCAGCATGCCACCTGCTGGCTCATGCATGTAACTTGCTTGAGAACCTTTACATGGGTTTGCATTCTGAGAGGGTGACATCATTTCTAGCACAGTGATGTTGCGGCTTGAGAAGACAGACGCAGAATTACACAAGCAGGTGGAGCAGATCCATCTGAGAAAATGACACGCTCCTGTAGTTATACCTTCTACAGATACTTTTCAACATTCTTTGTTTAAAGCAGATTCCTCAGCATTCCTCAGTCTGATTGACAGACCAATTACCTTTGTTGTAAGGCTGTTTGTAAGCATACATTGAATTTCATCACGGTTCTTAACTTGCGTGCAGAATTCCAAAGGATGCTGTGCTGCAGCTGACCAGGTAGCCTCTGCTGCATTTTTGGCAGGAGACGTTCTGCCACAGTGAATGTGCTTTCAAAAATAGAGCAAGAGGAGAAGGATCGTACCTTCGCACATACTCGGGTGTCTTTGATGCGAGAGCCATGTAACAGATTTAAGAAATATAGCAATGCATTTATTTGTGTAATATACAATCCTGGATCTTTCAGAATTGATTGTAAGATTTCCAGCTGTTCTCATGACCCTGACTAGTTTATACCTTTAGAAGATGGATGAACGGGTTGGTGGATGTATGGATGGATGAATTCAGGAGCACAAAAGAGAAATATAAATATATTATTTAATAATGATTTGGCAATTCAGTAGGTGTTATTTCTGCAGCAAAAATAAATAAAACATAAAATTTTCTATGAGGAAAATGCTGTGCAAAGAAAGCATAGACTTCCAAGGACAAGGTGCTTAACGCACATGCCCTGGTTGGAACCCTCCAGAAATCTAACCTGAATGTTAATTGGCGGGGGAGGGGTCACATTGTCAAGACCCAAGAGCAGGTAGTATCAATGCAGCCTGACTACAAATAATAAATCTAGTACTTTTGGGAACTTACCATGGACTACACTCTGTGCACTCACTATTGAAAGCGTAGTTCTGTAAAATGAGTAAAGCTTACACCTACTCCCTGCAATCCAAAGACATGCAGTTAGGCTCACTGTCGTTTCCAGAGTCGTCCGTAATGTGTCATTATCATATGCACGCGTGTAAGCATGCATGTCCCCTGCAATGGGCTCACATCCCATCCAGGCTGTGCCTCCTCCCTCTGCTCCCCCCACGCAAGTAGCCATTGTTAAGTAGCCATTTATTGCAATTCATATTTCTGCAAGGTCGCTGCTACAAATCAACGTTCCAATCCATGTTCCCATTTGATGGAATCAAAAAAAAGTGTACATGACGTGCGAACAACTGCGCAGTGCTTAAGCTGAACTGTGCATGATCATGGGAAGACTGTGATCCATCCCCTAAAACCTAAATCTATAACATACGCATAATATTTCATCCAATATGACACTTTCTCTGCCTTTATCTGCCATGAAATTATAAACCATGGGAAACTCTAGCATAACTACATTTGTAATTGCTGTCAACTACTTCAGAAATTATGGCTAATGATTACATTACCTGAACACATGATATGACACTGAAATATTTCACATAATTTCGACTTAGCAATAAGTGAAGTGTCTGTATAAAATAATCGGAACGAGTGGTGTCACCTTTAATAATACATGTATTTTCTGATTTAGTTATTAATATTAATACTCATTAGGTAAATTAAAATAATGTGGGCTCAATTTCTTGTTGAGAATGTTTAGAGGACACCTGCTTTTGTATATTAGCCTCATTTAATACTTAGCAAATTTGAATAGTAAAGAAATGCCTGGATAGACACATAGCTACTTTGCATCCTTTCTACCCCAGAGGTTAAGAATAAAACATCTTTCTTCCTTTGTCATACAACAGTAATACAGGGAACCTGGATCGTTCTCAGTTTTCATGCCTAATCAGCCTTTCCGGCCTCCTAAGGTTGATATTACACATTCAGATACGGACACATATTCTCATCACAACTTGACTTCCTGTACCAAAGAAAATTCAAAAAACAAAAAATGATATTATTTAATAAGTTGTGAAATGAGCGACTGCATACATAAAGGACTTTAGCAGACTCTGTTCATTAAGATAACAATAATACCACGGGTTATAGTGACAGGACAATGATTCTCCACACGAGTGGATTTCCAGCTTATTATTCCATTATACCTGCATGCAGACGTGTCTGAATGTGAGCTACGTGTTTTCCCCCTACTATTTTGATCCATAATTTGTTATATTTATTGTTATTATAATTTATTTTTTCCCATAATAAAGGAAAGAGGTAAAAGGGGTGAGACAGAGAAGGTGTAGGGGTGTGTTTGGTGCGCAGCTGAGCTGTCTGAGAGGTGACCTCCCTCCCCAGCTCCTCCGTGTCAGACTGGTGGCAGGAGCGTCTCCATCCGCTTGCATTTCCATGCGAGCGTGGAGCCAGAGGGAGGGATCCGCAGCCGCTGTATAAAAAGGCAGCCAGAAAATCAATCAGCGCAAAACCAGCTCTGATTCCTCAGCTTGCCTCCTTTCTCTCTCGCTCTCTCTCTCTCGCTCTCTCTCTCTCTGCCCATCCACCTTCTCTCTCCTCTTCGGTGAGTGTCGCCTCTGGCTCCTGTCCTCCCAGTCTGAGAGTGTGTGCGCCTGTGAGCGGTGAGTGCGCGTCTGTGTGTTGTGTGTGTGTGTGTGTGTGTGTGTGTGTGTGTGTGCGTGTGTTGTGTGTGCACTCCCCTGTGTATATGTTGGTCTCTCTCTCTCCGACCCACCCTCAACGCCTCCCGTGGGATTCTCGTCTCCCTTTCACTGGCGAGCGGCACCCCCTACACAGCAGTCACCATTTCCGCCCCCGGGAGAGCCACGCTGGCAGCACAGCCCCATCCCCGACTCAGCATCGGGAGGAAGACCCTGGTGGCAGCCGCCGTTGGGGTCATGCTGGTCCTGGTGCTGGTCGTCCTCATCCCTGTGCTGGTGAGCTCCGTCGGCAATGACGCCAGCCACTATGAGATGCTGGGCACCTGCCGCATGGTGTGCGACCCCTACCTCAACAAGGGCACCACCACCAGTGCGAGTATCCGGGGCGAGGCCGAGGCTCTCAGTGACCATAGCGCCGTCCACCCGCCGTCCACTCTGCTGCAGGGCCCGCAAGGGAAGCCGGGCAGGCCAGGAAAGCCTGGACCACCAGGGCCTCCAGGAGAGCCTGGCCCTCCAGGACCGGTGGGCCCACCTGGGGACAGGGGGGATACTGGGAGGACTGGGACCCTAGGTCTGGGGGGTAATGGAGTTATCAGCACGGCCATGTACACCACAGCCCCCCGGGTGGCTTTTTATGCTGGGCTTAAGAACCCCCACGAGGGCTACGAGATCCTCAAGTTTGACGACGTGGTCACCAACCTGGGCAACAATTACGACGGCACCTTGGGCAAGTTCATCTGCAACATTCCAGGCACCTACTTCTTCATCTACCATGTGCTCATGAGAGGTGGTGATGGCACCAGCATGTGGGCAGATCTCTGCAAGAATGGCCAGGTGGGTTGGCTCTGTGCTCGTTATTGCCTGTCCGTTTGTGCCTGGCACTTTCCTCGACAGGCCAGATGTACATGTGGTCGGTTCCTCTGTTTACTCAGCTCGCATGAAACTTTCTAATGAAACTGCAAAGCTGCGTTATGCCATCAGTGTCCCTCCACACATATGAACAGTTATGGAGGCTGCATTATGAAAACTCCAGAGCTTCAAGCGGAACCTTTAAGCTCTAGTACGATAACAAACTCAGACTGTAATATTCCATGTAATACGAATTAGCCAGTAATGCACATTGACGGGTATCACTAGCAACAAAAAAAAAAAAAAACAAAGTGGAGTATGTTCTCTTTGACGGCGTTTGATTACCAAACTCACGGATATCTCGTCAAGTTGCATATTTTCAGTTCTCTACAGTATGTGTGATGGTTTCATTTTTGAGGTGCACACCTATATCATTTACTGCTTAAAGCGCTCAATTATTAAACAGACAGTACAACAGAAGAACCAATCGGCAGCGCCCAATAATTTGGAGAAGAGTTTAATCCACACAAAAGAATTAATTTGACTAAACCTGTTGCTTCCCGGTGTGTGGATCGCCAACTAAACTGGGCTGTAAACTTCTGCGCCACCAAACAGCGGGAGCATTTTACTTTGTCATTAGTCGCGGTGGTGACTTTGTTCTCCGGGGTAAAATGAATGTAAACCATTTAAAGTTACAGTCAATAGTACACTTGCCCACTACTTATTTCAGACCATGACAACAAATGCCAAGACTATTTACCCATCATTTTCCGCACTTACATCACTCTTAGTTCAGCAAAATATGAATGTGAAAGCAAGTTAAAGGTGTAAAAATCTGCAGGAGCAAAACCACAGCGCAGAAGTGAAATAATACTTCTCTTCATTCACGTAAAGTCATAATTTATAAGCCAGTTCACAAATGCTGTCGTTGCTTATACAGGTAGACTGTTATTAATAAAATATCTTATGTATACCGTCATTCAGTATAGCTCATAGCAGATTCTGATAAAAGCAATCAGTAACTTAATGGGCTGAAATATGTATGCAGAAATTCCTATACATCGTTCTGATGAGCTTTTTATCAAGCACGCGCGTTAAAGTTAATATCAGTCCAAACCACTTTATTGCGAGTACGGGCATTAAGCAGAGTAGTTGTGTTAAGAGCAGAGGCTTTGTACTGATTGTTGCGATTAGTTAGCCTATGTATAGCTATTTGTATTTGCATTTGTTTAGCATATCCGGATGATTTCATCGCTGTGACAGCTGTCAAAGAATGGTCAAATAGTATATCTACTGGAGACGCGTTACTCTAATCATTAACTGTTCATGTTCTTCAGATATCATCGTCAGATCATTATTGTCATAGAAAATTGTTAAAACATGTCGTGAGAGGCAGCTGCAAATGACTTTGCATTTTGTAATTAAATTTATAAAATGTAATCTGTCTACCTAAAAATTATGGATACATATTCAGCAGTCTTTCGCTGACGAAAACGACAATGTTTCCCTAATCGCTGTATTTTTTATCCTGCTGGGGTTTACATTTAATGTGCTGTCTGACTACATTTACTTTAATCGTTATAAGTTTGGCTTTACTCGATGCTTTATTAAGTTTTAGTTATTTTAGTTTTTTGTATTAATGCGACATCTGTGTCTATCTTCGTTGTCATCAGATTTAATTGTGAATAGTGATTTATTCATATGTAATATATATATATATATATTAATTAAGAAATGCTATAGGATTTTATTATTATTATTAATAATAATAATAATAATCTGTCAAACAAGCTACCCTAAAATTCTCCAAATCTTTTATGAATGCTATAACCACGTCTTGTGAAGACAAAGAAAACGAAAGTGATGGTAATTATCTCTTGTCATATGTAAAAATTAAAAAAAGAAAACTACTATTTTTATTTCGGAAAATTATCCACACAAACGCATTGATAGTAAGAAAATTACGTGAGATCCGCGTAGCAATACCGTGCATCACTGACATGTAATGTATGGTATTTGTAACCATATGAAAGTACTGTTTATAAAATAAGAGGGATAAAATGATAAAAAACAAGCGTCACTACTTAAACATAATGAACTCGAGTTTTGCTGTCTGCGTTTCTGTGTTCACGCAGAAGTAATTAGCGGGTGTGTTTTGGAAAGATTAATGTGATAATAGGTTTGATAATTGTAAATTATATTTTGAAAACCGTATTTAGCTACAATTAAATAGATTATTTATGTAATAAATAGTCTCACTGAATAGGATACACCCAAAAAAAGGATAAGCGGTTTGGAAAATGGATGGATGGATGGATGGATGGATGAATAAGATACCCAGATCTGCTGTGTAACTTGTCTTAATTGCCATTGAAATTGTCCCCATACTTCTTCATGTTTCTCTCACCACTTTCTCTAAACAACATGCCTTGCACAAAATTATGTGTGCTATGGGGTCTTTTATATATTAAACGTCTTAGTGAGTTCTAGATAAAACTAAGCATGTTGCATGTGTTGTGCCTTCATAGCAGTTACATACCTATTCACTGCATCAGTGATTTCAAAGTGTAACTGTTTCCTTTATTAAAACCCAATAAGACCCTGGGGAGGTGGAGCACATACACTTGGTAGTGTACAGAGTGACTGTTGTGTCTCTCTTGCAGGACAGGGTATGTTAGTTAGTTGTAAGTGCACTAGGTTTGATTATTTGTTAATAACGAACAGTTTAGAAATTAAATTGCAATGTAGGAGACATGAATGGGGTCTATGAGTATAGTTTCAGTATTTGATCATATTTGCAGCCTCTCCTGGGAAAGGACTTGTTTACTCATTTACTGTAGTTACTTGCGTATATGCAAGAAATAATGTGTAATGCCATTTGATGAAACAGAAATTGCATAGGTCCACTGACTCATGAGCTGCAACTGAAAAACATTCCAACGTAACATTTATTTCTTGATACCCATTTGATGATGTCACTCTCCCTTTGTACACGTGAAGCACAGGGTGTCTGATTATCAATCCTCCTCCATTGTTCCGTCGTTCAGACTGATGGATTTTCCAATTTGTCTGTTTTTATCTTGAGTGACAACAGAATAGAAAAGTAAATGAACTGCACTGTACTTCAAAGAAGTTAGATTAAATGTCTCTTTTAAACTTAATTAAAAACCTTGAACTGCATCCAAAATATGTTTGCATTCTTTTTTTTCTGCTCCCTTTTTGGAAGATTATTATCCATCTGAGAACCTTTTCAGACTTAATTAAAACCAATCAGTTCACTGCTACATCTCCAGGGACCCGAGGTGAATAATTACGCTATCTTCATCTCTAATAAGGTCGGCCGCACTCCCTATTCGTAAGACACACACGCTTCTTCCGTGGCAATTATCATTCTCCCTCTCCTTCTCTCCCCTCCACTCTCCATATTTTCAGACCCCAAATGTCAATTGCATGTTTGTTTGCCAGAGAGCAATTAATGAAGTCATCTGAAAGCTTTGGCAAATCTAAAATTCACAGAGTAATAAACTTTGCAAAGGAAGAGATAATATTAATACAGGCAGAGACATGAAAAGAAAACAGCAGTTGTATCTCTATGAAAAAAATGTTTGACCAAAATATATGCCTTGTTCAGGAGACCAGAAATAAGGTATTGTGCTTTCCCTTTGATAACATATGCCAGACGTCAACAAACTCTCAAGTGTCTCTATAATTGAAAACTCTGATATGATATTTAGTGTGTTGTGGTGTTCAGACAGAAATGAACACTTTTTTCCTTGAAGCATCATATAATTGGCACTCACTAAGCCACGTGACTGGAACACTGGGAGCCACTGAAAGTGTAAATAGGGCAGAACCAATAAAATTCTCTTACTTCAATCAGGTTGGAGGTGGGCAGGCATAATCAATTTTCAGAGGACAAGTGTATGTGGTCCATCCTCCTGTATACAAACTGAGAGTGATACACTTAAACTAAAACTGAACATGTCTGTCTCATGGACTGGGAATGGAAACAGTATCTGCTTCTCCAGATGACACTTTCTGATTGATTGATTGGTTCAAAGCATAAAGTGGCCGCAGTTCAAAGAAATTCCTTGTACTAATGAAAACAATAAAGACTCCACTTAAATACAATCATCCTGATTTAATGGCATTCGGTTGGCTTCTAAGAAAGGCCTCAGTATAAACATCATTAAACATTTTCTGAAATCTATATTTACCGCCGCTAAAAACAACTGCAAAATGAGGTAAAGGGGCTTATACCCAAAGCTTATACCCAAAGCTTATACCCAAAGCCAACATCATTTATAGACCTTTGAATTTTCCGGTTGATGGTGATGAAAGAATGTTCTTTTCCCGTGGTTCTGGAGTTAGAGCTTCCCTTCATATTAAAGCGAGCTATCTGAACAGCAGTGGACAGTGTCAGAGAAAAGTCATCCAGTGGGGTGTTGCTTGGATGATACAGAACTGCAGCTACATTAATTGCTCAAAACAAAAACATTAACATTAAAGCAAGTGCTTTCAGGAAATTCTATCAGGTGCAGTGTGTTTAGCCAGCAGCAAATGAAACTGCAGGGCTGGTGTAGATCTGGTAAATTCATTTTAACATTTTTGTTCAGTTTAACCCCAACAGCAGTTATTTGACTCCTGTCTAGAACACATTTGCATTGCAGGTAGGTTTTTTATCTCTGGTGTTGTGCACTGTGTGTGCCACTGAAAGAAAGACATTTCCAAAGTCTGTATTTCAGCAGCTGACCTCAGTTCCTTGTGGAGGTGGTTTGCAGTGAGTATAAGCTGGAAGAACGAAGGGCACATGATTTAGGTCATTCTAGATTAAGGAAATTCTGCTTAAGGTCTTATTAGGGTGGACTTGAAAAGCACATCACTTGAATCAGTACACTTGAAGAGGTTTTTAGCACTGTCAAAGATAATTTGTGAAGATGTGATTAACCTGGAAAAAATCATATATGGTATATATATATATATATATATATATATATATGGTAAAAATGATAAAATGGTATAAATAATATAACACATATTACAATATATGGTTTTCTTGGTCAGATATGCGTCAGATGCATTCATTTTATTATTCTTTTAATATTACTTAAAGGATATATCACAAATAAGCATTTCATTCTTTGCATTAAATGCTTGTCTTTGACACTTTAGTACAGATTTGCTCATTTAATATGCTGCTGCATGTGTGAATCCCACTATGCTATTTGAACCTATACTGTACATAGAACTTTTGAAAAACATACAGAGAAACCAAATAATACCAAGGGAGGAAACTGAAGGGCTATATTTCAACTCTGGGCATTTTGAAAACACTGAAATTTTACATTGAATTAGTCAAACTAGGATTAAAGATGTGAAAGTTGCCCTGGAAACATCAAGTAAGATGTATGTGAATGATATTTTGTTGCATGGCAGTGTTATCTAGAAGCTTGGGAAGAAAAGAGGTAAAAGTAATAAACCTTGGTCTTTTGTTTAATGAAAAAGAGCGACATATAATGTGACGTGACGTAAAGTAACATAACCTCCTTGAGACCCTCTATCTTGTTTCCAACCAGTTGTCCCTATAGATACCTAGCAGGGTAATTGCTCTAATCAGGGCCAGCTTGACTTCTGTCATGGAAGCATCTGTTGGCAAAGAGCTGATGATCACCCCAGATAAACAATGTCCTACTAACTGGGTCCTCACATTATTTTAAGATCGAGGAACCGTATGATATTTATATAATAGCCATAAAGTAAAATCATAAATAATTAATCTCATGAGAAGAATAATGCCCCTTTCTCAGCAACTGATGTTCACACAGTCCCCAGGTTATGAACGAGACCCTCTCCCTAAGTCTGTCTTTAAGCTGAATTTGTATGTAAGTTGGAAAAATAATAATACAGTATATAATAATTGTTAGTATATGGTAACAATAAAAGTAACCACATGCAGTACTGTACCTCGAGCCATAGAACCTCTGAAGTTGTGCGTGCTTTTGTTGTCATGAATCATTAGGTTTGATCCGAATATAATATAACAGGCTTTATGGCAGTCCGTTTTTAAGTACAAGCTGTCCATATGCGGCACGTTCTTAACTCGGAGATTGCATATATAAAAGGCTTTACAGCAGTTTGCGTAAGTAAGAGCTATCCATATGTCGCACATTCTTAACTTGGGGACTGCCTGTATAACAAGCTTTATGGCAGTCCATGCGTAAGTACAAGCTGTCCATGTGTTGCAGGTTCTTAACTCGGGGACTGCCTGTAAAACAGGCTTTATGGCAGTTTGTGCGTAAGTAAGAGCTGTCCATATGTCGCACATTCTTAACTTGGGGACTGCCTGTATAACAAGCTTTATGGCAGTCTGTGCATAAGTACAAGCTGTCCATGTGTTGCAGGTTCTTAACTCGGTGACTGCCTGTATAACAAGCTTTATCGCAGTCCGTGCGTAAGTACAAGCTGTCCATGTGCCGCACGTTCTTAACTCGGGGACTGCCTGTATAACAAGCTTTATCGCAGTCCGTGCGTAAGTACAAGCTGTCCATGTGTTGCAGGTTCTTAACTCGGGGACTGCCTGTATAACAAGCTTTAT
>JAODKF010000103.1:15035314-15046964 GCA_026779585.1 Mormyrus proboscirostris
TGCGTAAGTACAAGCTGTCCATGTGTTGCAGGTTCTTAACTCGGGGACTGCCTGTATAACAAGCTTTATCGCAGTCCGTGCGTAAGTACAAGCTGTCCATATGTCGCATGTTCTTAACTCGGGGACTGCCTGTATAACAAGCTTTACCGCTGTCCGTGTGTAAGTACAAGCTGTCCATGTGTTGCAGGTTCTTAACTCGGGGACTGCCTGTATAACAGGCTTTACGGCAGTCCGTGCGTAAGTACAAGCTGTCCATGTGTCGCACGTTCTTAACTCGGGGACTGCCTGCATAACAAGCTTTACCGCTGTCCGTGCGTAAGTACAAGCTGTCCATGTGTTGCAGGTTCTTAACTCGGGGACTGCCTGTACTAGATCTATTATTCTACAGGGTCTCCAAACCAATAAAACACAGCGAGTTGTTTGCCACCATTCCAAGGCCAGCACACAACAAATAAACAAGATAGTTAAGTTAGTTTTGAATGGTCACTTTGACATATTCAGTGTTTGGCTGGATCATGGACCCAGTATTTCTGTTTTCCCCTTAATTACCTTTTTGTTGAACCTTAGACCTCTAGGTTCAAATCAGAAGGCTAAGAAGTCTCTTTTAAATTAGACTTCATTAAAAATATTTTTATTGCTGGTGCTTCCCGACAATTAAGCATTTGTACAATGTACTTAATGCACCCAGACTGTATGAATAAAAAATATACATTTTACATGTTTTCATATATTAAATTGGTTTCTAAAGCAATTTACAATGACTATTATTTGTAGTGACATGATGCACAGAATCTTCTGGGCAAAATTCAGTGTGGATGAGTCCAACAAAAGAGACAAAAAATGCTTTCTCTTCATTCCTAGTGAACTGTTAAAAAAAAAAACAGAATGACAGAGAGTACCAAGGGCTCTGATGTGAGCGGCGTCAAAAGCTCTACTCCACAAAGCTCACACACTCTTCTGTGTCCTCCGTTACCAGTCAGTTCATCCATCCAACAGAGAAGCTTTATGTAATTGCTGCTGCTTCACCCTTGTGAATCATGTGTTGCTAATCATCTCAAGGTCACGACTTGTCATCTGCCGCGTTGAGCAGCCATTGTAGACTAACTTTTCTGTCAATTTACTTGACTCCCAGAAAGTTACAGCGGTAGAGGTTGGACTGTCGTAAGTAGCAAGTGCAGCGAAGCGGAGGCCTGAGAGTAGAGCCCAGCTATCATATCTGACCCTTTTTGTTTTAAGAAGTGCTGCTAATTTCAATGCAAAAAAAAACTTTAGCAAAATCTAGGGTATCCTTAAAGACCAATGACACCAGACGTATGTGAAATGTTCATAATTAGATGAGTCTGCGGACCTTGTGTGGAAATTCTTCTCTGCTGTAGGTCTACTGAGAGGAGAAATCAAGGAGTGCAATATCCGGCCTCTCGAGAGAATGATTAAGTATGGTACTACTTTGGAACTCTGAATCACTCCACTTCAGTAAAATCCCTGGAATCAGTTGTTGTGTCATGATAACCAGGTATGCAGCACAAAGCTGACTGGCTCAGGGGAATCTTGATTAAATCATTTTCAGACTTAATGAAAGAACATGCATTAACAGACATGCAATCTAAGCAGGGGGCCGTCTCTCAGACAGAGCTGTGAGGTGTAACACTGAGTTATCATCAGTTCCCATTAACCACCCGAAAGACTGACCTATCATAATCAGAGCTATGTAAAGAAAGAAGTTTCCATCGAATTCAGCTACTTTAATTCTGCATTCATCTTTAATTTTGAAAAGCATAACATCACTATTATATGAATAACTCTAATTCTGGAATTAAACTTGACAGTGATAACATTTCTATTCAACTTTTGAATGAAACCAGATTGGAATTATAATCCTTAATTACTAGCTAGACTAACTCTCTGGTTTATAACGTTTAAAATTGCAGCATATAAATTATATTGTATGAATGAGCCTTAATTAATTGAATGATATGTAGTTTTTTTGATAAGTAAGAAAATGAATTATTTTTGCATTTAGATACAAATGCATAGGAAAGTAAAAATTACCTTTTGTACATTGAATTTCAGAAAATAAATAAATATGATGCATGAATGTAACCTTTAGGACAGCTGTGATTTGACTTTGGGTCTAAGTCAGATCTATATTTATCCTAGGCTCTTAATCTTAGAATATTATTCTTTGTTTTCATATCCTTGTGATACATTCTAGATTTAATCAGAATTGTAAACAGAAGCATCATGCTTCCAACCATAATTGCTGTCAACACAATCATCTCACATTAATCTCGACTGTCTGTGTCTATAGTTTGTTAACAGACTAAATAAGGAAAAATAAAGGTTGCAAATTACTGAAATTCCCATAATTCCTCTATACTCCTTGTTACTTTTGGCAAAATTAAAATTGCAATCACATATTTTTGCATCCTTCAGTCATTGTGCTTCAATAAAGATTTTTAGATTCACACCTGAACTCATTATAGGGTGCAGGAAGACTTGGGGCATCCAAAATCTAACTAGAGGCAGGATTCACAGTACTGTAAAACCTGCAGTAGATATCTGTTGTACATACTGTAGGTAGATGCAGGACCATTAGTAACTTTCATCTTCAGTACGTATAAAAACATTTCCTCTCGTGTCCTGTAAAAGAGGCACATAGACCGCTGTCGCTGTCTTCTGATGCGTGCGTGGAGCAGTTAGCTTCTTTCCAGTGCCTGCCTCTGAATTTTGCTTCCACCATCTCAACACCTTGTCGTTATTAAAGCCTCACATGGCTGCTTTCACTGGTCGGTACTGGTGCGCAAATAAATGGCAGTGAAAGAGTTGGAAAAGGTTTAACGTAGAGGTTGAAATCTGTCAAATTTCTCATATTCCCAGTGGCGATGAGATCCCACAAATAAGTTATGCAATAAAAGTAATTGAAGCTGATTCAAAGTTAGTGAACTTGAAAAAATTAATTAATGTCTGTGCTCCTCAAATTAGAGCACAAGTCACTTTTGACAATTTATGTGGTTTTTAAATGTTCAATATTGGCATGCCATAGTAAGAAAAAATATACATATTTAAAAAAATCATATCATTTAATTTTGATATAACATCAATAGATAACCATTTATCAAAATACTGATTCTGTTTTCACTATAAATGTGACGGTACCGTGATGCTGAAGGGGCTTTTGCAAATATGTGAAATGTTACATTGCTACCTGTCATTGTGGGCCTCACCGTCACTAAGGCCTCAATAAATCACTCCAACATTTCGTTTTTCCTCACAAGCACACAACAAATTTGATTATAACGTAAAACATTTTTAATCAATCAACAAATTAATCAGTGCCTATTTACTGCCATTATGCAGTATTTTCTCTGGATAATAAATTAAACTTGAAGGGGGACAAAGTCTGCAAACAGAAGACTTTAATGTACAGTCCTATAAATATGAAAAAACTTAGAAAGCATAAAAAGTTACTGGCTACCTCAAGTAGGTCAATGATTTTTTTATTGCATTCATTCTGGTGACCATGCAGGTTGGATATACCTTGGAGATACAGTTGTTCTGTCCCCACTGCCCTTGTTGCTGTGTTTGATCTGCTGGCACTGTAAATATCCAGTGTCACCCAGCTATACCATGGGCTAATTCAGCTTTGTTTGTTTCCAGCACTTGCGTTGACTTGCATTGATCTCAGCCTACCTTCATTCTCTTCAGTATTCTGACTGGCTGAACCGATCTTTTAAAATATCGATCTGATCTTTTTTAAATGGATAAGGAAAGACTGTTGGTGTTTGTGTATCTATGTGTGCAAGACATTTACACACAGGATCATTGGGAAATGAGCTAGCACCTTTCTGCCCAGCACACTTTTGCATTGTTTTTGATTGTGCCTGCTTACAAATTACATAGACTACTAAGTTGCAAAGCTTTTCTGATTAAGACTTCTGCGTTCCAAGTAGGGTTATTAAGCCAGTCAGTAAAGCACAGACAGATAATTGGGTCAGTCGTAACACTCAGTGAGTCCCTCACGGCTCGATAGCTCCTCTTATGCACGGTGATTTGCGAACACATTTCGCATAAATGGTTACACAACAAACAAAGAGGAGATAAAAAGGCTGTTATTAAAAAATGCCTTTGGCCATCCATAAACCAACAAAAACCCTACAGCAGTACCTATTTATGTCTCCTCTGTTCCTCATAGTTTCCTAACAGCAGGAGTCACTCTAAAGTATAAGCAAATATTTGCCTCCCAGCTGACAGCCGATTCAATTAAGATGTCAAGTGTCCTCTCGCGTTTGAATGCCCTGTAATTTAATACTTGTCCCAACTGCATGCTGGACCTTTCACTTGCAGTTCTGCCAGCCTGTATTGTCAAAATAATCTGTAAATGACAGAGATCTCCTTTGTAGAGAAGTATATAGCTGGGAACAGTACTGAATAACTAATAAATGTCACTGCACCAGTTTCTCACCCAGGGCAGACATGCTGGTAGGCCAAAATGAAGATCATAACCATTTGTTGTGCAGGATAGCTACCTGTTTTGTATATAGATACATAGCCTGCAGAAAATATGTCATAGTATGTCATCATGTTTTTTTCACATTTTGTCTTAAACTTAAAAGGAATAATTTATCCATACAGTGAGACAAATGAGGCAACACACTTAGGATGCAAACAACTATTTATTCAACATTTGTTCTTCCAAATATCTCATTAGTCAAAGGGACAGCCCCCCCCCCCCCAGGATGTTACATTATTGATTGACCTTTGGTAGGTGCTACACCTGTGAGTATGTGGGCAAATTTTGTTGCATGAGCATACATGACCGCTGGATTCTTAGGAGTTTTGATCATTCCTCCATGCAAGATTGCTCCAACTCCTGAAAATTATACAGCGTTTTCAGATGTCAGGACAGATTTCCAGTGGGATTAGAGCTCATTTATACCAGAATTCGGATGTTATTGCTCTTAAGCTGTTCTTTTCAAGTGTTGAGTTTTGCTATTGACCTGCGCTGTCAGAAAAAGGATACAACCCCAGTACAGTTTTTTTCCCCAAAGTATAAACAGCATTTTTGTTACTCAGAGCCCATTTCTGTACCTTAAATTAGACTAAAGGGTACATTTACCTACATCTAGGGTACATTTGACAGACCCTTGAGGGTACAACCCTACTTGCAAGTAATTGTATGTTCAAACGTGCAAACGAGTCCTTTTTTTCTAACAGTGTGTTGGAACAGAACTCTAGCTCCTAAAAGACTGAGGAGATTGTTGATTCCGCATTTCAGCCTGTGAGCTCTGTAGCCCTTTAAGTGCTTTAACTGGGCACCATGGTCACTTCACTGACAACACTCACCTTCTCATCCTGGTTGGCAGGACAGCCTGAATATAGAAGTACTATATTTTGCCTTCTGCCTCCTCAAACATTTTGCATTCAAATTGCTGAAGTTCCTTAGCCCTCATAAAGACATGATCTAATTTTCCTTTACAGTGTACGTGGACTCATTTATATTTAATTCCCTATGATAACCCAATATGCCTTGTCCAATTTAGGGAGTCATCAGTCAAAAGTTTTTTTTTATTATTATTATTTTAAAACTTTTTTTCTTTGCAATAAATGTCTAAAGCATCTCAAATTGTGTTCTCTTTCTGTTTGAAATCATGACTTATTCAGCCTTAGTTAAAAATACTTTTAAAGAACAACTGGAGATATGTGTAACAATGTTAGTTTCAGAATCGCACAATGGGTTTTGTCCATTAGTCTAATCAATCTATATCTCATTCTTTCATTATATCTTTCACGAATCTAGTACAGAGACCTGGGAACGCCACCATCCACCATCCCAGGGCACATTAAGCATATTCTCGTCAGCAACGCGGAGCATACTGAAGTGACTGATGCGCAACACTGTCTGATGACTTTTTTTTTTAAAATATCAAAACTTACTAACTGAAAACCCACCTATTTTGGCCTGATTTTTTGCAGATTACAGGGTTAACCCAGATTTTTTTGTTAAGACAGCATTTTTTATCTTAAGATATGCCCTATAATGGATAGCAATATATTCACTGGCAATATGATTCATCCTCACATTTTAGATTTGGCTTATTTCCCTGTATTACTGTCAGTATCCCTCAGTTGAACTGAAAATAATGAAGAACATGATATCCTACAGCTGTATTAAATAAAGGTCAGCATGATTTACTTATTTGTCTGTTATGTGTTATGTCACATCAGAATTATACATTATTAAGGAGGAAATAAGTTATGTCTCAGGGTATTTCCAGGAAAAAAATATCAGGAACAAAGTCTGGTGTGCAGATGTCGTTGGAATTTTATTCTTGAAAAATGTCAAAATACATATTTATGCCCCATTGAATGGTAGCCAGATATGTCAACCACACAGTGGCACCATCTTTTGTTATGTTAGTACTTTAAAAAATCACACAGACAAGCTTAGAATTTACTGCCTACTGTGACATACAATTCTGTATTTCACACAAGCATCAAGAACACTTTTACCCTCAATGCTCAGGGAGGAAACACTTGTGAATTTGATTTATGTGATTTATTTCCTTTCTTATATAGCAAAATTGATATCAACATGGCTGATACAATGTTACCTGACTAAAGTTGCATTTAAATATGTAATGTATAAAGATTACTGAACTATTAATAAAGGTAGCGGCACTTAAACTGCGTGTTGTAGTAACCATTTCTGTGTTGTGTTATTGTAGTTATGCTGGAGAGAGGTTGTAACTACAAAAGGTGAACTCTAATTTAACAGTGAAATGTTAGCTTGATAGCTGTAATCCTAGTAACATTTAACCATTTATGGTGTATTGTATAGGTCGGTAAAAATCAATACATTAACTAATTATCAAGTCATTATCTCACATTTTGTACCATATCTGGTGTGAATATTCCTGTTGTTGCCCTCTGTAACAATATTTCTTACTAGGTATAGACCGATCCACATTTTATCAGTTCGATTTCGATACACAGCTGCTGATACAGATTTTCCTTTAACACAGAACTTAAGAACGACGTAGCGTTAAGGCGGCTTCGGGAAACTCACTCAGCGTCACTTATACGTTGCTGCGACAGCAACCCATCATGTATCACAAGTAGGACCAAGTGGCATGTGCACGAAACAGCCCAAGCTACCGAGTCCCAAATATCCATGGATTTTTTTCTTATTATTCGTGTTTGACAAAGATTGCAAATCGCTGTGTTGTTGATAAAAGCGCCAAAATACTCCCAGATCATCACCCTCTTGTCTGATGTTCTTACGCGTTGTTCCCCGTGCTGCAAAGCGTATGCGCATGATGTCAACACCCATTGAGTGGCAAATAGACTGAGTGGCAACATTAGCGTTCAGCTTTAAAGCTGCAAAAGCACATCTAAAATGGGGAACAGCTGACCTGCGATTGATTGTACAAAATCGATTTAACAAGAAATAGGAGGTCTCTGATCCATCTAATAGGCATGGATCGGTGCCAATACTGAACTGAATGTTGGATCGGTGCATCTCTACTTGTTACATTATTATTTAAAGAATATAACTTCTGCAACAACATATCATATATTACATAAACATATCACAAAGTTTCTTTTATCGACATGTGTCATTTTATCAGCAGTTGTAGTGTAGGTGGAATGAACCTCATTAGTACAATTACAACAAAGTTGGAACTCACAGTGATACCAAGCAGAAAAATGTGTCTGTTATGACCGCAGTTAGTGACTTGCCTGAATCAGAAGTGCGGCTTTGACAGCCAGTGCTCACTCTCCGACAATAAAGAAAGCAGTTGGTGCTGGCAGGAGGTTATTGAAGTAGCTTACCCTCCAGACTGGGAGGGTTTTGCTGGGTATTGCAAATAAATTGAATGCAGTTTGATACGCATTGGTGCATAAATTTGAAATTTAGATAATCAAATTGATTGAAGAGTGGCAACATTGGCAAACAAATGTAACAAATTTGTACACTGAATATTTTGACCTGCCTTATAAGAATGCACATTATGAATGATCATCATCATTATTATTTTCTGTCTGTCAAAGGAAAGAGGATACAAAAGCCTCAGTTGACTCATCCTAATAATGTTACATCTTGAATCTACAATTACAGAAAATTATAACAACGAAAACATAGTGTTCTAAAACACTCTCTTGGTTTTCTGCAGGTTAGAGCGAGTGCTATTGCACAGGACGCAGACCAGAACTACGACTACGCAAGCAACAGTGTCATTCTGCACTTGGATGCTGGAGATGAAGTGTACATTAAGCTGGATGGAGGCAAGGCACACGGCGGAAACAACAACAAATACAGCACTTTCTCTGGGTTTATCATCTATGCCGACTGAAAAGGGAGCTAGACGGAGACCCAGGCAGAGCATTTTCAGATTTATTCTCTTCCTCTGACTCTCTCTCCCTCTTCAACTCTCAATTTCTTTCTTTCTCCATCCAAATCTTAGTCTCTCTAAAAATGGACCCCGTTTTGTTGTAGAAAGCTCTGGTTGTTACTCATTTTTTTCTCATTGTCTTTTCTAAAATTTTGCCAACTGAAAATATCCTGGTTTTAATTTTCTAAGAACTTTGCTAGATATGCAAAAGTCTCATTCCAAACTGGAAATGGTGTTGGCCCCTTGACCTACATGTGACTGACTTAATCGCTATATTCTTCCTTTGCATATTGGTATTTTGCTTGTACAAATATGTAAAATGAGAATGTGCAAAAAATGAACAATTCCGATATTGTGTGTACCCTTTCCTTAGACATATCTGGAAATAAGAAGGCACAGGCATGCTTTGTGACTGAGGCATAAAATCGAGGTCGGGACGTTGGTTAATTTAAGAATCACAGTTATTTGCTTTGAAAAACTGAGTTGAAAAGCTACAGTTTTAAATTTCTATTTTCATTTTTGCATTGAACATGCTGCCTTTTGACAGTTGCATATTCTCATTGATCTTGCGTGTATTTCGTAATATATCACAGGGATTTTGCTGGACATAAAGGCTCTCACCCCTATCAGCCCCCCAGTTCTCCCCTTTTTAGTTTGTAGACATTAAATCTCATATATATTTGGGGTCACTAATCGACCCAGTTTTCAACACAGTCCCTTCTATGCGTATTGAGTAAATTATGGACTAATCTATCAGTTTTATGATAAAGTCCACATGAACCAATTTCCCAAACTTTTCCTTAGTAATCTTCGACATTAGAAGTGTTGTGATGATGTAAACCATAAGGCTAGCATTCTATTCAACGATGGGGTACACGGGAGTGTGTGTGTGTGTGTGTGTGTGTGTGTGAGAGTTTGTGTGTGTGTGAGAGTTTGTGTGTGTGTTGTGCGTACAGTAAGTGAGAGGCTTTCATGAGTGAAGCCACGGCCAGATATCAACATTCATAAGCGTTGCTACCTGCTGTCCAGGATAAATGACTCATGATAGAATATCAACATTTAAGTTGCTGCTGCTTAACTGACATTAAACCACTGTGCTGCGAGGCTGGTTGGACCTTTCACTGATCACATGATTTGTGAAAGATCACTTGATTTCTGTGCAATGCCAACACGTGCGTGCATTCGCTCCCATGTGCATGCACACACATATCCGTTATTTTTCTGATAACAAGTTCATGTTTCATAATGATTTGACCGGCCAATAATGAGATTGCTCTGGAGGTAGGTGCCTCTGGTACTGCAAAATGAGATGAAAACTGGTTATAAATAAAATATGTTTTGTCTTTCTAATTTTATTTATTTATTTATTTTGCAATTGTTGAATAAATTTGAATAATAAACGATTTTTGGATTTGTTTTGCATAATAATTAGTTATATTGTTGAAGTTATTTAAGCAAATAGTAATATATATTATAATCTACGTATTTAAATAATAATCATATTAATTGTTGGCATCCAGATAAATATATGGTCCATCTAAATATTTTAAATACAATTAAATAAAAAGAGAAACAACATGTGGCGATCGTGGACTGTGTATTTTCCATTGTAAAGTAAAATATTGTGCATGATTCAAGTCTTTTAAAACAAAATCAAAGAAGACAAATTGTAAATGAAAATTCAGTTGATATTAACTAATCAAAGTAAAATTTCTGCAGTAATAGTGCCCTTCTTTTTTCATCGTCTTGCATATGATATTTATGAGAAGCAGATACCTAAATGTCCTGTGTGTTTAGTGATGGTCATGCGAGTGAATGGTGTGATAAAAAATAGCAAGTGTTTTATGCAGCACAGACACTGACTAGTCTCTTTAATCAGACAAAATAAGGAATGATTAAATATTTATTTTTAATAACTAGCTTATCCTAACCTACACAATTTTATGTCAGGTTCTATAAATTTATAGTAGCTGTCCAATAACCACGAGAGAAGATATGGGTTAAATTAAATATTACTGAAATCATGCATTTCTGTTTGAGAAAGAAACTGCCTTTCGTTGACAGTTTGATTCATTTGTTGCTGTTATTTATTATTAAGTTATGTTAACCAGTATGTTCATTTCCTCACCAGCTTCCATTCAAGCTGTGCTATATATTCTTAATTCGGAAAAAAATCTTCGTTCATGCAGGAAACAAGCATTTCCATAGAAGAAGCTTTACAGCATATACAGTATGGATGTCATGCCACTCTTGTTCTCATCAGTGCAGCAATCCAGGAGATCCTTATCCTACAGATTAGCATCTTCACTGATGCATGGGAAATCAATTTTTATTACAAGCAAAGCATCACAGCCATTGTGGATTATAAAAGGGACTCCTAAAATATTTAACAGCTCAAGTTCTTCGGCGTCAAAGAGTCATTGACTCTAAACAAATTAGTCCACACCATGTTTCAGGCAAAAAGGTGAGGTTTGGGAAACAACCAAATGGGTTTGTAACAGCACCACGTTTACAGATGACACCCTGACTATGGATTTTGAAACAAATCTGTCTTTTAACCTGGAATAAAAAATATAATCAACAGAGCAAACACAATAACTATTTATACTGCACTGAAAATTAAATGATTTTTCTAGATTAAGTGCTCAAAAATCTGATCGATGTTTCATCATTGTGCCAGAGGAATTAAAATGTTATATATTATGTTAGATGTGGGCATTTTAGGGCATAGTGTGGAGGGTATTGGCATACTATATTACATCAGGGGAGATAATAGCAATTAGGGTTGTAATAGTTTGGCAAAATTAAAAGTAGCTGTCAGCATTGCAATAACGACCACCCCTCCTGAGAGATGTCTTATAATGTTTTTGCTTCCAACTGATCTTTTGTGAGAGAAATAGAGAAAGAGATAGAGAGCGAGAGAGAGAGAGATCCTCTATGCCCCATGATGTTTAGATGCATTGTGCAACAAGGACAAGAACATGGCATTTTGACAGCTAATATCCTTGAAAAGGACAGTTGAACAGACAGCATGAAAGGAAAGGTTAGCGATAGGGAATCTTATAAATATTGTATTGTTGTTGTTAACAAAATGACCTATTATTCCTTGACTGCACCTGTCTTAGACTCATCAATCATTACTGACATGACACACATAAATGCTGAAATGATGCAAAGGTGGGTCTAATCCAAACTGAAATGAACTTCCACTAGCGAGCCAATAGAGTGCACTTCTCCTAGAAGAACTGTGAAGCAGA
>JAODKF010000103.1:15053845-15082537 GCA_026779585.1 Mormyrus proboscirostris
CAATGACGTAGAACACGGCCACAAATATTGTCTGGGCCCGGTGCTGTGTTCTCCTTGGTCTTCTTGAGGGCTCTCACAACCTCCTCAATGGAGAAGGTGAGATCTGTTCCAGTAGGCAGTAGGGAGGAGGTGACCATGCTGAGGCAGGAGGAGTTGTCTGTCTCAAACCTGGAGAAGAAGGAGTTGAGATCATTGGGGAGGGATGATGGGCTGCTGCCTGCCACCTGGATGGTTCTGTGGGTGGGGTGGGCAGTGTTCACCGCGGCCATATTCTTAATTCCTTGCCAGGCTGAGCGGAGGCAGCCCTGACCAAATTTTTCCTCCACTTTGTTCCTGTACATCAGCTTGGCCTTTTTTATGGCTCTTTTGACCTCTTTGTTAACCTCCTTCCTCTCAAGATTTGTGCCGGTGAAGAATATTCTCTTCTTTTTATTTAGAATTCCTTTAAGTTCTTTGGTTATCCAAGGTTTATTGTTTGGATAGATTATTACCTCCTTACTGGGAATGATGCTGTCTACACAGAAGGTGATGTAAGAAGACACCGTATCCACTTGTTCATTGATGTTACAGGAGGAGGAGAGGAGGCTGTCCCAGTCTGTTGATTCAAAGCAACCTTGCAAGGTTGCAATGCTGTCGTGGGTCCACTGCTTGATGGTTTTTACAGCCTTCTCTGCTCTCCTTATGACAGGGGTGTAGGCTGGTGCTAGCAGGATAGTGTGGTGATCAGCAGTGCCAAGTGGGGGAAGAGCAAAGGCTTTATATGCATCAGGTACAGATCCGTAGCATTTGTCCAAAGTCTTCCCCTGACGGGTGGAGCAGGTGATGTACTGCTGAAAACCTTTTAGAGACTTTCCAGGTGAGCAGTGATTGAAGTCTCCAAGGATAAATTTGGGGGAGTCAGGGGATATGTGTTCCAGCCTGTCGATTGTTTTCTTGATGTGATCTGTGGCTGTAGCTGCATTTGCCTTAGGCTGAATATAAACCAAAATAAAAAACAGTTGAGGGAATTCTCTCGGAAGATAAAAGGGGCGGAGTGAGACAGCAAGAAGTTCTATGTCGTTGTTGCACAGTTCCTCTCGAACGACGACTGTGGAGCACCAGCGTTTGTTTACGTAGAGACACACACCGCCGCCATGATGTTTACAAGTGCGCTCAGTATCTCGGTCGAGTCTGAGGGGGGTGCCGAATCCGTCTATTTGCAGCGTGTCATCACTGATGTTCTTATTTAGCCACGTTTCCACAAAGGCAAGAATGGAGGCAGTCCTGTATTCATGCATGTGGTTAACATTAGCTTGGAGCTCGTCTGTCTTATTGCGAAGCGAGCGCACATTGGCAAGAATGACCGAGGGGAGCGCTCGCCGTTTACAACCCTCCTTCTTCAGACGAGCTCTTACTCCACCTTTTTTCTTCCCCCTCCTCGTTACCTTTTTTTTGTTGTGCGTTTCGTGGTTGCGTAGTATTTCCTGCGGTATCACGTCTGTGGGAGCTGAGTGGAAGTTGTGAGGTCCAAACTGCAGTAGAAAGTCTCTGGAGTAGGCGATCCGCTGCACATCGGGAAAGTTAATTCCGCTGAGGTTAGCCGACGTAAACTTCACAAATAGCCAGAAAAACAAGACGATCAGCACTAAGAGGCGTCTTCGGCTGTCCATGCTGAAGTAAATTCCAGGCTCCGTTTTAGTAATCCGAGAACAAAGGCAGAGCTGGCAGAAGCGTCCGTGGTAAAAAAATAAATAAATCAATAAATATCACGTGAAAGAGTTCGTTTATCAAAAACTGTGAGTGTCACTCCTAATAAAGAAATACGTTGACAGACTGAATGCTTAAAAAAAGTACACAAAAATGTATAAAATAGATGAAACAACCGCTCTACAAGCCAACCGGTCGACCGCACGAGCAGTGACCCGGAAGTTAGATCAGCAGCCTACTTATAAAAATGAATCAACTTTATATGCATTTTTTTAAACTTTAAACCTTCTCAGTCAGTATGCTAACAGGGCAATAGGATGTCGCAATCACCAGGGTTGCCAGCATGACAAAGCACCACCTTTATATTCTTCACTTAATTCCAGCATTGCCCTCACCTTGTAGCTCCTAACCAGTTACAGCTGTGTACTGCTGGCGAGACTAAAGGAGGTCACTCCTTTTCCACGACCTTTGACTGTGCTGATCTTTGTAAACTGCCTCTTAGTCTTTATGGGTCTAGAACTGACAGAATCATAGTTTTTTTTTGGTTGCTTAGCTTAATGACCTTTAGCTACATAGCAGGATGCTGATTGTTCAGAGGCAAAAGCCATAAAGCTTCAATTTTATTTATTTATTTTTTGAACACTTTTTTATTTTCTCACTTTATACACATTTTCTCTTCTTTCTGGAACATTTGCTTCTTTGACCCTAGCAGCCATAACTGAGGAATGATTTACATATAGGTCTGAAATAAATAATGTATATAAATGTTTAACAACATTATTTATTGGAATTAAATAATCACATGATTATGCTCTGATCAGATTTTTAAAAAATGTTTTCAAACACTTCATGGAAGGATTTTTACAATTCTGCAGTCTCCTTCATCAAGATATTCTTCATGGTCCTTTTCTCTAGGCCCTGTTGCATGACCTCATTTGCTTACTAGATAATAAACAGTGTGGACAGAGTCTGCTCTTGGCAGCTTTAGTAGCGGAACTGCATGACAGGACAGAGTCCTAACTTGTGGTGACAGTAGGAGAAACTGACTGATTGCTGACTCAAATTTCACTTCTGGGGAAATATTTCCATTTTCTGCTTCTTTATCAGAATAATAAAATGTCTCAGGAGTTGATGGTGTTGTACCTTTCAGCATGATCCAAAACCTTCTTGGAAGGTTCAGAACTTAATCAAAGTTTCTATTTCCATTATATAAAACTCCATGTACGGGAGATTAATTTGTTCCCAAGTAAGTGAAATATGTTAATAAAAATGTTCTTGGTCATGTTTAGTTTATTTGTCTGCAGTATATGTGATGAGAGAGACTGACAGCTCTGCACAACAAGCAGCACGTAAATTCATAAAATAGATCGATATAAGTGAATTTTTTTTTATCGATACTTTTATTTGCCATTTGTACAAGCACAAATACCGTACATAGGATTTGTTCTTTTTCTTTTGTTGACATTGGTTTTTAATTTCCTATGACATAAATATACAGGTGAGAGCAAAGACTGGTGTTAAAGTGCATGCCTAGTCATTTTTTGGTACCCATGGAGTAGTTTTCAGGGTCATGTTCAAGATTTCAGTGATGACTGCACCACCTTGGGCTTTGGGCACAGGCACAGAGATCCATAACCCTGAAGCCCTGAAGAATTTTTGTGAGTTAGTGTAAATGTTTTTTTTTTCATTTGTTTGTTTACCTTTGCACTAGAAGATATAACACTGCATAATGCTGTAGGATATGTTTGATTTGTAACTGGGAAGCATGCTGTGTGCTCTCCGGAATCTTCTGCGGTGCTGTGAAGTTGGTAATTTGTCTTACGCGGGAGATAACTCGATTGTTTGCTTGACTCATCAGGTTGCGCAGCACAGAGGATGTAGGGATTTAAAAAACAAAGCTAATTTTGATGCATAGTGACAAGGAAACAGACCTCATCCAGAGTCTGTCAGGTTAGGTCTGCATGTCTTCATTTTCAGTTCATTTGAAGTTCACTTGCACATTGAAAAGATGACCTTTCTCAAATACATTGAAAGAGTCTTTAAAAGCCTTAGAAATATTACTATCCAGCTGAGAGTGCGGCTCTATGTGCTTGAAAAAATATTTTTGTTGAGCTACTGAGGTACTTTTTAGACTTGGGACTGTTCACTGAAAATGAAATAAACATGTGAACAGTTTCAGGAACTGAGGATACCTAAGCCTGTTGGTCTTCTAGGTTTTAATGGTTTTTCCTGTTCTTGCATTTTTGATTGTTCTGGTGTTTTTTTTCTAACTCTGGAAATGTCAGGCTGAGACGCTTGTACTCCTACAGCTAAGAAACACTCTGACCTACCTGATATCTCGGGGGAAGGAGTTTTGTAAGTGCTTATACTACACTAAATTATTAGCGATAAAGAGGTGTTGACCAGCTGGAACTCAAATCCATAGACCCACAGACGTGCTTTTCTACAAATTCCCCACACTGACTCTCCCTTATCTCACTGCTAGTAAGGGTGACAGTGAGGCATGATAACATGTTATCTTGGTATCATAGATTGATGATTTCAGCCGTATTGGCCTTCCTGCTGCGGTACACATGCTTGGAACATGACTCATTTGTCACAAAACCTGTTTATCTATTTTTATGTTTATTGGCGTTTTAGTTAACAAACAGTGCATACAATATACAATTCCTATTACATGTTGGAGTTTTTAACAAAAGCTTTGGGACGGACTTTTGGGTCGACCTCCCCTAGGCTAATTAAACCTAGTTAGGGACTGTAAAAAAATGCTAAATGCCACTTCAGTCTTCCATTAGTAAATGTAAACTCAAAATCCAGGATAAAACTTGGGGATCTGAAATTATCCCAGAATTTTTAGCTTCCTTGTAAGGAAGCTGCATGTTTCTTCTTTATTTGTAGTACATATTTATTTTGGTTTATATTTGTTTTGTTTTTTTCATATCTTCTAATAAAGTTATAGTAGATTGATTGTCTATGAATAGCAGTGCCACACTTTATCAATATTTATTGATTGGGGAGTGTCCTGGCCAGAAAATTTTCTTTCCTAACTGTAAAACTCATTAGTTGATTTGAAGTTGAGTTATAGCATTGTAAATTGGAAGGTCTGTGACCCTCTGCTGATAAGGCGTTGGAAGACGGATGGACAGAAATTCTATTGCCAAAGTCTGGTAGTACTGAGAAGCGATGAGAGTTATAAATGACATGGATGAATGAAGCAGTTAGGTTACGAGATCTGGCCTGTGTAAAATCCTTAATGATTTCTCAGGGACCTGTACAGTAGCTATACAGCAGTGACAAGCCAAAAGCTGCCTTTAGTCAGCTGCCTCCCTACAGTGTGTAACAACAACAAAAATAATTATGTCATCTTACCAGTGCTGTGCAAACCCTGCTTTCCAGGCAGTAAAGAGTAAAAAAACAATTTGGCTTAGATGAAATTTTAGATTTATGAATCATATTTCTGATACTTTGTGCATGTACCAGATGAGAAGACTGGGGAGTATAAGACAGTTAGTTCTGAACTTAAAGAAGCTAAGCTAAAGCTAACTGACATGTCTCCATTTAACCTTTGCTGCTAATAGAAACGCTTCTCCTCATCGCTTCTATCCGCACCCACTGCCTCAGCACTGCTCCCCACACCGTGTGCTTGAATCAGCTGAACGCGCATTTTCATGACATTTTCTTTTTTATTTGTGTCACAAGCAGCTGATGGGAGATGCTGTGTTCGTTGCTGGAGAAACTGGCAAAGTTAGACCGATTTCCCATATCCTTACAGTCAGAAAAGCATTTATTTATTTAAATGGCAATATTCCCCCACCATGTTACCCCCTAGCAAACTAGTTCCTCTCACTAGTCCTCTAGGTTTCATTACACCTCCCCCCCCAACCCCCCATGCTCCCTCTTGTCGCAGCCAGCTGTGCTCCTGTCCAACCACCCTCCCTGTTTTGGCCGTGGGACTCAGTAAGTGCCTGTGTCCTTTAAATATGTCAGGTCCCCTGTCAAAAGCATTCTGCCTCTGCACTGTGCCAGCCAACACAGACAGGCTGCAGGCGGTCAGTACTGCCCCCGACATGGTAGTGCAAGAGTCTTTGCTCGATGTGTTTTGGCATCAGGGCTGGACAGAATACATCAACACCACACCTTACAATGCCCCCCCCCCATGTCTCCCAAAAAAATTATGCAATTAATTGATTCCTGCAGTGCTATATGCACATTTTGTGCAGTTTAAACTAGAAGTCTGATTTTTTTTTCTTTCCATTCATTGTGGCTGTGTAGCTTATTGACGTTTTTTTAATTTACTAGCAGAGATGAGTAAACTGCTTTAGTATAGCGTGGCTTTGCTGTTTTCATAAGCTCTTATGTGGCGTGATAAATACATAATGTGATTTAGTGCTTCTGCATGCAATTTTGTATTCCTCTATGGACTGAATGCATAGCCAGAACCCTCAGTTTTTGGATTTCTGAACCCCGGAATGTATCACACTCATTAGAACGTCGTGAGGTCTTGGACTTTTCCGGCTGAAATTATATAAACCAAAATCCTCCAGTGAAATGTATAAAATAAAAGTTTCTATTTAAAAGTGCTTGGTAAGAAAATAATTTCTCTATTATACATTTATTGGCAGTGAAAAGTCTCTGTAATTATAGAGATCACAAATCATAAAAATGATGAATATTTTGAAATTAGTGTGCCAGGAGCAGACCGGTCATTTGAAGGGGGGTTTTACCTGGTTTAGCGTGATTCGAATGGTCAGATGTACCATTGGGCATATGTTCTCATGGGTCATTTTCAAGACAAGCTGCAACATATTTAATACTAAAGCTATTTTATAAACTTATTTTCAATTTCCATCGTTCTATTGTAGCTTCTGCTTACATAATATAATGATTATCATTGACATCATAATCATTGACAAATATAAAAAATAAATGACTTTCTTTAACAAATATATTGATAATTAATGAAAAACAAGCGTGAGCTTAACCTGGCTTTCCTTAATTTTCAGGGAAAAATTACGAATATTTCAGGATGATCTTTTTCCTCAGTGTAATAAAGAGAGATGACTGCTTTTCCAAGACACTTGTCAGCTGTGCTCTCTACCCACTCAACAAGTGAAAAGGGACGCAGTGACAGTGAGACGTTCCAGAACATTCCGACTCATACCTGTCGCCATCCCCTCAGTCCTGACACAGGCAGAAATACAATGTAACTACATCTGCTAGTAAAAAGCGAAAAAAAACAAAAAACAAATAATGAGATATTGGACTTCATGCATAGACCAATGGGTCATTTTCTACATCACAGCTTATGTAACCTGACACTTTTGGTTTGTTGACAATGACACAAATAATTGGCGGTTTAGCTTCACACGCAGGAAGCTGGGTGAAGATATAATGCAAAATGTTTTTGAGTGAAGCCTGTATTCGGTGCTCAATACCAGTCAAAAGTCTGGACACACCTACTGAAGATCATTTGTGAAGATAACAATCCTTAGCACACTCCAAGGTTATGTATTGTCTTGTGAACAAGGAAAAAGATGGAGTGCTGTGACAGAACCCAATAGAGTTGGACTGTAGAGTATAGTAGCCAACTTGTACCCAGAACTCTTTTAGGACTGCATTCTCAATGGCTACTTCTGGAAACTGGTTGAAAGAATGCCAAGAGTCCGAAAAAAGTTCAGAAGAGTTTAAAATTTGAGATGTTGAACACTCCTCTTGGTCGTTGCAATATTTTATATGTATTATACATATAATGCTGAGGTGCATAGAGCGTAAAAAAAGTCACCAAAGCTCTGTCGACTCAGTAACTGCAAAGTTCCAAACTTCCTCTGGCATTAACCCCAGCATGAAAACTGAGCACCAGGAGCTTCATGGAATGGGCTTCCATGGCCGAGCAGCTGCATGCAAGCCTCACATCACCAAAGAGCAATGCCAAGTGTCGGACAGAGTGGTGTAAAGCTCACCGCCACTGGACTCTGGAGCTGTGGAAATGTGTTCTGTGGAGTGATGAATCATGCTTCTCTGTCTGGCAGTCTGATGGTCTGAGTCTGGGTTTGGCGGATGCCCGAAGAACATTACCTGCCTGACTGCACTGTGCCAACTGTAAAGTTTGGTGGAGGAGGGTTAATGGTATGGAGTTGGGCTAGGCCCCTTACTGTAGTTCCAGAGATGGGAACTTTTAGTGCTTCAGTATGCCAAGACATTTTGGAGAATTCTATGCTTCCAAATTTTTGGGAACCGTTTGGAGAAGGCCCTTTCTGTTCCAGCATAACTGTGCTCCAGTGCATAAATCAAGGTCCATAGAGACATGGTTGGGTGAGTCTGGTGTGGAAGAACTTGACTGGCCCACACAGAGCCCTGACCTCAAGCCCATCAAACACCTTTGGGATGAACTAGAATGGAGATTGCAAGCCAGGCCTTCATGTCCAACATCAGTGTCTGACCTAACAAATGCTCTTCTACATGATTGGGCAAAAAATCCATATAGTGTATGTTATGTTACCGATATATACATAAAACTAAATGAGTTGTTATTGTTTGAACATGCCATGGAAGAAATGTAAAGATTGGCTGCATAGAGACCAAATAAAACCTTAAGATCAAATTATGTTCCTTCATTGGTCTCAAGAAAAAAAAATATTCTCACAGACTGATTAGTGGCCTTAAGTTAGCCTAACATGTCTTTCGATGGTAGCTGTCTATTTTCAAACAGCGAACTCAAACAGAAATTGTAATTTCATAATACTGACAATTATGTTTCTGTGAATAATGAAAGGGTGCTTGCTTAGTCGTGGCTTTGTAAAATTAAATCTCTTGCTCTAAATATTTCCTGCTATCAGGAGCATACTGATAAAAGAGTAGCAAGCCAGACATGTCTGTCACTGCGAGGGAAGTGTTTACAGGAGAAATTAAATACTCTTCTGACATTAAAGAACACGTTATTTGGTTATCAAGAAAGCAGGATTGTCTGCATTTTATCGTTATCTTCCTTTCCCTATTATAACCAGTGATGTGAAAAATTAACTGCATCTGGTGATGTTACTACTTCCACCCCATTTTTAGATACTGTCACCACCACACATGTTACCGCTGTCAAGTGTGGCTGTTTGTTTAAGCACCCTGAGACAGCAATCGAAATGCAGAATGAAGCCACACATGGTGCTTTCTCACTTGAAAGATATTTCCCTAGGAAAAATATGCCTGATTACATTCAGGGATTTCCTAACACTGAGGGGAGTCACAGGAAAGAGACACCAGCCATGTAATTCAAGGATGAATGAATAGATAGATAGATAGATAGATAGATAGATAGATAGATGGATGACTCTTGGTGTGCAGTTTTCATGTTTTCCCCATATTTATTCTATTTTTCTTCCTAGGCTTCTTCACCTTCCTTCCACGGTCCGTGTGTGTGTGTGTGTGTGTCTGTGTGTGTGCCCTGTCTGCAGCCCTCCGCAGCTGTATGAGCGTCCTGGGGTGGGTCCTAGGCTTGCTGTGTCCTAGAACTGTATAAGCAGTACCGGGAAAATTCTTGAATGAAAGAGTATAGGTTTTATTATTATCACAAACAACAAGGAAATGTGTTTCACAATGAGTAACTCATGAGTGGGTGTTAAAACAACAGAATAACATTCCCAGAAATTGTGACCATCTATTAAAAAACGGCAGCAGATCCCTAAAGCCAAGTGAAGTATACAAAAGTGCAGAGACTATAACATCATTTAAAATGCTCATAATACGGTAAGAAAAAATAGACAGTCTTGGGCTGGTGTGTCGGCCCGATATGGGAAGCACTGCTGCCTTGCATCGTATAAGCCGGGGGTCTCACCTGCTCACTGTCCCAGACTCCCCATTACCCTGAGCAGGATAATCCTTGATGCTCACCAGCTATCTTAGGACCAGACATTAAGAAAGCTGCACATAACTCTGGAGCTTGACCTAGAATCTGTTAATCAGATTACAGGGAGCACTTTGGTGGCTATGTTTCAGACATATCGCTGTCCCAGGTACAGAGACCTGCCGTGAGGGTAGTGCCGCTATACGGACTGTTCCCTGCCCCGCTGGTAGAACCACAGCTTTGCAACATAAAAAAAAACCCAAAAACATTTAATTTCTCGCAACCTTTGGAGATTAAACTGTTACAGCCACGGGGGCTCTGCTCTTCTTCCTTCCATAACGGAATGATCAACACTTTGCATAAAACACTATTGTACTGCTGGGTTATCAGACAGATGGAAAATACTTATTGTCGACAACATTCCAGATGCTGAAGGATTATTATGCTAAACTGCTTACTTGTTCTCGCCAGCCTTTCACAAACATCTACCTGTAAACAAAGCATGTGTACAATGGACAGGCCATGGCTGTGTTTTCATCTATAGGCAGTTTGTTCTTCATTTGCCCATAAGCCTTATGCAAATACAACCAGATGGATGCTTTGGGCCAGAATTACACAGGGGAACCGATTTTCAGCCTCCATCTGCAGTTCTAGGGACATTTAGCATAGAAGATCCCACACTAAGCTCCAAATATCACCTGCCGTCTGCTTGCTCTTTCCCTTAATATCAAATCGCATGAGGTTGAGTATTTAAGTGCCATTTTGTTATTCGTCCCAGATAATATTTCTGAAAATTAAGAAAAATATTATATGTAGGGCAAAGGAAACAGCATAACCAAGGGTATCATTTCTACAAAATGTCTACAAAAATGCAGAAATTAAGCAAACATATTCCGTAAATAAATATGTGCATTCATTTTTCAGAATACCTCAGCCCTTTAACGAGCTGCTCAGAATCACCTCTGCCACACGCTGAGAGCACATGGTAGATCTTACCAGAGAGGAAGTGTCACTTCCACACACTTTTCGTCGCTAAGAGCAATTAAGTGTCACCAGTTGCCTTGAAATAATGTCTTTTGGTTAAGAAAAGAAACCAAAAACATAAGAGAATGTTGAGCACGCCTAGCCAGGGCATACAAAAAAACACCATGATTGGTATAGGAATGACAAAAAAACATTAGTTATGTTTTGAGATGCTTAAATTGTTAATAACACACATGAACTTTGCTTTTGTGACACAGCGTGCAAAGCTACATTTAAGTATATGGGAGGGAATAGCTTAATATTTAAGGTAAGCAGCAGCATTATCGGTAACATACAAGTTAATAAGTGAGGCTTATGAGGTGGTCATTGTTACTCACTGGAAAGTTATGACCACTACTCAAAGAGTGTCAAAAAGAGTGAATATTCCAAATATAAACTAATTGCTTGCAGCTGAACTGCATGTATAAATATATAGTGTGGGTGAGTGGTCTGTGAGGGACTGCATTCAGACAGAAACGAATGCGACAGTAGTCTCCAATGTGCTCATTTTGCCCATATACAGTACGTAGTGAAGATGTGACTTCATATCTATATTGACGGTTCTTATTTTATTTCAACTGAACTGACCCCTGGATAAAATGATTTGATGCCAAGCCCCTAAATTCCTCCTCCAGTCCTTGTATGTGGTTGAGGTCTACAGTCATGTAGCTCCAGGAAGGTGTAAACATCTGTGATATTTCTTCTACACAATTCTGAAAGTTATTCTTCCCATTTCTACTTGAATTATTGTCAATAGCCTAGTAGTGTATAAAATTTTAAGTGTATAAACTGGAACATACATCCATTAATAAGTATAGCTATGCTGCTGAATGTCTTTGTATTAACGTAAGAATTTCTAGGACAACATTAGGCTTTTGATGAGTATAAATGGCTTTTTCAGTAATTGACCGGGTTCCCTTCCAGGGTGTCCTTGGCTATATGATCAGTGCTTGCTGAGCTGCTGGTCTGCTGTGACCTTACGCTAGATATGTGGTAAAAGAAGATTGACTGGATCAATGGATGGATGGATGGATGGTTACAAAAGCTGATATTTCAACACAGACCAAAGTTTTGTCAGAGCTGGATTCAAACCCTATCACATGATAACAACTGTAATATGTGTACCGCAGAAGGACAAGACCCATAATCCCTTTTAGACAAAACAAACTGACATAATCCTGACAACCCTACTTGCTTTTGCCGCTTGACAGAGATGTACCACATTTCAGATCAGAATTCCAGCCCATATCAGGGAATCACACATTAAGTACAAATTAGACATGATTCGGCCTAACTGTGTCTCTTGAGGCTGTGAGAGGGAAGACACACAACATAAGGTCAATATGTAAACTTCACAGATAAATCCAGAGCAAGACTCAAACTCGACATGCTGCGGGTACAAGGTCACATTGCTGCCCAGTGACCCCAAGTGATGAATCCATCTTCCATACGTGTACCATGGGCGGTATGGCGTTTCAGCGTGGAGCAGTGTGGTCTCACCTCCGGCATTTTGACTGAGGCAATAGTGCTAACTACTGAACAGACCTTATATGGATGAACTATACGGTACAGGTATATACATTTTTGGTAAATAGTTTATAAAGTGCTCACAGAGAGTCTTGGGATTCTTGCTTAATTTCATAACAAAAGTCCATTGTCAAGCGATGTGTAACATATCTGCACTTATCATCAGCACAGACATAATATATATATTTTTTGACTGACTCATTCAGTTCTGTTCTTGCCATTTTGCTATTATTTGCAATTGTAGTCATTGGCTCCCAAAGGGACACTAAACAAATGTTTGGTGTTTTATGTTATTGCAAAGGTGTTGTTAAATGAAGCGTACAGAATTAGACTGCTCTTCAATTAACATCTTAACTGAAAAATGCTGTTTTAGAAGTACAGTTTAGGTTTCAATTTAGTACTGGTGGTTTCTAATGCAACACACATGCACACACACATGCATATATAAATATATGTTTCATTAAACTGTCTTCGTAAACAAATTAATAATTTTTGTTATGCGATCAATAAATTTGCAATATTTTTTACTGAATTAAGCAAGCATCCCAAGACTTTCTATAAGGACTACAAATATAAACTGTAAATTTAACAGGCAATGGAGAGCAGATTCGAAGGAACACATGGAAAATTACGTTTGTACTCCTACCCAAATGATTCTCCTGCCAAAGAACCCATGACAGGCATAAAGAATGATATGTGGTCCAACTGAGCTGCAGGGCTTCCTTCAAGAACATCAGATTTGACAGTGACCAGGACCAGCAGCATCACCGACATTGATTAAACAGTACATCTAGGCCCTCGTCTTCATTGTCATGTCAAGTTCCTGATCATCAAAGACATAATGAGATGGAAATTAGATGAACCCTTAGGTCCCTAAATGGTCTTTATGTCTCATTTAAGATACAGAGGGTCTAATGTCTCCATTTTGCTACTTTAAAATGTAAGGCCAGTTCCTCACATAGAAAATGAATGGGTATCCTTTACTATATCTTGATAGAATGTTAATTTAATAGCAATGAATTTTAAACACATTCATTAATCATTAAATGAATACTGTTTGTTGGATAAGTTGCATCCAAGTGACAGATTATGCTTCGGGATCAGCTCCTGTTATCTCAGTCTTTTGTGTCCCTTCCCCGTTTGGCCAGCAGATGTCGCTGGCCATCCTGTCCCTCCTGTCAGTCTTTGTGTTTCCCCTGTTTCCTGTCAGCCACCGTGTTGTGCATGCGGCTACCTGCAAATATTTGAATCCCACCTCTGTTTTTGTATTTTGTTTCCTAGTGTTTCATTGTATGAGTTTTTCTAGTTCCTGTGTCTCCTGTTTTATTTTTGGTTTTGGTTAAATTCTTTATGCCCATGCTTGTGTTTCTAATTGTCTATTATTCCCCAGTGTTAGTTTCTGTTTCTCTGTTTCCTTGGTTAGTTCTTAGTTTCCCTGTTCAGTTCTGTGAGTTAATTAGTTTCACCTGTTGCCCGTTCCTGTTCCTGCCCTTGTGTGTTTTCCTGATTGTTGTCCTGCACCTTCCCCTATTGGTTAATTGTCTGTTTCACTCCTGCTTGTCATTACCCTGTTCAGTTTTTTTATTTAAGTTCCGGCCTTTTTGCATATTGCATACCTGCCCTTTTGAACATTTAGTCTTTGTTTATCCCCTTTTGTTTTTGAGCCATCGTGGTCCTTTTGGTTTTTATAGTGTTCTTAATGTTTTCAGTTTTGCTTATTAAATCTCCATTTGTCCTGTTAGCCGCCAGTGGGTTGTCCATTTCTGTTCCGTCCTGCACTATGCCTTGTTCCCGCTGCAGACCCGCATAGATTCATGACATTATGAACATACATGTAACATAACTGTGTATATGTTCATCCTTCATGTCATATTTCCTCCATGATCCTTAAACTGATGCTCAAGACAAGTATAGAAATAATCAACCTGAAGCATATTTTAGTTTGAATAAATTTAATTGGAAAATGTCTCAGACCCTCCTAAAGCAACTTGTCAGATTACTTAAAAATTGTTTATAATCAGCTATCTCTCTCTCTCTCTCTCTCTCTCTCACACTCTCTCTCTCTTCCTCACACACTTTTCAAACTCACAAGCGAGTTGAGAAATGGAAATCATGGCATGCGCCAGAGTTGTGAAGAGCTTTTACCCCCCCAATAGACTAAACCCTCCCAAAAAAGTAATATCACAGCAGATGGCTTCTATTCTGAGTGACACACCACGCTTGGGTTACCTTCTTCACTTCTTCTCTTCCCAGTTAAAAAAAATTCTGAGAAGTGCTGTTACAAAATGTTGTTCTGCCAAGGTCCAAAATGTTATTGTAGTTGTCGTTAACAATAATAATAATAAATAATAACTATTATTTAATAATAATAAAGAATAACTACTTGTTTATGATTTGTGCTAGTTGCGATTTGTAATTGGAGAAAAGGAACATAATTTTGCAGCTAATTAATAAAACAATTTTCCTTGGTCATATGAAATAGTTTTCACCATTTGTGCAAGTATGAGTACACGTACACTGGAATTCTTCAGTTTTCATCTGGAGTCAGCCATTCATCCAGCACCCCTATGGGAGGGGGGGTCTTGCTGACAGGCCCACCTCTGATGCCACTATTCAGCCAACCATTTGATTCAAACCAGTGGCCATTCAATCAGAGACACAGAGGTCTAACCCACAGAGTGACAAGCCACCCCGCAAAGGGTTTGCAATGAGGATGGCATCAGAACGTCCACATATAAAGAGTATAAATTATCAGTGCGTCTCTATAACCACCCAGCCATCTTACCATACAAAGATTTATCTGTAATCGGTTATGTTGGACATAGATAACTAGTCACAGGCCAATCTGCATTTTTTCAGTTCCGATCTGGGAATCCAGACCCTGTCCCAGCTATGGCAGGGAGTAACTCAGGACAGGGCACCAACCCATCACAAGGCACACACACCATTCACACACTCAGGCAATTCACCTTAGCATGGAGAACACTCCACCATTACACGGGGTGAACATGCAAACTTCATGCATGTAGAGTGAGGGTGAAGCGTCCACGCTAACCCAACCCTGAGTTCAGACCAGTGCTAATCTTGACTGTGATACTTTGTCAAATTTCCTTTGACAAATATTTTTGGGGGCCTGCTCTGTCAGCAATGTTTGACCTCATTGATTATTGCATGAACTGACCAGTGAGTTTTTCTGAAAAAAAATTTGATCCAAACTAGTACTGCAAGCTGTTGGAAGATAGCTGGATGGATGGATGGATGGATGGATGGATGGATGGAGATGTAAAATCATGAAACTAAAAGACAGTCACCTCCTCTTGACAGTGTTATAGAGAAGAGAAAATTATTATTCAACTGGTAGACAAAAGGCTACAGGCTTTTTAATGTTTAAATAAGACAGTTTTAACTCCAAATAATAGAAAGTTCAGAAGACTATTCATGATATACTGGATTCACCGAAGTATAAAAAGTTTAATTTTAATGACAATATCTTTGATCTTCTGATATTGAACTAAAAATACACTTCTGCTTTCAGCCTTATACATGACAAATGTTGATTCTTACATATTAAATATTTATTCACATATTTGTTTTTAATTTAATTACCAAGCTAGTTCACTTGTCAGACTTAAACAGGTTAGGGAACCAGATAGTTAATTAATCAAGAAGGGGAGAAATGTTTTCAGTTTGCTCATGGAACGGCCACCAGACAGGGCATATTAAGATATTTTTGGACCCTGAAATGGTAGGTTTTGATAACTCAGTCAAGCAATGCAAAAAGAAATTTCATTTAATTAGCACAAGAATCTAGACGTCTTATTGAGACAACAATAGAAAAATGCCAATAAAATGCCTAAATATTAATTTTCAGCATACCTTTTTAGTATATTTTATAAAGACTAATCAGCCATAAAACCACCTACCTAATATTGTTTAGGATTTCCTCGTGCCGCCAAAACCGCTCTGTCCTGTCGGGGCTTGGACTCCACAAGACCTCTGAAGGTCTCCCGTGGTATCTGACGCCAAGATTTTAGCAGTAGACCATTTAAGTCCTGTAAGTTGCAAGGTGAGGCCTCCATGGATCGGACTTGTTAGTCCAGTACATTCCAGGAATGCCGGATTGGACTGGGGAATTTGGAGGCCAAATCAGCACCATTTTCATGCTCCTCAAACCATTGCCGGACAATCTTTGCGGTGTGGCAGGGTGCGTTACCCTGCTGAAAGAGGCCACTGCCAACGGTGAATACCATTGCCATGAAGGGGGATACTTGGTCTGCAGCAGGTTTAGGTAGGTGATACATGGCACAGTAACATCCACATGGCAGTAACAATGCCAGGCAAGGATTCCCAGCAGAACATTACCTAGAGAATCATGTTGCCTCCATCGACTTTCCTTCTTCCCATAGTGCATCCTGCGATGCACGTATGCACATGGCTATCCGCATTATGTAACAGAAAATGTGACTTATCAGGTTACCTTCCTCCATTGCTCCATGGCCCTGTTCTGATGTTCACATGTCTGTTGCGCTTTCAGTGGTGGACTGGGCTCAGCCCCATACACAGCAACCTGTGACGCGTTGTGTGTTCTAATACTTTTCTCTCAGTATTAACAGCAATTTGTGTTCCAGTAGCTCTCCTGTGGGACCGGACCGGACCAGACCGTCTGGCTTTCACTCCCGTCACACATCAGTGAGCCTTGGGTGCCCATGACCGCATGGCTGGTTGGCCTTCCTGGTAACTACTTTTAGCAGGAACTGACCTCCACGCACCAGGAACATCCCACAATACCTGCCATTTTGAAGATTCTCTCACCCAGTCATCTAGGCATCACAGTTTGGCCCTTGTCAGACTCGCTCAGATCCTTACACTTACCCATTTTTCCTCCGTCCAACACATCAGCTTCAAGAACTGACTGTTCACCTGCTTAAAATATAATGGCACACTTGACAGGTGCCATTGTAACAAGATAATCAACACTGTTATTTACTTCACCTGTCAGTGGGTTTAATGTTAAGGTCGATTGGTCTATAACCACTTACCAAAGACCATTCAGAGTTGGATTTTACAAAAGTTATATTTTTAAAGGATGATTAATGAAAATAATACATTTTTGAAAGCTTGAAACTATTTGAAATATTTAAATAGTTTAAATATTATATAAACCCCCCGTGACCCAATAGGATAAAGCGAGTTGGAAAATGAATGAATGAATGAAAAATATTATAATATTATATAGTTATAGTTCTGTTTTCCAATTATGTATTGTTTTACATTTTTAGAATTTGATCATTTTTATCCATTTTCAGTGTGGTTTGATGGCTTTGAATATTTGCTTGGCATAAATGAATTTTCTATGAATACTAAAGCTTCTTGTGTAAGCCAGCCTGGTTTTCATTGTATTCAAACCAGCAACATTACTGCTTGTTTTGATCACAGTCTGTTTTCAATACAATTCAGTTTTCTAAAACACTCTAAACATCACAGTTGCCTCAAAGTGCTTAACAAAGGACATAAAAACACATACAGTCTTACAACCAATTCAGATGATGTGCATTATTAACAGCCGTCATTGTGCAGTTCTTTGATTCTGGTTAAAATTCAAGAAACAGAGGACAATACACAGTAAAAATATACATATAGAATGTAAAAGGCCTCTGGCAGTACAAGACCAGTGGTCCCCCACCCCCAGGTACCAATTAGCAGCACTGCAGTGGCCTTTGTGTTGAATGGGTCAGCCAGTCAGCAGTGGTGTTAGGTGTGTCACATGGAACCAGGTTTATTCCATGGACACTTAGGTGGCACTCCCTGCCATAATTCAAGTTTTAATCAAACTAAATCAAGCAAGCATCGATCTGGGAAGCGTTATTCTTCACATTTGAATGACATTTATGTTAGGTTCAACATTTGAGTTCATGGGACCGAATCATTTCTCAAACGACTGAAGTGTCATATTCTGTCCCTGTAGTATTCATACTACCTTGAGTTAAACTGCCATGTAATTACCAAAATCCAGCATGTTTAATAAACATAAGGATATACCGAATTTAAACAGATTACCAAATTTGAGAATCAGAATACGCCTCTCGTTAACACGTAATATGTGCTGCTACTCTGCTTACCAAAGTGTGGGCGTGAGTAAACGTCCGTATAGTACCAAAATGACGATATAAAATTTTTACACCCTTTATGTAAAGGGTCTGTTCATACAACTCGGGGCAACACCGCCAACTTATTTGACAGACTCTATTGGTGGATAATAAGTTGTATTTCGGTATAGTTGATTATTTTGGGTAAATTTAACCTTTATTGTTTTATAAAGCAGCAGCAGCTGGCGGTGCCGCGGGCGTAGGCAGGAGGAGTGTGGGCAGAGCGGCGGCAGCTGGTGAGAGGTCGGGCACCTCGGCCAGCACATCCAGGGTTGGGGGTTCCCAGTCTTGCGTGGTTCTTTTGAGGGATCGCGGAACCCGAGGAATGGCATCCCACGTGGCCCTGGCCCCACGATTAGCCAGGCACGCCACCCAGTAATAGAATGGCGCTAGCGGCAGATTCTCCCTGATCACTATCGAGGAGGACAGCAGGGAAAAGAGAGGTGGCTCCTACCACAATGGCCGGGGCTCCCTCTGGCCTCTCCTTCCACTTCCTCCTTCTGTTCTTGCCGCTGGCGGTGGTAGCTGCAGCAGGCGGTGCCACGGGCGGGGCGGCTGCGTTGGCAGCGGGCAGTGCCGCAGGCGGGGCGGCTGCGTTGGCAGCGGGCAGTGCCGCAGGCGTGGTGGCGGCTGCACTGGCCGGCAGGTTAGTTGCCGGGATGTCCCGATTTCGGCAGGCCATCGCCCAGGCCGCGGGATCTTCCCGGACTTCAGGTTGGGCCAGCCAGTATAGGACCTCTTTACCCAAGCCGAGGTACTCGTCTTCGGCCAGGGGGGATCTTTTCTCTAGGAGATCTGTCATTCTGTTGTGATCGCGGATAAGGACGAAGGCGAGGATACGAACGTAAAAGGGTTTATTATGGCAGGACAGGGCAGACGACGACTAACATCAATGACAGATCTGGTAAACTGGGGGAAGACGCAGACTGATATACACAGGACAAGCAGAAACTAACAGGCAACAGGTGAGTACAATCAGGGTAATACACGTGGGGAATGAGGGAGCGTGGCACATATCGTGGCGTCCCAGCTTCAGTGGAGCCCCTCCCGCTCCTGAATTTGTCTCTAGATCTCATTGTGCCATGTGACCATGAGGCTGGACACGTGAGACTAATCGGGCTGAAGCTTCACACATCCACGGGAAAAGGCCATAGACTGTAAGTAGCATATATTACAGAATAGATCTCCAATTATTACGACTAAATATTAGATTATGCAAATGATCGATTAGAATCAGGATTTTTTTTTTTAACCCCATATTAATATTCAGTACAGGATTGTGGTGAGTTTGGAGCCCACCCCAGTTGGCACAGGATACGAGGCAGGAGACCCCCTGGATGAGATTCCAGCCAATCACAGGGTTCGAGGCAGGGGACACCCTGGATGGGATTCCAGCCAATCACAGGGTACGAGGCAGGGGACACCCTAGATGGGATATATATATATATATATATCTATATATATGAAATGAAAAATGTGATTCCAGAATCATGAATTCACAATGTTTCTCACAGTAAGTTAACAACAAGACTGCGCATTGTACAGCTTGGTTGACACCTATTCTAGAAGTCTTAGTGGTGGTGGTGGGGGGGGGGGGTAGGGGTAGTCTGTTTTTGTGAAGTTTGGATAAATATGCGTCTCAGCAGCACTTTGCATGGAGATGGTAGATCACACCGATAGTGCAGTTGGGTTACATATCAAGCACAAGGAATACACTAGACTTTTATTATAATAGCAGTGGTAAGTATCATGATTACATATTTTTAAATACGTCACAGATATTCAGGGATGTGAATATTAGGAGACTTCTCTGACATGCAGCCTAGCTTAGCATACTAGTTAGCTTTAACTTAGTTGATATAAGTTCCACTGTTATGCAGACAGAAATCAGATTTTATCATGTTCAGTGATGCACATTCACATCAGCAGATTGTATTAAATGTGTGTTAAGAGTAATAAATGGGCATTAAGATGACTCTGCTGGCTATTGCATGCTGACCTGGATTAACAATTTGTAAGATTATTATTATTATTATTATTATTATTATTATTATTATAGGGACAACATAACCACACTGATCATTCTGCTGAAATAAGTATTTAAAATATAATTCCCAATGTCAAGTCAGCAAAAAATTAATCATTGCATCTCGATGTAAACTACTGCTATCTCCTCTGTAAACTTTCTTACAAGAGGAGTCTGAGCTAACTTGAGTTTACTGTTCGGCTATCTGTATAAATAGAAAAACTGGTGTATAAAACTGCTCAGTTTGATGCTGGCTATTTTGAGCCATTGTATTTTGGATAGCAATGTCTCAATGCACATAAAGCAAAATTTCAAATAAGCGCATGCTAGTTAGCCATTAGCCCATAATGTAGAATGTCTGCACTACACTACAAGGTTTTAGTCTTTTAGGGTATTGGAATTAACATTGCAAACTGTGATATTTGTGTCTTGTTCGACATCTGGAAATGAAGCATGTAACTATGTTTCCTTGCCTTTCTGTTCAAACTATTCTCCCTTTTGGCTATTAAAATAAACATGTAAACACAATCAAGGAAATAGCATTGTGGTGGTAAAAACAATGTTTAAAAAGAAATATCCTAGGAACTGTTATTAGCTGAGTGCCAAAAATGGTCAGATTCAGTTCTCCAACAAATTTTATTGCAAAGAGGGTATTGTAATTAGGCAGCTAAAAGCACTATTTGAAACAATCAAAAATAACTGAGGCACAGAGCCACTGCAAAAAAATTCCACACAATGCTGAAAAGTGGTTAATTACCTGGCCTTTCAACCATTGCCATTCTTGCCACTGTAGGCTTAGTGATTGGGCTCAATGGGCATCATCCACATGATTAAATAAGTCAAAATGTATCCGGCCTGAGCTTCTGCGGACTCCAAAATGCCTAGATGCCTCCTGACGGATCACTGCCATTGAAATATCTTCTCATTCGTGTTACTGTTTTTGGACTTTGTGTTCATGCAGTGATTCCCCGTATCTACAAGCTGCTTGAAGGCACATCATCTGCCCCTGACCAATGCATAGCTAAGACAGGAATTCACCATAAATCCACAAAAACGTCATAAAACGGTGATGGAATAGGGTGACTCTAATCAATGGTAATGCTTAGCTTAATATTTCAAAGACTTACAAATTACAGAAAAAGGGTCTCACAGCATCGTGCCGGAAAGTGCACTTCTCCTGTTCCAGGCACTGCACATATTGGAGTCATTAATTCCTGCGTTCTTCAACTGATTGATTTCAATGGGTATTATTCACTTGTTTAAATGGGTAAAATATGATATATCAATCTGTTATGTAAATTGTTTGCACTGAAGTGGGAAACTGTTGTATCTTTATGTCTGAAACCCTTAGTCTGTATGTTTCTGTTTTAGTATCTTGTGAATTATACAGCATATACCATATGATACATATCACATAAGGTTACATGTAAGTGCATTGGTAAATGATATATGCTACCTATAGATTTGCATATTCTCCACTTTAAATGAAAGAACTATCCACAGCTTTAGGGACTTCATTAGTCTTCAGCTGCATTAATTTTCTCTGACACATCATCTGCAGTAAATCTGGTGTTTAACTGTCTCTTGCATTTGGCAGTCATCATTGTTAACAATTAGCAACCTAGTCCTGTTTGTTCTGTAGAGAAATGCACAACATATGTGTAAAATGTACAATAAACAGAGTAGGGTGCCTGTTGTTGTTTCTCAGCACTGAATTGATTTAGAACATTGGTTTTCAATGTTTCTTAAACCAAGGGCTCCCAAATGAAAACAGACCAGAGCTGTCTAATGAAGGAAAACCTGGGTGGTGGGGTGGGGGGATTAATAATTATTTCTCTGCGGGGGTGGTCCCCATCAGATATTTGCAGATAACAGATAATGATAACGATACGACATGTTTAATTTGCTCTACATCTCTGCAGACTTCCTGCATCTGCTCTGAGGAGATGCTCACAGGCCCCCAGCTGCTTTGCAAGGAAGTGGGTGGCTTGTCTGAACTTACAATCAGTGTGAAGGAACGTTAATCCAAATGCAAATCTCATTACACACCAAAGTTGAGATACGAGAGCTTTGGGCCCGTACTCCTTTGAGGAATAATCATACGGAGGATTTAGTGGATCTGATTCCATTTTTATTTTAGTTTCAAAGTTTAGTAATTTATATTGTTATTCGTGCTGTTGTCCTGAGAACGATACATTAAAATGAAAGAATCTGAAAAATAAAATCTTTCCACATTTTTTGCAATTTATCACATTGTGGTTAGCGGCTAATATATTACTCTCCTCATTCTGCTCCTTTGTTCATTAATTATCTGTTATTTGCCATATACTTATATTGTATGATTACCAAGGCTGACTCAAGGTTAACTAATGTCTTGTTTTTGTTCTGCAAGGAATTTTATTAAATCGTGTGGGAAAATTATCGTCTTATAGTGGATGAGCATGTTGCATTGACCTTTTGACACGTTTCTGAAATAGCATGTCCATGGTCTGTGGAATGGTAAGTCTATAGGTTTAGCTTAGATTAATACAGCAGCAGGTGAAAGTCGGTATACAGATGGAGCTTTAATATGTCCAGGTCTGTAGAAACCATGGCATGATTCAGATTGAATCACAAGGCAGATAAACACAGTAGGGACACTCATAAATATTCAAATGTTTGGTTACATTTGGAAAACATAGCCAGGCCTTCGGTTAGCTTATGTCTCGGGACCAGAGCTGCCAAAAGAGAAAAACACATTTTGCCGCATTAAGGAAAGACTGCTGACATTTTGCAAGATAAGTGATTGTTTTCAAATTCCTTACTTACACTTTTTATGCTATTTTCTTGCTGGCACGTTTGAGACAAGCTTCAAGATTTAATCAGCACATCGTGCAGCAAACCCGTGGAACAAGCAGTGCAGTGACCCTGTGTGACTTCACATCTTAAAAGATCGGATGGCACATGAGAAAACCTAGGTGCATTCCTGATTTACAAACTGGCCTAAGGATGCTGGATCATAAGGCTGAGGATGTGAATGTTCAACACTGAGTAATGCCATGGAAAATTTTAGGTCTGAGTAGCCATCTGTCAGGTCAGGTTCTTTACTCAGCAGTTTGCGCAGCTGGGGGGAGGAATGGAAAAACTTTCCTGCGCCCAGACACTAGGGGGCATCCATGAGTGTGTGATCCCGGATAATGGTAGCACTCTTCTAATGCCAGAGACTCTCTGTTCTTTGGTAGCCAAGGATAAACAATGCCTTGTGAGCACCTGGAATTCCACATGTCCTAAAAGCCAAGGAGATCCTCAAGTTATACCCCTTAGTCATAATTAATCATAAAAAACATAAGGAATATCGAAATACTGAACATTGGTCCAGCATAAACTGGTTTCACATTCACATAGTGGTCATGGCGGCAAATGAAGCAACAGCATTGCTAATCAGGGTTGGATTAATGAACGGTCTTGCTTAGGCTGCAGCCTAGGAACCCAGAGTGATTACGGGGCCCCTATTGGCTGTCTTGTTTATTTATTTTTTTTAATGATCCTTTATTGGTCATTTATTTGTTTGCAAGTTGGTGAATGGTTAAAACTGAATGGGGTGACCAATTTTTGTATCCCTTTTTTGATGCACTTTTTACATTGTACTGCATTTTTTGGTATATGCATGTATAGTCTGTCTCCTTTAGACATAGTTGGACTGGAAGTTTCAGTAATCATGGTTTCAGTTAACCATAAATTACCGCGATTGGTAACGTTTGACTCGAGGGGTCACGTTATGCAGTATTATGCTATTACTTACGTATTAATTAACTACAAATTAAGTGTTAATTACAAACTGATCTTATGTTCTTTCATCATTTAAAAAACGATGCATCTTTTATCTCAAGTACTACATTTGTTACCATATCTGTTAATGCTGTAACCCTTCATGAACTACTGAAGGAATAAATAATGAATAACACATGAAAAATACTGATCTCATGTCTGTTCATCACTAATGAATCGTAATGCATCGTTTATCCCAAGCAGTTACTATATTTGTTAATGATTTGTACTTCAATAGTAACTGAGTTACTGCTAATTATATTTGTGTCCCCTCAAGTAAAAAAAAAGTGTTACACCATGGTCTGACAAAAAAAAATAAAAATTAAGAATTCCATACACGATTATGTAATGATGAGTTTACCCACAATAGCTTAAGATATTTTTAAACAAATTAATTTTTCTCATTACCGGTTATGTACAGGTAAATGAGAGAATACATTTTGCTGTAAAATTTGTAACAGTAGCCTATGTTTTTTCATGATTACTTTGTCCTTTTAAAGGCGTATAAAAAGCATGATTTACAGTACTCCATTTTCCTTTGATACATGATGTTTTTTCATTGCTATATAATTAGGCTAACACATCAGAATCCCTTTCATTCGAGATTCGAGAGTGCAGTACTGTATATTAATGTACAATACACTTTATTATTACTATATTTAATGTTGGTAATGTCTCACTGTGCAACACTTAGAACTTGTTTTATATTCCTTTGTAATTTGCTCTCTCTGTAAAGTTACTTGTGGTCTATGCCCTCTATGATAGATGTGTCTTGAGTGCACATTGTTGATGCAGTTGACACGCACTGGATCGGAGTGTACTGTAATGTTTTAAGGTTACTGCTATTGCGATGCGTTTATTCAATGAGGTCTCTGCTGCACTCGTTCTGGTCGCCGCATATGACTGATGTGAAGGGGGAAGCTTGCCGGCTTGTTGTTGTTATTCATACTTAATCGTTTTATAGTTAATTGTTGAATCTTTTTGGTGACTGGAGGCAGAATAGGGGTCTGTGAAAGTGCAGACTTGGGGCCAGTGAACTTGTTAATCTGCCACTGTCACAGAGTGACACAAAAGAACAGAACAGTCACTAATAGTTGGTTTTCTCTCACAGTAACATTTTTTTAAATTAAAGAACTACTCACAAAAGTAAGTGGTGTTCAATTGCTGTGCAATCGCAAGTCTCCCATCTCTACACTCACCAAGTTGTACAGAGGCGTTATAGAGAGTAGGCTGACCAGTTCCATCACAGCGTGCTGTGGAAACTGTAGTGCTGCTGACCGCAAGTTACTACAGAAGATTGTTAAGACAGTGGAGGACATCATCAGTGTGTCTCTTCCCTCCATGCAAGTCGCCTACGGCACATGCAGCCTCCGCAAGGCGACCAGCATTGTGTTCGACCCCGCGAATCCTGCGCACGGGCCCTTTGTGCGCTTGCCGTCCAGCTGACGGTACCGCAGCATCTGAGCCAGGTCAACCAGACTGTGTAATAGCTTGTGCCCCCGTGCCACCCAGCTCCTCAACGCCCTCGCATCCCTCAAAACCCGCTGCTCTACACTAACACCCCTGAAGGACCATTTACATCAAATGCACATTGCACCTCATATCTCTGTCACCTTAAATCTTTACTGCTCAAGTGCCAAACAGTCACCATACCCCAGATGTATATCTATTATCTGCCTCTGTTGCACATCTTAATATTGCTGCTACTGATAATGCTGCTATAGGTTCAGTGTAACTGATCTCCTGTACTGTGTCCTACCATTGTCATGTCAATTTATTGCACTGTCTGACCTTTTTTGCACTATATTTGCAGCATATGTTGTACACTGTCCTGTCACACTACATGTTGTATGTTGGCACCATGGTCCTGAATACTCCTCTCACCCTGTACATCATACTTGGATGAGATGACAGTAAAGGAAACTTGACTCGATTTGACTTGGATTGCAGTGGCCAAGGTCAATGGACGATGACGATTTGAAAAGTTTAAGAAATCATTTCCAAGCACTTTATAGTATGGCAGAATATCTTCTTATTCACATTCGCTATTTTTGGACTTTGTGTGCGTGGAGGTCAAATTCTCTGTATCTTCAGGTTGCTCAAAGGTACATCATCTGCCCCTGAAAAATGCATAGCTAGGACTGGAATCCACTATAACTCCACAAAAAGGTCATAAAACAATGATGGAACAGGGAGGAAAAGGGTGACTCTAATCAATGGTAATGCTCAGCTTAATTTTTCAAAGACTTACAAATTACAGAAAAAGGGTCTCGCAGCATCATGCCGGAATGTGTGCTTGTGCTGTTCCAGGCACTGCACATATTGGAGTCATTAATTCCAGCAGCAGCTTGTTGAATCAGCTTAATTAACACTTCATGTGTGAGAATGGAGGTCGGAAGCACGTGGCCGTGAGACACGCTCATACCCCCTACTCTCCGAGCTCTGCCTGATGGTCACCTGAGACGACGGAGACAGGGAGGCAAAAGGTCACCACCAAACATCTCTGTGACAAGACAACCATGGCAGAGGTGAAGGTGTGTGCCACAGCTGCTGTTCCTGTCATTTTTTCCCCTCCTTTTCTTTTTAGGGCTTTGTGAATGCACACACTTGCCGGAATCTTAGGTCAAAACATTTGGGCCCTAGTGATGTCACAGCTCTGCTTTCAGTCGACTGAAAGAGAAAAAAAAACGCAGATGATTTCTACTGATAAAAGTGGAGCAAAGGTCTCTGCTGATGTTTTTAAACTTCAAATCACGTATTAAAGTCTAGACTAAACATTGTATTAACACGGCTCCGGCACTGTGTAGGCAATTAAAATTTATAGTTGCTTGGTATTTAATTCTTTATTTGCCATAAACAATGTGACACGTCAGAATATTGCCATACTTATACTATGCAGTTTTTACAAGGTGAACAATAAATCACTCACTACAGCCTGTACATACTTATAGTTATAGCATATTCATAACATACCTTCATACCGTGTACATTGTAACATACCCATAATAGACCCATTCTATTCTATTCTAATAAATCTGTTATGAAGAGAAGTGAAACACCTAAATACCTGGGATGCGTGTTTATACTGACCAGTCTGTAAGTAATGTTGCATTGTATATGTAAGAATGTGTGGGTGTTTGAATGAATGCTTGTTATTTATGTCATTTATGGAGGCTGCTACTAAATTTTGTTTTACTGTACATGCGCAGTGACAAATAAAAATCGTTGATCCTTAACCCTAGATGCTAAAGTCACTAACATATGCCTTGGGGAAAGCGTGCGTTCAGGGTTACTGGCCAATATTGTGGAACAATTTGCCCCTGCATATTCTGCAGCACTGTCCTAGTTTAAAGCTCTGTTAAAAACTCATTTTCATTCTTCGGCTTATAATTCAGCGTAGGAGCTGTCCACTGTCATGATGCTGTATGTCCTCTTTGCTCTTCTGATTTGTACAGCACTTTGTGTCAACTCTGGTCGTCTGAAAAGTGCTATAGAAATAAACTCAGCTTGAATTTATAAGGCTTAAGTTGTTGAGATTTATGTTTAGCTGTATTTAACTTCACATTTCAGACCACCTTTAATATGGAAGCTAAATGAGTAAAGGGAAAGATGAGTATAGGTGAACATATCATACACATCTCCTGAGAAGTACAGTCGCCAAAGTTTAGTCACCGTACATGACATTAAAGTGACAAGCAGCCTTGGTTGGGGTAAAGGTAGGATCCCCTGCTCAAATATTGCACAAAATAAAATGATACATTGCATCTTTACATCTTATTCATATCATATGCTTTTGCCCAAAGTAATGTATGATTACATGTCAATATCTTAACTAATAAATAAATTAATGCACACAGATGCATTAACCAAAATAAATGCAATAATACAAAAGTTATGCGAAAACTGACATATGCTCCTTATCTAGGGTCAGTTCAGAATGTCAGAAGTCGGCCATGATCTCACTGATTTATGACATACGCAACATCTTGGTGACGGGCACTTTTACTGCAGTCCAAACAGTGTTGACAGTGAGCCACATCTATTCGAGGTGTCAGGTGAGCGTGCTACAGTGGGACTCGTGCCATCCCAGATCCAGGGGTACGCTACCCCAGCTGTCGCGGGCCGCACATGGGGTTGGATTTCAGCAGCCCCTTGACAATGACACAATGACACAGGAGACCACTGGGAATAACAAAGCTGGAAAGAGGACGGATGTCGCATTCGTAGTGTCCGACGACCAAGATTTTGTGTTCTGTTCTATGACATATATTTCAGTCATGATAAGAACAGGCATAAAGAAAACGAGAGGAAACATTAATCTAATGACCTTGTCTTTTTATTTAAACCAAAAAAGAAAAATTACAAACGCTGCGTTTGAATTTTTTTTTTCTCCACACCACACAGCTTATATGAGACACAACACAAAGACACCAAAAACAATGAACAAAAAAAAATCAATATGGGAAATATATTCCTTTAGGGAAGAGTTATTCAAATCACGGTCCTCAAGGTCCAAGCACTGCTGGTTTTCCAGCCTTTCTTTACCTGTGAACCAGGTGTGAAGCCTTTAAGAACATAAGAACTATACAAACGAGAGGAGGCCATTCGGCCCATCAAGCTCGCTTGGGGAGAACTTAACTAAT
>JAODKF010000103.1:15083804-15102327 GCA_026779585.1 Mormyrus proboscirostris
AGCTCGCTTGGGGAGAACTTAACTAATAGCTCAGAGTTGTTAAAATCTTATCTAGCTCTGATTTAAAGGAACCTAATCAGAGTCAGTAAGTATTAAACTAACCACCTGGGAGAACTGAAAACAAGGCCTGGATTTGGAACCTGGAAGTCCAGATTTGAAGAGCCCTGCTTTAGGGCTACTGCTGTCAGTTGTATTTTCTATCGTGAGCCACTCATGGGAAGAGAAAGAGAGAATCTGGAGGAGTTCCCCTTGGACGGCTTCTCAGCACTCTAACCTTGTGTCTATGCAAATGTTTCCGTAGGTGGTGACATGTCACCCCACACACCAGTTACTGTTACTCCCTTTACATTCATGTGTTATAATGTCATGGTGTGCACAGACCCTATATCTGGTGTCGGAATAGTACCGTCCCTTGGGGACCCTTTGTAGTAAAAAGCGAGACTGCTGGTGTTCCTCATGTGATTTTCTCATACTGTATGTGAGTCTGTGGAAGCCTGGCAAGCTTGGCTTTCTCCACCAGAGCAATGGCTGCTTCATACTCCACACAAACACATCAGGTTAGAAAAACAGAAGCATCACAAGCCTCCTCCATCCAACCCTCTCCCCTGTCCGGGGCTGACAGGCATCTCTTGCGATTCCACGGCGAGGACCAGACGGTTCACCTGCCCCGCCGGTGCCTTCCACCCCTTCGCGGGATCTGGAGATTATCTAATTAGGCTGAGAGCGTCTCTCCAGAAAGGCACGGGCCCTGTCAGTGCAGACTCCCCCTCATTGAGCTTAATGAGGCATTATCCTGGGCTCCGACAGCAGCCGCGGACATGTCAACCCTGCCTAACGTGTGGGCGAGGCCGCTTGCCTGTCCGCAGGGCTGATTGGGCAGGCAGGCGCTTTCCGACGGCAGGTGATTTTAAAAGGAAGGCACTTGTGGATGCAGAGGCCCCCGTCAGCTACGCCTGCCTGCATTTCTCAACCTTTTTCTGCATCTTAGGCTCTAGCTGAAACTAGAGGGAAGATATCCAAGAACTTCATTTAAAAAATAATGATGAAAAATAATTACTAAGACTGATACTAATATTTAGTTTTATTGATTTATTCAAGCTTTTTGTTGAAATATTGCTAAAGAATAGAAGTAAATATTCTTATATTTGAAGCAAGTGAGTCAATGTCAGGCACTGTAAATAGCAAAGTGCATCTAGTTATGCTAATAATTACTGTTAATGAAGATTGTTTACATTATGAAGCCACTAAGAAAGTGTGAGTCAGACCAGAACAGCAGTGAAAGTGCAGCACAGCACGTCAAGAGAGAAACAGATTCTTCTGCACTGGGTTTCACCGTGGAACAGCTGGACTCCGGGAGACACACTAGTGCGCCTTCCCCACTTCCTGCTCCCGTACAGACGGAGTGGATGCTGCTTTAGAGGAAGGTGGACGGCACTGAAGATTCGTAGCCTTAGGGGAGAGAGACGTGATCGTCCCCCAAACAAAGACCAAGAATCTGTTCCTCACTGTTACTCCCTCCAAACCCCCAGCTACTCTACCAGAGTTCCTTTAATAGTCAGCTGGACTGTTTGGGTCAGTCTTTGGGGAAATGTCTTTTTTTAAACAGTCAGATTTGGCTTATTATTTTATTGTTTCCTCCATCTTCCATCACTACGTTTTTCTCACATACCACATCAAGCAGGATGTCACATTGCCCGTTTACTTAAATATCTAGAGCAGTCTTTCTCAGCCAAGTTCACATTTTTACTCCATCCTAGTTCACATTTTTACTCCACTCCAGCTCCTAATATATCTGAACCTAACAACCAAACAATCAAGAACAACAAAAAAATCTAGTACTGGTGTGTAGACTGTCTGAGATCTAGTACTGGTGTGTAGACTGTCTGAGATCTAGTACTGGTGTGTAGACTGTCTGAGGGTCCCTGGGGATTTGGTTGAGAAACACTAATTAAATTAATCTTTTTTTTTGCCCAAAGTAACATATGGTATGAATTACAGGTCAATATCCTAAATAACAAATAAATTAATGTATAATGATACATAAATGCAATAATTTACTAATAAAACAAGCTCAAGCAAGTACATGCAACACTGCATACAGCTCTGAGTCAACATGCCACTTGCATGTACTGCAGCCCTTCACACACACCTGGCAGGAAAGGCTGACGGATATCCCAAGATGCATTGCCTGACCCTAACGTGACATGGATATGCACAGGAATTGAACCTGAGCTACGCACTGTTAAACATCCTTGTTCGCCCTTGAAAAGAATAAAACTGTGGACAGCTGAAGCTATCGGCTGCAAATGGGCTTGAGTCATTTAATTAAATTAGTCAGTTGCCCTAGTATGTTGTCCTAGTTATGCCTCTTAGAACTGTTCTTTTGATAGTGACATTGCTGTGTTTTCCATGCACCTTATCAACTTGTTTTATTTCTGAGGGACTGCTGATGTAATTTTTATAATTTTCTCTTATGTTCTGTTATAGATACACATATGGACGCTCCCCAGGTTGCGATGGTCTGCATTATGGTATTTCGACTTTGCGATGGGTAAAAGTTTTTCACTTTCAGTACATTATTCAGTAAATTACATGAGAGATTCAACACTTTATTATGGAAAAAGCTTTGTGTTAATGATTCTACCCAACCGTAGGCTAACATAAGTGTTCTAAGCATGTTTAAGGTAGGCTAGGCTAGGCTATGATGTTAGGTTAGATGTCCTCTATTAAAATGCTTCTTCGCCATAGAATATTTTTGTCTTGCAACAGGTTTATCGGAACATAACCCCAATGTAAGCTGGGGAGAGGCTGTACTGTATCTTTGTTTCAGTTTTGTATTGCCTGTGTTTGTCTAGGTTTGGGCCATTTGCTTCCTGTGCCGATTAACAGTCTAATAAACGCATTCCATTAAGCAGACACTACAGAAAGGAAGGTTCCCCATCACTGTCCCTTTTCAGTATTGAGTTTCATGTTTATTCTGCTTAGCTGAGCTGTTTTGTGCTCAGGCAGCCACAGCAAGCAGAACGGCAATCTAATTTAAGGTATATGATGCGGGTGTTTGATCTCTCTTTTGCTCCTGTTCATTTACGGTGTCCAACGGTGCCAAGGCAAAGGAGCATGAGAAATGACTGATTTGAAGAGGTGGAATCACAGCACTGAGCAGTCAAACAGGCTGCAGAGTGTCGGCTCACGGATAGTATCACTCTAACCTGCTCCAAAATGCCCCACCTGCTCTAAGCAGCTCTCACCAGGCGATGACTGAAATTCAGTCAAAATAGTACATCATTTGAGATTAGAGAGGAAGCAGATTCTTCCCTGTCCTCAGAGAACATGTAATCAAATGAAATCCCTTCCTTCTCTGTCTAGAAGGACTTTCTTTCAGTAATTCACCATCACCCACAGAAGCAAATTTATTTCAAAATATATAAAGAAGAATAACATGCTGGTAGTCCGACAAGAATCACTTTTCACATTGGCACAGACTTGACCGACACTCTGCTTTAATTGGATTTGTTTCACAGTAATAATTATTCTTATATGTAACCCACAGAGTGTTCTCAGTGTGCCCATGCAGAGCTCACTTTTCACAGAGCAACTCTATCGTATATCATTTGGGTTCAGTTAATTTAAGCCAGTTTGTAATTGAAAGTAATTGGAAATACCAGATCTGACACCATAATTAATCAATAACTGAAGATCAGTTCCTGCCATCTGGCCACTTGCTGATAATTGTAGCAAACTTGTGCCACCAGAGCCGTGCTAACAGTTGTGAGTGGCCCCTTGTGATTGGGCCAATCTCCCAAGCAAGCGAGCCTCTTCATTGTGAGGCACCAGTATGTCATTGACTGTTTCATGTTATTGCCTTTAATTCCTCTTTTCCCCGAATGCTTCCCCTGGTGCGTTCAATGAAGGGCCGCTAGCTAAGGAGAACAGAAAGGTGGACAATCAGCCAGACACACACAAACATGGTGGTAGCTTACGGTTTACCGAGAGCTAAAAATGTCAGGATGTCAACCCCCAAAAATAAAATGTCGTTAATGATTTCTCTGCTTTGTTACCTCTAGGTGTCTTTTTCCCTATGATTCTAATTATCAAGCATTTAACTATTGACTTAAAAATAGGTATCACTTTGTTCAATATGCATAGATGTCATTTGTAATTCCACACTGTCTCTCAGGTTAACCTCTCCTTTCCCAAAGCATGTTTAGAATAAAAATATGCTGCTGTAGTATGTGTTGATGGCATCTGCCGGCTTTTTAAATATATTTGTACGAATTAATCATTGAGAGTAGCAGAGTGGCCTTGCACCTCAGGGACCCGGGTTCGAGTCCCTGCCTTGGCTCCATGTGTGTGGAGTTTGCATGTTCTCCCCGTGTCTTCATGTGGCTTCCTCTGCATTCTCCAGTTCCCCGCCCCCCACAGCCCAAATACATGCTGAGCTGAATGCTGTGTGCGTACCCTGTGATTGGCTGGCACCCCATCCTGGATAATTCCCCACCTTGCACCTGTAATTTCCATGATGGGCCCCCCCCCGTAACCCTGCATAAGTCAAGCAGGCATTGAAAGTGGGTGGATGGACAATTAATTACGTTATTAATTTAAACGAATCCAGTGACTTGATTTAACTAGTAGAAAAGTTTTAAAATATCTGTTTTTATAAACAGCACTGAACGGTATGACTTTTGTCTCAGCACTGATAGTCTCATAAAACTCATTCTGTTAAACATCAGTCAACTGTTACTGACACAGACATAACAGAACAGAGAATGCTCAATTAGATTAACATATTAATTGACACAGGCTCAAAAATACAAATACGGGGTTGGCCAAATGACTTAAAAGCCACTAGAAAAATACCATTGCTTTGTGAATTCACCACTAACTGGTGTGATGGTGCAGAGGTCCCACTTAATAACTCTGTTCTGATTATATGATGTTGAGGCATTTAAATTTCTTTATCTTCAAACATCCAGCCATCCGTTTTTCATCCTGATGGAGTAGCTCTTGGATAGCAGGGTGCACATGTGGATATCGGAACACTTAAGTCACATGCCTGTGTCTTAAAATATATAAAACCTATGCAAGAATGGGGATTAGCTTGCAAACTCCTGGAGAATTGGAGCTCAGAGGCACAGAAAGAAAACCATGAACCATCCTTGTATATATTTGTGCATTGCTCAAAAAGCCTTTCGATGTCTGCCTTCCTTCTCTATCAGCTCTCTCTCTCTCTCATTGAAACTCCTTGGTAATTAAGAATATCGTAACGGCAGCTGAACAATGGCGACAGTGGGATTGGAGAAGGTAGCTAGAGCGGGGTCCTGCGGGCTCGTCCAGGACACCTGCCTGCTGCATGCTGTGCAGCTGTTCCTCAGTTTCTCATTAATGACGCTGAGCCCTGTGCTGGCACCGGCTGCGCTCTTTACTTTGTGCCCTGCCCATCAACATATGTGTCATATTTCCATCTCTGGTGGTTCTGAACAGATAAGTCTCATTTGCGTCCTCCCCCGTGTTTTTCCATCCAGATAGGAAGCATGCCAAACAGAGCGCTAATCTTAAATAAGCCTTTTTCAGAAGGTGTCTGGGCCTGAGGCGTCTTCGCGCTAGTGGTGCTGTTTTCCACCGTATATCCTGGCAGAAGCTCTTGTGTGTATCTGCAGATTACAGTTAGAATAAGAGTTGTCGTGAGCACAAAAGATGGGAGTTACTGATAATGTGAAGGTCAACACTCTGCAGCGATAGTACAGCTCTATACAGATCTAAATCTGTTCATTCTACCAACTGAGAACTCGGCCAGACTGCGTACTGGAGAAATCGGACTATCACACAAGTGAATTAAGAGATCACGCTGTCAACTGCAAATTCTCAATCCTGCCAGGGGGATGTCATGGACCACACTTGAAGCCATCTTCTCCTAAAACTCCTCTGCTATAAAGAAAATGTTGGGGTTCATTTATAGATTATTTATTTAGTAGTCAGTATATATATATATGTTAATAAATGTGTTTTTAGGAATCATAAAATGCCTACGCAGGCTTCCATGTACTGATATGTTCTGATAAATGTGGGCAATCGTTTCTGTTGTTTACTTTAATCCTATTGCGTAATCTGCTCCCTCTTCAGCTGGGTAGCAGTATAAAAGGAACCTTCTCCAGCACCTTGTCTACAGAGATTGATTGCATGAACTTCTTTACGAGGTCTCTCCATAGACCATATGCGTGTCATAGCACGATCAATGTTATATGCAGTGTCCTGGGGGGATTGGATGGTGCAAAGTGGCGGCGACTGACTGGAAAATGTTGCGCTTGGCTGCTCAGAAATGTAATTGCACATGAGTGTCTTCCTCCCCTAAAGAGAAATATTCTGGTTCTTGGTTATGGTGCCATTGAAAGTATAGTATCTACATGTCTTTTTATGGGATTCTCTGCCTTTATTCCATTAATGCTATTTATAAATACCTTCAAGTAGACCTTATGTAAGCCAGTCCAGGTGTGCTAAGTAACTGCAGGAGAAAGCAGGAGAGTGGATCCGGTTGGATACAATACAGGCTGTCTAGACATGCAGTACAAGAGCCAGTCAAGGTGACTCAAGAGACATCGCCTTTCAGATACTTTCAGACACATGTGATGCCAGTATAACTTTTCTTGACATGATAGCTCTGAACTGATCAAGCCAAGAAAATAACATTAGAGAAATTGCCTCATGGACCAGTCTCTTTGATATTACTTATAACCATTCACATGTGTTTTGTCTGATAGGGGCACAGCAGAAACAGTGGTATAATACTGTAGTAAGAAAAGAAAAAAAGGAGTGCAATACAGAACGGAGGAATTATTCACTTCAAGAGAAATAAAATGTATATTGGCTTTATTAGGGGTCTTCCCTGACATTTTAAGCGCAGGATATTTCCTTCAGGCCTTACAGCAGCTACCATAAATCCATTTTCAGTGGCTGTGACAGCCATTAGGCCTGACCCTGACAGTAATCCCTCCGTTTCCGCACTAATAAAGGCAGGGAAGCCCAGGAGCTGCTGGGTGCAACGGCAGATCGCAGAGGAGGCAACAGCAATCCGAAGGAGGTCATTTTCAACTGCCAGGCCAATGTACCTGGAGGTCATTCATGAACTCAACAGTAAGGAACCTCCTGCACTGCCTACGTTACATTTATTTTATCGCTCACCTCTCTCCATCACATTCTATTTTGCCATCCCATAATATTTCTATTCTTTTTTTTATTCTTCCAGACTCTAAGTCAGTCCGGTGTGGACAGTCTTTACTAATGAGGTTTTTTTTTGTTGTTGTTGTTAATTGCATATGCTATCCTTCTTACACTTGCACAATATTTACAAACGACTCCCTTATACATACCAAGTGCTACAGCTGGCAGGATTTCTATTAACCAGCACATTCCAGTCTGAGAGCTACACGTGCTGATTTCCATATTGCTATCATTCATCAGCATGCCAGCGTTTGCGTTGCATTGTTTTTTTCTCTACCATCTTGATTAATATACGTGCGGAATTATTTGTGACTAACTGGTTAAGAGGTAATTATCTTTGCTATTATTATGCTATTTTACTCATTAAGTATGCTAAAATTACAACAAAGACATTTAGAAACAAATTGATCAGTCAAATTAGGATATTACTTTAGGATTATACATTTAGTTCATTCAGAATTATACATATTGCACAGAAAGAAGTATTTCCCAAAGATTTAACAGACAATAATTCTGAAGGATTTAAGAAACAATATAAACAGCATACATTTATTGGGAATGGAGCATTTATTACATAAGCATTTATAAAAATTCAAGAGACTAATGAATTTTTAAACTATATAAAGATGACAGTGATGGTGGCAGAGAGCTCAGTTCAATGATCATGTTGAGTTGATCTTGACACTCTAGCCTGGGGATGGCAATGCAATTGACTGCGCCCTGGATCGTGCCAACACATGGAACCCATCCCCCCCCCCACACACACACACACACACACACACACCAAACACTGAAAGAAGCCAGATGTCCGGCTCCTTTTTTTTAAAATCTCTCATTATGGGGTTGAACGGCTCCAAACAGGAGTCAAAAGTAACAAAAGGGTTAACTAATTTGTAAATATAAAATCACACTCTTACCAATAAGGGGTCCTTGGGGATTCTTTGGTATAGACTGCAGAATGACGTTTTTTCCAGTATCCTTATCATACATTAAAATACACATCGTATTCACATACTATTGGAAAATGAAAAAAGAACAAGAAGGCTAGTCATATATGCATTTTTCCAGCTATTTCTGGGTGAAGTTTCTTGTGTACAATCACTCACCCTAAAGAGGTTTCTTTTGTAATAAATACATATTGACTGTATGGCAGTAGGGAAGCCTTCGTACGTGTGGATATTTTACTTATTTTACTTAGTTGTAGGGGAGTAGGACATTTAAACACAGTGCACTTAGGGCACAAGTCTAGCTCCTTAACTAATTACTACCTTCTTGAAGAATTAAACCTTAAATGCATTAAAATGCTTAGCCCAGGGTGCTTCCATTGTTGAAACACTAAACGAATACATTATCAATATTCTAGCATGAGAGAAAGGCTCAAACTCCAGAACGTCTTAGTAGAGAACAGTGGCAAGTCCATCCCATGACACATCTGCCTGGGTCAGAGGTGCTTTCTAAATAATGAATGAAGCGTCGTCAAGCCCTCACCTATGCAAACTTCCTGGCCTTTTCGCCCTGTACGCATTGTGTCTTAAAATATATAAATGCATTTATGGATATAATACCATGTGGGGGCCACTGAATCCCAGAAAGGGATCTATTAACCAGGTATTGAATATGCATGTGGTTCAACAGAGGTATTAAGTTATTCATTTATGCAGTCAAAAAAAAAACATATCTTCCCAATAAGCCAGAATATTAATGAGCCACATTAATAATTAAAACATGTGACAAAGTATCGCATTAAATTTTTCCAAGGACTGCGCAAGTGACGGTGTGAACTTCCATGAACAATTTGATTACCAGCAGATGTTTTGGTCCTAAGTGGCAGTATATTGCATACAGCTGGGTGCATATGAAACAGCAGAAGTCATAAACACAAACAAGCCCAGAAAAAAAGCGCAGCTTTTACTCCACACAGTGAATCATAAAGGCAGTAAGAGATGAAGCAAGAATACTGGCAAGCTAGCTTGGCTGTTTATCCAGCTAAGGCCTTACATTAAAAATGTAGGGTGAAAAATGGCCTTTGGGTGTGGGTTTTGGTCATTCTTGAATAGTGGGAGAGATTCAGAAGAGTCCTGAGCAGAAATTAGTGTTCCACCGTGTGGAGAGACATCAGCAAAAAGAAGCATAACTTCTGAGTCCTTCCCGAGTTTGACCCAAAGATTCGGATCACTTCGATCTCCGTGGGGTATGCGGCTTAACGAGCGCTGAGCCTCGGAAACCTGGAAAGCTGCTACCAGGATTTTGAACTTTATCCAGGTTATGACTGGTAGCCAGTGAAGTGGGACCAAGAGGGATGAGATGTGGAAACGTTTAGGCAGGTCAAACACACGTCATGCTATGGCGTTCCGGAAGCGCGGGACTGCTCTGACTCCACATGCTGATACACTGGCCATGAAGAAGCATAGCCAGGTCTGTTTATAGACTCCGTGTGCTGGGAAAGGTTATTTTTCCGATGGTGCTGATCTTGGCATTGTGCTACCCAGGGGTGAGTCTAGACTAGAGTGTACTGAGGTCAGGGGATTAACCCACATGTTGTCTACATGCCCCACCCCCCTCAGTGTCCCCTTTCCTTTGCTACCTCATTGAGAAGAGAAGGGCAGTCGTGTAATTCCTAAATATTCAGCATTAGCACAGGAGTTCATCTGAAAAGCTACAAAGACAATTAAACCTATAGTAACACTTCACTTGAGGGGGCACAAGTAACTTGAGTCGTTACTCAAGTACATATCATGAACAAATCTAGTAACTACATGAAATACCGTTATGATTTATTAATGATGAACAAACATGGGATCAGTACGAAACTAACACTTAGTTTCTGATTAATTATTTCTGCCCTCTCAAGTGAAGCGTTACCCTATTTTCACATAGAGTTGACAATGACTTCACTCATTATATAGCCTTCTTGATTTATTTTAAGCACAAGTTTTATCAAAGACGATATATTTCAGTAAATCTGTTCTAACTCATCTGATTAAACATGCTTAAAATGCTCTCCCTGTAGCTACAGCTCAGCGTTTCCTACAGCTCAGCCTGATGTCCGTCAACATCTAGCTAGCCTAAATAAAGAATTTAAGTGAATACACAAAATAACAAACATAGCAGGAAACATAGTTTTTTTTAAATTATATAAATCATTGGGTTTTACTGAGCAGAAAAGTAGTCTCTAACATTAGCCAGCCAACATACCTAGCCATTAACCTTAGCCAGCTAACGTAGTCAGCTATGCGTCCGTAGGCTAATCCACCTGATAGCAAATGGTGGTGATCTCAGACTTTATACGGATTAACTACAACGCAACTAAATAGCACTGTACTTAGGTTAACTATAATGTCAACAAAAGTTTTACCTGTCATGCCCTAATACGTTTTTCAAAAACCTGGAGAGATCAAGGGTCATCGTCAGGATGAGTGTGCGTGCGCATATCTGCATTTGGTTGAACAGCAGCCGAGTGGAGGCAAAGGGAATGGTTGGGGGGCCAGGGGGTAGCCCAGCGTTAGATTCCAACATCCAATTGGTCAACCTCGTCAAAAGCATGCGATAGTAATGTCAATCTATGTCATGGTCTCGCCTTTCAAAAGAAAATATAACCTACGGCCGGCAGGACAGGTTCGGAGCTATTGAAAAAACATCCCGGCATCCTGGGCTTCATGCCAATAGCTCCAGGTGCTACCCATAGAGACGGTGAGTTCATGGTAGGGAGAAAGACAGGTTCAGAAAGGAAGGATTTCTGTCGTGTTCAGCTTTAGATACTGGAGGTGGTCAGTCGGCCAAGCTCAGATGTCAGCCAGACATGCAGTGATGCAGGCGGAGACCGATGGGAGAAAGACAAGGAGAAAGAGAGATAAAGCTGGGCATTGTTGGCGTAGCGATTATATGAGAAGTCATGGCATATTACAGCAGCATCAGAGGTGTTGCATATGAGGAAAAGAAGAGAAGACCCAGCACTGATGGCTGTGGAGTAACTTGTTTCTGGGCTCTGAAGAAAGGAGAGAACCTCACCGGGACGCTGCCAGAGTCATGCGACGCAAGGAGGATGGTGAGCATTTGCAAAATCTCCAGACACTTCAAGGAGGATGAAGGAGAGTATGACTACTTTAGAGCACTGTTTCTCAGGTGGTTTAGCTTCAAGATCCACATTATTTTGTGGTCACAACAGCGGGATTGGTGGGAGTGGCCATATTAATCATATTTACTGGCATTAATTAACGACACTGTCCCTCGTCTAGTCTTGCCTGGGCACAAAATTGTACAGCGGGGGTGGAGGGCAGGCAATATTTTACTTTTATGCCAGATTTTCTGAGACCCACTGAAAATGGTCTTGCGACCCGCTTTTGGGTCGCGACCCACAAGCTGAGAAATGCTTCTGTAGAAGACTGGCATGGGCTGAGGCTGCTGTAGGACGGCTGCGGAATCTGACCAGCTGTGCCGCTTGACAACATCTGCCGAATAGTTTGGAAATTTTGCCAATAAACATTGGGATCGGATCACTTAATAGAACAACTAGCTTGTAACAACGTTTTTCACTATAGTACCAAAATATGTCTGTCCTTAAAAACTTTTTGCAAGCAAAACAAAGTTCTATGCTATTAGTACTGAAAAGTAATTAAACTTGATGTTCACAGTGTGAGAGCCCAAAGCTATTATCATTTTCGGTACAGATTTCACCCCCGGGGTGTGAATACAGCGCTCATAACACTAAACCAACTCTACAAAAACTGCACTGAAATACCCAGTTACACAACAACAGAGTTCCACACCAGCGAGAACCTCCACACAGAATGGTCTGACATCAAGTAAAGATGCAAGCACTAGGATTTTAACAAAACAGAACTCAAAATATGTATTTAAAAATAGCTAAAATGACTTCTGAGGTTTGATTGCTGCACAAGGCTGTAGGACATGAGGACAAGCGGGTGACTTGTGCTTGGAGGATCAGTGCCAGACGCTTCCCTCTGTGTGGTGGATCCAGGGCAGCCCTTCTCTACTGTCTCCCCAGGGAGCCTGTCTCATTCATAGGGCAGCCAGAGCCTTCATCTGCTTCTGGCCTTCATGCCCTCCTTCTGCTGCAGAAACAGAAAGCTAACCAGAAGATTGAAGTTGTCAGGCACTCCATTTCATGCGGCTCCCAGCATCTGCAGGCGCTAGCCTGGGGGGCCGTGTGGACAGCACTTGGAATCTCTTTCAAACATGAGGCTGACCGATATAGCAGCCTCACGGATGAAAAGGAGCGGGCAAAGATTAAAAAAAGAGGTCAGGGAGTTTGTGTTCCGCTTTCCATGTGCAAGAGTTATAGCAGGAGATGGCTGGTTCTTTTAGCTTAGAAATAAACGGAGGTCTTGGTTTAATCGATAATGTGAAGATGATACACTTGCAGATGGAGATGAAGGAGATGTTTTCACATAGACCCACTAATCTACAGATCAATTTTAAGAATGAAAAGATGATTCATTTGTCATTTTCACAAGTACACAGAACACATCTTTTTGCGTATCTCCTCTTACTCTCCTTTGAAGCGTGAGCACACATTTCAGGCAGAATTACTACTTGAATTTCCTAAGTCATTATTCAAATAGTATTTAATTAACTCCACCCCCAATACACACACACACAAACATAATCATAAGTAAGCAAGCAAAACACGAGGCTTTCGGCATTTTTAGTTTTTTTGGATTGCAAAAATGGTCCCCACAATGTCAAAATAACAGGTTTTTATCACATTTATCACAACAGAGAGAGTGAGAGGGAGAGAGAGAGAGAGAGAGAAAACAATGACTGGATCAAAATGTTATTTATATATTAATATATAATTAATAATTAATATATATCCATATACCCATTCTAATAACAGTTATCTGGCGTACGGGCTGCTGTATTATTTTCATAAAAAAATAGTAGATATGCATTGAGTAGCAATATATCGGTAAATGTATTGCTATTGGACGATAGACACCTGCATCAGTCCAATATGTCAATCTTGGCTGATATTTAGACTAGAATATTCAGTGTTAGTGGAATCAGAGCTGAAGATTAAAATTCACTAAAATACTAAAAATCGGTGATGACTGCAATCAACAACCAACGATCAGTCATTTTCTGAAGTCTAGGACGAGGGATCCTGTGGGATCATTCAGCACTTAGACGACGTCTCAAAGTACTGGACTGTAAGATTGTTTTATGCTACCGTACCTGCGACAGTTTTTCAATTTATTATTAAATCTTTCTACCTGATTGATCTTCTGTTTTTCACAGGCAATTAAAAAACAATATAATGTCTATATTCTGCCACACACTGGCAAGCTCAGCAGCTTTCAGTCCCAACACCCCTCCCTCCTGGCAAGTTTCACCACCACCACAAGTAGCTGATTATCGGAATGAGTGATATTAGACCAAAATTTTTGGTATTGGTAAAATTTCCTAAAAATGACCCATCACTTATTGCTGCAAAGGGATAACAAAACATTTAATAGTAGCCTTGAAACTGAAATTAAATTAAGCTGAACAGGTAGCTCAAGGGTGGTGGCATAAAACACTGTTTATTACACCGTAGGTTATAGCCATGGCGATTTCTGCATTTTAGCAGCACTTTGAGCTACACAGCAAGAATCTAATAATAATAATTGCTGCTAAACAATATTCCTAAAATACCTAATTTATTATTCAATTATTTCTTTTTGTTGATATTATAAACATTTTAGAACAGTGTTTCCCGACCCACTCCTCAGGGACCCCCACACATTCAATGCTGGGAGCTGGAAGGGAGCAAGTATGTGGAATCTCTGGGGGTCCCTGAGAGCTGGGTAAGGAAACCCTGTTCTAGAAAATTTGACAATACTGACTCATCTATAATATATCAACGGGGGACAGTGAAGATTGGGACCTACTGTAGGGTCAGCTATCTATCAAGTGCCCCACAAGCATTTTGGGGGTTACAGGCCAAGCTCCAGGACCTTCCAAATACAAACAAAGAGGCTTAACTGCATATTCCTACATCCTCAATGAATTAGCCCAGACTGACATAGAAAGATTCCAATCATAATTCTTTGCAAAACTTTCCATTTTCTGTCTGATGCTTTAAAACTCCAGATTGGGAGATTTGGGGAATGTTAAGCCGAACGCATCTCCTTTTCTTCAAACTCACCTTAGTTTTTGTTGTCTGCCTGATAAGCACAAAGGTTCTTTGCTGTTATCCTGTAGTGTTATATGTACCTTTGCTGTTATCCTGTAGTGTTATATGTACCTTTGCTGTTATCCTACAGTGTTATATGTACCTTAATGTCCGCTTTCATAACCATCCGAGAGTCACGTAACTCCCGGGCCAGTCCCAGGGCCCAAAGCCCGATGCTTTCGCATTGTTTATCCTCACCATCAGCTTCTTAATGGACATAAAAGCTCAGAGACAAGCTTACGCCTCACCCGCAAATGTGACCGCCGTAGCAATTTATTTATGGATTGTAATCTATTTGGGTTGCCTCCGCAGAGATGCTGTCCTGTCAAACAAGTCAAGAGCAGTGAGATTTCCTCCATCAATCAGCTTTAGCGGCCTGCAACACTTGAGCCCAGAGGAACAAAGAGGGATCCTGCCGTATTTAGTCTCGTGGAAAAGTCAAATGACAGAAGAATATAAAGTGTAAGGTGTAGGACATGCGAGTATTACAATTTAGTGCTGTGCTCAGTCGCTCCATTTGAAGAAAAAATAGTGAAGCATAGAATAGTGCTAATAATATGAGAAGCTACTGTAGAAACAACATTATGGCAGCAGGCAGGTTTTAGTAGTTAATGGCTTCCTGTCTTCAGCTGGTGACAGACAGTAGTGGAGCTCTGCAAACTTTCACTTTCCTTCTTATCTGCACACACAGGCAGCTGTCAGGGGCCTCTCCTTCCGGGGGGGGCGGGGGGGGGGCCCTCTACTCAGGTGCCATGGGAAAGGCAGAAAAGGGCCAGATAACGGTTCGATGCGATAGTGGAGGACCGGAAGATCTGGGGGGAGATGGGGGGGGGGCGGAGCCTCCCCCTGACAAGCCATCAAGAACTTTGATGCATGAGGAAACAATAAAAAGAGAAAGGGTAGAGGAAAAAAAGGACCTCTCCCACGCTGGGGAAGAAAATGTTTTTGACAAGTTGGATGATGGTGCTGTGGTAGCTGATATTAGGGGAAATGCTGGCAAAACTTGCAAGAACTCAATGGCCCTCTTTTTTTATTTCAGCGAAGACCTGCTGCTTGAACTCCGTGTTGAGCTCCTGCTGAGTTTTCACTCTCTGTTCCCGCCTCATGAGTGGGTTTCTGCCTTTAAGCCTTCTGAGTGTCAATTTGCACGCTAGTTTAAGTTGGTGGTATGTGTGCCTTTTTTCAATATGTGCCTTGTCATATTTTCTATTAAATTTTGCAAGAAGAACATTTTTTTTTCCTCTGGTGCAATATTAATGATTAGTAAATTCTTTATTTAAACATTAGTGCCATTACAGTCTAACACAGTGCAATTCAAAATGGATTATTTAATTGACATCATGGTAATGCTGGACATTTCATCAACTATGTGTTCCTTTCTCTTTTGGCAGAAGTGCAGAGAACTTAGGAAACCACATTTTATAACAAGTATTAATTTATTATGCTGCCTCAACAAAGCTTCCTCTCTTAAAAAGTAAGAGTAAAAAGTAAAAAGAAGTATATCGCATGAATTAAATGTAAATAATTGAAAATTAGAAATAAACAAATGAATCACAATAAACGCCTGTAAATTTCTGTACCCGGGCAAAACGAGAGAAGGGACTGTGTCATAAATTAATGAGATGAATTAATCAGCTCAATATTTAAAGTCTCTGAGGCTTAAAAAATGTATCCTTGGTAGGAGATGGGAAAAGGAGACTAACCCCCCCCCCCCGTTGGGCGGTTTTACCGGCCACTGCTAGGCAGCCCTGACTATGATTTAATCACAGGTGTGACGCATCATTTGCGGAAGCCGCATGCTGTTCACCAGAAATACTGTTATTCAATGCAGGTAAATGCGCAGGTAAATACATTGTCTTCTGACTCTTATCCTATAAATGGCTTTGAGAATAAGGCTTGGCAGATATGCACAGCATGTGTGAAGGATTTCACTTTTTCATTATCATTTCCAATTAAAAAGTACATTAACATTCAAAAAAAAATCATCAGCTTCTACAGAAAGCATGCAGATCTTTTAAAATTGTCTTAACATATATGTTACTATAATATATTTGAATGAAACTTTTAAATTGTCAAAACAGTTGAATTATATTCATTTTCTGTAATTACAGACTTGTAGTCACAATAGCCATTCAGAGGTTTCGCTTTGTTCTGAAAGCAAAACAGTCACGTATGGATCACTGTAGCATTTATAATGGGAATCCTAATTTGACTTGGGCAGGATTTAGTTTGGAAATACATTGAATGAATATGCACCAGGATTAAAAGTCGATTTGAGGGTTTATAACCACCCATTTTCTGTAACCACTTGTTCTATTGAGGGTTGTGGGGGTCCAAAGTAAATGGGCACAAAGCGGGAAAAAACCCAGGATATCATGCCACAGGAAATCCGCCAAACCACTGCAGAGCACAACATTCACATGAACATTCAGCATGTGTTTGGACCGTGGTGGGGAATCCAGAGTACCTGGAGGAAACCCCACAATGACACAGGGAGAACATGCAAACTCCACACACATGGAGCCAGATGGATACTTGAACCTGGGTCCCAGCGGTGAGACGACAGTGCTGACCACTGCCTCACCGTGCCACATCCTGCTACAATCACTGCAAACAGAAGACTTTACAGAATGTCAGGCTACAGATTTTGGCACACAGTATGAGACAGTTTGGACATTCATTCTTGATGTCAACCTTGTTAAGCTGTATGTAAATATGTGCTTCCAGTATGTTCCCAAGGAAGCCGTGGCAGTTATATCAGCACTCCAGATGAATCTCACAGCATCGTGGTACAGATTGCCTAGTTAGCTAAAGACAGAAAAGCTGCTTTGTGACTCTCCATGTGAACGACCACGGAAACGCAGCTCAAACGGAGGGGAAATGTAATTAAGTTGGGCCTTATTATCAGACAGTTATTTTACTTGATGCACACCTCCTTGTCACTATGAAATGAAAGGTATTATTAGACTGAGATGGGGACCAGTGCCACCAGTCTCCCATTCACCGCTCGCCATAGTCAGGGTGGGGAGGAGGTCAGGGTTCTATCACAGGCAGCATAGAGCACATAGGTGGGGTCGACCCTGGATGAGATGCCAGTTCATCACAGAGCACATTTGCACACAATCATACTCAATGGGCAATTAGCCGAACTGCACATCATCAGGCTGTGGAAGGAAACCAGAGACTCCGGAGGAAACCCACAAGACACGGGAAGAACATACAAACTGCACAGGCCCTGACGGTGCCACCCAGTGAGGCTGTGCTGCCCCCTGCCTGCCCATTTTCACTAATTAGGGATGGCAACGACAACAATAAATATAACGAAGTGAAATGATATATATTTCAATAGGAGGTTTTGAGGCCGCATGCAATAAGTGAAGTCTGGTGTAGCGATTGATTCCAGGAGAACAAAGAACATGACAAAATGATTTGATCTCATGTCAGCGACTCCCGACATCCAGGGGTAGGTAGAACAATGAAAAACCAGACAGATTTATAAATATTTCACTGATCCATCCATCTGCTGACAGACTGATACATTGTTGTAGGGAGAGTGGGGGCCAGGAGCCCATCACAGGCAGCATAAGGTTCGAGGCTGGGGGGGACACCCTGAACGAGATGACAGGTACAAGTATTGTTACTTCAAAAATCGGCTCGAGCAGAAGTAAAAGGAGTATGGCATACCTGAGCTTTACACAAACAGGAGAACAAAGAATCATATAAATAGTGGTCAGATACCACTTTATCGGTGTTGCTGTTACATCCATGCCCCCATGTTGTTTTATCTAGGGACCGTACCAGTGGATTTATGATTATTAAAAGTGTCTGGCATTAGTTGTTTCTCAAAGCGTTGCTCTCCCAAAATGTCTTCTGAAGTCTCATTTCCATGCCCATAGTGAGTAATCTGAACCAAAATGTCTGCTGAAGTCTCATTTCCATGCTCATAGTGAGTAATCTGAACCAAAATGTCTGCTGAAGTCTCATTTCCATGCTCATGGTGAGTAATCTGAACCAAAATGTCTGCTGAAGTCTCATTTCCATGCCCATAGTGAGTAATCTGAACCAAAATGTCTGCTGAAGTCTCATTTCCATGCTCATGGTGAGTAATCTGAACCAAAATGTCTGCTGAAGTCT
>JAODKF010000103.1:15109830-15120524 GCA_026779585.1 Mormyrus proboscirostris
TTTGCTCATGATTTGTACTTGAGTAGTAACTGAGTTACTAAGTTATTTGTGCCCCCTCAAGTAAAGTGTTACCAAATCAACTGCTGTTTTTGTAGTTAATTGTAACTCTTATTTCAAGAAGTTTATTTTGGTTTATCTCTTTCTGCCTTTGAACATCCCCAGTCATTCCCAAGAATTCCCGGACGCTTCAGTTTTTGGTGTACAATGAAAACATCCGTTTATCCTCTAAAAGGCACACGAAACAGTAGTAAGCCATAAACTGGTTAAAAACTAAACTGAGATGACACGACAGACTCTGGAATAAAGCAGAGTCTTCTGTGAATAGAAGAGGTTTAGTCACTGTCTCTCAGGGTTTATTACAAACGGCACTGACAAAAAAATGGAGCTACAACAATCAAGACAAACTGAAATTCAATAACAGGCCAGAGATTTATATATGCATGGCACTTTGTCATCATTAGCTCAGCCAAACAGAACGGCTTGCTGCAGAAGGAGAAACAGTAACTTATGGGTATGCTTATTTTAATGCATGTTTTGATATTTGACATTGCACTTGCTTGGCCTGTAGAGAATCTCTCACATTCCGAATGAGTGAACTTGGCTTTAGCAGAGATCCTTCACACCTCAAATGAATGCTTAAGTAAACCAGGCACTGGTGGGTGAAGTGGGGGGGGTGCCAAAGTTTATCCAGAGGATTCATTTAAGGGCAGGAATGCAAGTGACCACAAAGGCTTTTTTTAATGAGGATCTCGCAGCCTGTGACAGCAGTCAGTTTTCATTGCACATGTCTGGGACACTGTTTGGTCCCGGGGGTGCAATGGCAGGAGGGGGGACAAGGCAAAGGGCTGCAGAGGCCAAAGGCCTGTCAGTGCTGTTACTAGAAAGTGGGTAGTGACATCATGCTGGCTGCCTGGGGTTGCTGCTGCCTTGCATACACCCGCACAATACAGCGTGTGCACATCTATACACATATACCAACACAGGGGCATTCTTCCCTGCTTTCTAGCTGCTGTCTCTCTTTACCCCAAGGCTTCATACTACGAGATCTGGCCCTTGTCGTCTGGTCCCCCAACACATGCCTAGACTGGGCACTGAGAAATGGCCTTTGTGGCAGAAGACATGCCTTCAGTCTTTGGAAAACACCCACCCAGACTCGCGTTTTGCTCCTCTGCCATAAGAACATCAAAGCAACTGGGTTTTCGGTCCATTCTCCCTCGTTCAGGTTAATTTGAGAGCATCCAGGATGCCATAATTGTTTACCGCCCCTTTGATGCATCTTAGCTAATCCAAGTCGCTTCTCGTCACGAAGGCTGCCTCTTTATCTTTCACCCTGCTTACATTTTTAAACAGAGCCGGCGCAAAATGTTCACTTTGGTGAATAACAGAGTGTGTTATTTTTCAAAAGTCTTAGCGTCAAGGTGTTTATCTTTCAAATTAGATTTCCTCTTTCGGAGGAGGTTTGTGTAATGAATTCTTGAAATTTGACTCGACACAGGCAGCGAAACTTTGACTTAACACAGTGCAGGAAAATATGGCTGCCTCAAACATCACAGGTAAAACAATCATTTGTTGTTCCCAGACAGCATTGTAAGAAGAGAAAATCAGCTTTTTCTTTTTTTAGAATGAAGAGATGCAGTAAAAATCGCTGACATGTAGTGGGTAATGTCCTATAAAGGTTACCCCGCGGAAGCAACAGTAGGGAAATTCAGTATTCCAACCTTCGTTCCTCCCGAGAGTGCAGACGGGCCAGAGAAAGAAGAATATTTTACAGACTTACAATCCTAACATAACTGTACGCCACAATGTGCAAACAGAGAACATCCCCGAGATTTAGGTGCATGAGAAGTCAGGGAAAAGAGGGAAGACGGGAGAAACAAGGCAATTGATATAAATGATATCCAAGCTGTTCGGGCCTTATGGCGTAGCCTTGCTCAATACCAATTGATTGTGGGAGGTTCAGGCATTTGTCTTAATTCTGATTTGTCCTAATTTGTCCTAATTTTAATTACAGGGTCCAATTGGAAGGGTGGTTTGAGGTGGAAGCTGGGGACCTTACAGGCATCATAAACAAGGTCTCAGTCACAATGAGAAATGAGCCGGCTGTTATATAAGTGCTCGATGTAGAGAGAACAGATGCATTTCTGTTACCGTGAAAGTAATCCCTTCACTTCTGCCGAATCGGCTAACAGGGCTGCCACAAGCAAATATCATTTGTTATGAAGGTTGTTTGTTTTGGTCTCCTATTTGATGGATCCCTTATTGGGATGGTGTCAAAGTTACCCCCCCGCAAGCCCCCTCAAATGAAGACACAGGCTAGACAGATAAAAGACAAGTGATCAGATGTTCTACTGTGAATTCCTCTTAGTTCAACCCTGGTTAAAACACAAATGTAAAATCATTCACCAAGTCTAGGAGGCAATCGTTTCCGCAGGTGTGCCCAAGGCATTTAATATCCCTGTAATCATAATCACAACATTCCAGAAAATACCTACGCTGCAAATGCTAGGCAAAAGTAATGTGATTTAACTAAATAATACATGAACACAACAGAACACGGATACAAAAAGATACAAAGCATGTCCTGCACACTTGATGCAATTCCATCATCCCCCAGTGCAAGAGATTGTAAGATTACTGTTGCCACAGGGTCCCTCAGAGGGCTTCTGCCCAACGCAAAGCTCACTCTTTGCCCCTTATGAGCCCCAAATAATGCATGTGTACAAAGACAGCTAAGAATGCATGAAACACATAGCAATGCATAACAATGGTCAAAAGAATGCATGACGTTCCCTCTCGCCCACTGAGCGTCGACTCTAGGCCGCCCCTGAAGATAAGCTGTTGGATGATGGAATGATATCTACAGTATCCATATAACTATCCTATGACTTTTTATAGCATATTTAATATAGTGGTACCTTAGAACATGAACTTAATTCATTCCAGAAGGCTGATCGAGGTGCAAGTTGGTCGATTTCCAAGTCAGATTTCCCCACAAGAAATAATGTAAATGAAATGAATCCGTTCCAGATCCCCAAATGATTGCCTATTTAAACTTATCTACCTACTTAACTAATGATAAAAAGCATTAGCAATCAATATAAAACTAATACAGACATGAAAAAGCACACATACAAAAGCAATAAACATGAAAGGCTCCTTGCTGATTTCAAGATGTCTATTTCTGAAGTATCACTTTCTAAGTGTGGTGTTAATCAGCTCTTCCACCTACAGACTGCTCATACCTAATTCTCTCCCCCATTGATCTCCATGTTATCTCACACCTTCAATAGGGGATACTTCACTCTTCTAGGCCCATCATGCATGTCATCAAAAAATCAAGAAGGGAATTGATGTAATTAAATCAGGAAAGCAGATAACAAACATGAAGTATGAATTGATCAAAATGCAGAGAGGAGAGCAAGCTTTTCGAGGTTGCCAAGTGTCACGCATCTGGCCTCAGACATCTTACAGCAAATTTATTATTGCATCTCCTGGACAAGACAGGCAAGCAGCAAACAAGCAGTGCTCGAAGTCACTTCGCTTGGACTAAATAACTATCAGATTTTACCAGAATTAATTCAGTAACTACAGTTATTACTGTGCAGAGCTAGCATTTTCATGTTTTGCAGGATGCAGTTTTTTGTATTTTTTATATTCAGCACAAGAAAGCAAAACTGACGCGATTGTTGCTAAAATGACGAACACCAAAAGCATTGGAGTAGTTTGCAAGCCCTACAGACTATTTACAATTATTAAATGTGTGTGTAGACTTGTCTCAAACTGAAAATCTCATGCTAGCCAGCTAACCAAAGCTGGCAACCCCGTTTTTGGGTGGATACAGTGCGCACAGGCCTATTGGCCAAGAAAGTACATAATCTACCTAGCCCAAGGAAGCTAAAATTCAAATTTTAGTGCTGTGAGTACAATTTTTTGGCACAAATGAAAAGATGCACATCAGTGCAAAACACTGGACCTAAAAGGGCTTTAACTTAGGTGTGAATTACTGCCTGGAATTCTACACGGGAAGCTCCTTTTTGAAGTGTCTTTTTAAAGGCCTCCAAATGTAACTTGATGTGACAGCGTGTCTGGTCCCTGGCACAGATAGCTATCTTCCCCACTCCGTACATCGAAGCCAGTGTGCGAGAGGCCGCGGGAGGAACCACGAGAACAGGAGTTATGGCAGGCGCTCGATAGCGGCGGGAGATTCCAATCGCCGCGCGTAACAAAGCAGGCCGGACGGCACTGAAAGGAGACAAGAGCAGAAAAATGTCACAGAGTATAATGGAGAAATGGTGACAGTCCTGACAGGTGAACAAAAGGCTTTAGAGCGAGCGAGACTTCAGTGCTGCCCGCGAAGCTCTCACGGATCTGCGACGCACATCGGCACGGCGATGCCGTCGTATTGGCCGCATCAGAACACATTTGTCATCTGCCTTTCGTACCAGTGTGGCATGTAGAAGCTGTGAATGACTATAGCAGAATTAGCATTAGCATTTTGTGGCATTTGTAATGACTGAATCAACCAAAAGTGAGGCAGCAATTCTGGTACTATAAATGCAATGACACTATAATGCTGAGCTTGAGCACCCCTCTTTTTACATAATATGACCTTATTTAAAAAGAATGTAAACTGAATATTAATATTAACTGAAAGGCAACGCTGTAATACTGACATCTTAAGCACAGCTGACATGTAATACACTAAATGGGGCCAGGATAATGATGTTTCTTTTATCTATAATAACAACAGCGGGGAATTTATGCTCCCCCAGGTCCAGAATCTGGCAGGCTTAGCAAAAAAAGTTCAATTAGCATCTAATTTACACCTAAAGCACTAGGTGATGCAACTTATTTAAATAATTACTTCATTGAAACAATTAAGAGAGGAAGCAGAATAAAAATGAACTCTCTCCAGGCCCTGGAGGATTGTAATTGTCCACCCCTGAGCTATAATCTATTTATATTTTATTATTGTGTCATATCAAACATTCTCTATGGAAACAGTGTGGGGCAATTTGTCAATGTACAAAAAAACTAAGTGACTTAATGTGACTGATTAACAGAGGTTTATTATAATGTTTTAAGTCTGTTGAGGAAGCCCAGTGTAACTTAAAATTAATTTTTGAAAGGCTGTGGTATATAAAGTGGACTGAGTGTTCCTGTTCATTTCAGAATAACAATCCTTATGTGTTTGTGCTCCTGTAAGACTGTTCATTGTCACAGGGTGGGTTTGCCCCATTTCAATAGGACAGGACGTTTTTTCTTTGTGTCTGTGTTGCTTTGTTGTGCTGAATTTAATAAATACAAAAAATATGAGAAGTATGAAATGCTAGCTCTGCACGGTATTAACTTGAGGTATACTGTAGCTCCTGAATTAATTCCAATAGAGTTATTTAGATCAAGCGAAGTATCACTGAGCACTGCTTCTTTGGTGCTTACCTGTATTCTCTAGAAGATTCCGTCTGGACATGGACATGGGGAAGGGATGCTGTGTTCAACCTACATAGTGCCACAGAAGCTTGTGGGTCTTTCAAAACCTGTTCTGCAAGGTTCTTGCTTGGTCTGAAAGCTTCTTTTAAACTTCCACTAGTAACAAATTAAACAATAAATCATTCAAATTTGCATCTAGCACATTTTTGGGGTATCTGTTTTAGCTTTCAAAAAAAATGTGAAACAATATAATGCAATTCATAGAGGGCTAGAATGATTTATTCTAATCTGTTTTGATATATGCACTGGTAAACAATTACATTCATAGCTAAAAAGCTAATCAATTTAAATACATTAGGTCTTACATCGCTTTGCATTTTAATGGGTGCTAAGAACTGGGATCTCATGCTTTGGCGGTTATGAAATAATGACTATCCTGTCCCAAAGGCCAGGTTTGCAATATTCTGAAAGGTCACAGCATAAGAAGGCAATGTGCTTGAGAGACCTCAAGCTCACTGGAAAGACTGGAGTACGGCCCTAAGCCCAGAAAGGAGGGATTTTCTGCACATGGACAGAGTCTGGGTGCTACTACTGCAGCCGTGAATATGGGAGCAGATTTCTGAAGGTAGAGGGGAGGTTCTCAGGATTCCCAAAGCTTACAGCACATGACCAGAGAAGCAGCATATGGATGCCGGAAAAACATCTATTGCTGACAGGTAGAGCTAGACAGGGGTGTTTTTGTGCTGGCACAACAGCTTATACTGCATTAGAGGGTAATGCTGAATGCAGGGTTTGGTGTGTGTGTGTGGGGGGTGGAGGTGTGCTCTAGTCACAATGGGACTTAGATTTAGTTTTGGAGAAATGTAAAGTGTCAAAACTTTGCTTACAATGGACATAAATACCTACAGTTCATACAGAAAGTCTACACACCTGCTTTAATTTGTGCTACGTTATTTACATTTCAACATGTAAATGTGTTTTAAAATATTGTTGCTGACTTTGTTTGCACATGGGAACTAACAGCATTTACGTGCAAAGTCAAAAGCCAAGACACTCTGGAAATTATCTAAAACAACGTTCATAAAGATCTGGCCTGAATACCGGTACGCTGCCTCAAAAATACCAGCTGAGAAAATCCTTGCCGTAGGTATGAGTTTGACGACTTCCTTCCGTTACACATAAAGCTAAATATGTATTTAGCCTATTCGACTGCGAGGACTATGATGGTTTTAGGATACTTCGTAAAGGTTGCATCTGGATAAATTAGATCTTCTCCAGAAAGTTTCTTCAGTGTCTCAGATATTCAGCAATGAACCAAAACGAACATTCAGAAGATCAGCAGTAAAATGTTTTGGAAAGGTGCTCCGTGAGATGTCATTAAAGTATCATAAAAGATTTAATACCCGTCGGAAGACTGTTATTAAAGAATACATGACAGGTGGGGCCTGCAGCACCATATCCAGATGAAGACATCCAGTCACATTCAAGGACAGAACCAGATTCAGAACCTGCCAAAGAATGGTCCATTTTAACCTGTTGCAAAAAGTTCTGTACATATTTGGTCTATATAGAAGGCCACCACTAGGAGAAATGCTGCTGAAAAATCCCACACTGAGACTCATTTAAGCTGTACAAAGAATGATGTGGAAGAAAGCTTTGTTCATCAGATAAAAGTTTTTTCAGTCTCAGTGAAAAACATTAGAACATCTATCAAAGAACACCATTCTCTCTGTTAATCATGATGCATCCTTTTATTCTCTTCCACTGACACATGTGATGTAGAACAGATCCTGGAAGGTGCTTAAAGAAAACTGGCCTCTTCCTATATAAAATTAAATATACTGCTCAATTACAGTTTCTTTTAGAACAACAAAGACCTTAAGCATGCTGTAAAAGCAACAGTGGAGTGGCCCGTTTGGAGGCGTGACCACAGCCCAAGTGCCAACCTGTGAAATTCCTTAAGGCCAGCAGTCTAGTGCTGGTCTACCTGCAACTTATCAGAGCTGGAAGCTTTATAAGAAGTTATGGACACACGTTCCTGAGTTATGCTATGCTAACTTGGGGCGTAGATGATTCCAGGCCCTTCTTGTTTGGACACACCCCCTCCCCCAAACTTTGCAAATTTTATTGTCAAGCCTGAATTTTATTTATTTGGCAAATTTTATTGTTTTCAATTTGCTGGGGTCTGAGCCCAGGTACCTGCACATTACTCCTGTCTGTATCCTCAAGCTTTTATAATGACCATTACAAAATGATCCCCCATTGTACAAGCATCTCTACTTTTGGAAGTCTGTCATATATCCCATGTTGTTCTCCTGTGAAATATACATGCATAAGATCAGATAAGGGTTAGAATGCTGACTTAGACATTTATATGCCCCCCAGAAAAGCTTTTTGGTTTTAAGGACCATATTCAAGTGCCAAAGGTGATGATCAGTCAGCCAAACGCACGGGCAATAGAGGCGTCATGGATGAGTGCCCCCTAGAGGTGAGGTTTATTAGAAACCAGTATTGCAGCACAAATATAAAGCAAGGAACTGGAGAGTTAGCAGGTGGGTTCAGGTGGTCCAGGACTGGTTGAGGGTCATTGGACATCTATATTCATTCCCAGTCTCATCTGGGCAAGAGAGAGAAATAACAAAATAGGCTTTGGGGCAATGTAGATCTGTGACCAATTCATAAAAGGCAGCCAACAGTCAGCTGTCCTGTTTAGGGCATGTTACTAGCTCATAGTTTTGCTTACACAAAAAGAGAAGGTGGGATCAACCAATCAGATGTCTTGGTCCCACCTCCTCTACAATCTGATTGGTTATCTGTCTGAACCAATCATTTTTCATTCTGCCCTCAGAACATTTTTGTGTAAGTAAAACTCCGATGAGCATGTTACTACTACAGCTATTGTGTTGGTAGGAATCTTCCACTCATCACTATAATTCTACTAAAGCTGCCCGTATCTTTCCTAATCCACTTGGAGAATGGTGTCAGTTGGGGTAATTAGTGACCCCCAGGCAGGGGGAAGAATAAGTGCATAGTGCATGGTGGTCAGCCCACAACATGGATGCAGAAATCTTGAGAGGTGGGAACTGTCTACGGTTCTGAAGGAGAAGAGTGAAAATCTGTCAATTTTCTGGAGTATCAGTGCTTCATTGGAGTGCTTGTTCTTTACTTGAAGATTGTGTGTTACAATTGGGTAAATAAAGGTAAATTTGTTTTGATTTTGGGTTGATGGTATGGAAAATGTCAGCATTTTTCAAGGGTGCACGTACATCTGCAAGCTGAAGAAACAACCTAATGTGAAGAATAGTTTTCCAGATGAGGTTCTAAAGTGTTTAAAAACACACTTTCTTTCTGTTGATTTATTTGTGTATTATTGGTCTCTATAACTAATTCTCATTACTGTACCTTTCACAGCAGAACTTCGGCATTTGTATAAATTACATTGTTATTGGCTTTAAAAAACGGCTCATTTTTAAACCAGTTGTTAGTGTCTGCACCTGTTATTTTGGGATGTGAGGCTCAGCGACACTGGCTTGTTTAGTGCTCTTTGTGCTCCTATTTAAAAATAAAAATTGCACTTTGTTTTATTTCAGAGATGTCCGGTTTTATTACTTGCATAGCAGAGGCAGCGGCGGTCAGCTCCCTCCGCAGGTACATAATGTCCCCGAAGCTCACAATGTTGCTTATTACTGATTTGAAAGCCTGTCACCTGGCGACCTGTCAATGACCCCAAGCTCATACTCTCTCTGCATACAAACAACATCTGCCTCTTGGAGTCTAATGCCAGGATCACCTTGAAACTGTGTTGCTCACTAGTTTATATAAATCATGCTAACCCTTATACGCCTAATGCAGACATGCAGTGCTTAAGTTACACATATTTATTTTAGTACTCTCATCCCTACATTGGGTTAAATGGTTAAAATACTGTTTATTAAGAAGCATTGGCTTGTCTGGCAAGCTAGTATTAGAGTTTGCCATCGTACTGTCCATTATAACATGACTTGTAACTTTTAAATACTTTGTTTTTCGCAAATTATTTCACGCGGAGATGTTGAAATCTTTTCTTAATGTAGCCATTGCTAAGTTGGTGGCAACATATATTCTGTTTGAAATTAAAGTGGGTCATGAGGAGAGAGACATTCTCTGGAGGGACAGCCAGGTGATCAGGCTTTTGCTTATTGGTTGGTTCCACTTCTTCCAAACAATGTATGTGTGTGTATGTATATATATACACACATAGTAATGTACTGTTGTCTGCTACCTAGCAACCCCATGAACTCACAGTCCAATTCCAGCTGCATTTAAAAGCTTTCCTGCCATGTTCTGTCTGTTTGGTTTTCTTTCCAGTCACCATTGAAATGGAAGCTTCCTTTTCTTCTGAGTTTTATTTTGTACTGCCTGCCGCATCCCTACAAGTCCCCTCCTTGTCCTTAAAAAAACACTATTTTCCCCAAATAAATAACTCATCTCTTGCTCAGCCCTCTGTCACTAGGTCCCTTTTGCTGTCCCATCCAGAGACAAGTTGTGCATGCATAAAACATTAAAGGTATAGGGTATGTAAGTTCCCACGAAAGAAATAATGCTATAACAAATTTAGCTCAAATTTAGGGAATTCTAACCATACCCATTTTATAAGGACGGTTGTGGGACGGAAGACAGACACAGACAGGGACACACAGATACGTTTGTAAAAAGAAAATTCCATTAAGTCAAGGATTAATCAGCTCCGGATACCTCACAATAAGTGGATGGTTTATCAAAATTAAAATGCTTTCACCTCAGCCACTGAGAACTTTTATGGAGAACACTAGCTGATTCCTTCTTGCATACTTTTCAGTTTAGAAGGAATGATGTATGCATCACCAGGGTGACGCAAAGCATATCCACAATTTCTTAATAATCAATTTCAAAGGTGTCTTTAATATTTTACACTCCTCTCCTGCAGTGTGCCTTTCTTTGACATTATCCCTGCATTTTTAAAGTACCTCAGTCTTCATGTTTGAACCTTTGTAACAGATCCTTAAGTACATTACCTAAAGGATGACCATTCTAAATCAACGACCTATATTCTGAAATCTCCCAGTTGTATTGCACACCATCAAAAACTGTCTGAATTCTCACAGCAATTTTATGCATCAGAATTACTTCCTTAGATTTATCTAACACAAGGACTGAATTGTCAGGGTCAGCCCCTGTTGTCTCACTCTGTGTCCCTTCCCCGTTTGACCAGCAAGCGTTGCTGGTCATCCCGTCCTTCATGTGAG
>JAODKF010000103.1:15141814-15201153 GCA_026779585.1 Mormyrus proboscirostris
CCCCCCCGCCCCCCCCCCCCGCCCCCCACGCACTTGCTGAAAGTGTTGCATGGCTACAGCCGTGTATAGCTGAAGTGTCCTACCATGCATCTACAGAATGCAGGTATGGAGAAGCCGCCCTGTCGGTAAGATCCTGATATTTTACCGCACTGTTTATTTACTTGCCTTTATTTTCTTCTGAGAAATGACTGATAAATGGGCAGTGTCCTGCAAACGGGCCTGTAGCAACCCGTGGAGCAGATAGTGTGAAGGGTGATCAGAGGCTGTGCAGAGCGGGAAGCGAATGAACAATTGACAGAGCTGTAGATGTAGCAGAACTGCGCAGTCGGGGGAAGGGGACAGTAGGAAGCAGTTGTGTATGATAGCGGGGCTGGAAGTGCTCCCTGTTTTGCTGTGTCAAGAGGATTCGCCTCATCCCTACAGGCGAACATGAGCAGCGGCTGCAGTCTGAAGAAGACGTATGTGTCCACTCTCAAGATTGAGCTGAAGTGTTCGGGCAGGAATAAAGATGACAGCCCAGGGGAGGTGTTGAGGAACGGGTCGCTTTCCAAGATGTCTGTCCCTGAAGGCAGGATGGAAAAGATGCATGAAGCAGGTAATTAAATAGTTTGACGCTACTACAGTACTGAGAAAACAATGTGGTGTGCGTGGGAAAATATCTTTTTATTTCCTCTTGCTGTGTAGTACATAGTAAAACTCAAAAAAATATTAAGGCTTTTTTGTTCAAGTTAATTTTAGGTTGTATTTGAACTTTTTTCTCACGAGTTTTTCAGAGGTGTTTAAGTTCAGTTGCACATATGTGTCTGTATATATGAACCAACATTCTAACTAATTTGCCCGATTATTGCCCGACATTGATTGTAACAGCTGGACATTTATTAAAATATTAGTTGAATTTTGGTTGTGGATCATTCAAGCACAGAAGTTTGCAGCAGAAACTACTTTCAAGTTCTCTGAGGAAAAACACCTTTTTTAAAAACCATGCAGGCAGGGGGACAGCTGGGTTTAGTTGGTATGAACCAGAACAGTGGGGGGGTGGGGGGGGGGAAGCTGATATTGGTGCAGAATTCTCCCCTTTTGCTCAGCTCCCCTTGCCTCTCCTCTGAGTATCTCCCGTATTTGTGATCTTCCTGACACTGGATGGTGTTGCCATTATGACTGCAGTGAATAGCCTTATGACTGCAGTGAATAGCCTTATGACTGCAGTGAATAGCCTTATGACAGCAGTAGTGACATAGTGACATTATGCAGACATGTTCGCAGCTTCTCTCATATCTCTTATTTAATGGAAGTATTGGCTTTCTGATTACCAGTTTTACTCTTTTCTCTGCGTTCTTTTCACCATTTAGATTTGAATGTTTTGTTATAGTGCTATAAACTTCCTTTCCTGCTTCTTCGCGTCGAAAGGAGCCAGTTGAGGTAGTTTGGACATCTGGTGCGGATGCCTCCTGGGCGGTTTTCCGTGCATGTCCTACAGGGAGGAGCCCCGGGGCAGACCCAGGACTCGCCGGAGGGATCATATCTCTCGGCTGGCCTGGGAACGCCTCGGCGTCCCCCTCGAGGAGCTGGTAGAGTTAGCTGGGGGGAGGGAGGTCTGGGTATCTCTCCTGAAGCTGCTACCCCCGCGACCCGAACCCCAGACAAGCGGAAGATGATGGATGGATGGATGGATGTTTTCTTATAGTGCTATAAACTTCCTTTCCTGAAGCCTGGTTTGTGTTAAAACCGTTTCCTGTAGTATTTCTTCCTGTTTTTAATTTTGTTCTAACCCCCAGGCAGACACAGAACATCCGGCATGGATTATAGAGTTCCAGTCCTATGGATATATCCGTAGGAAGTAGACCAACATATTGCGAAATTCACAAAAACAAACCTCTCAACAACCAGCCCTTCTGTGTGGGATTTCCTAAATTGTAAAATGAAATATAATAGGAACATGCTTCATTTCAGCATTTTAAACTTCTAATTTCCAGTCCATCACTTTTCATAATCTTCTTTTAATCTTTAAGATACATCTGCAGTAAAAAATATTTTAAACCTGATTTACTTGACCCGTGTATCAAAAATTAGATTTCCTGCCTAGATTGTTCTAGCATGTGCATGATTAGAGGGGGATAGCTAGAAATGCTGAGCTGGGGGGGGTCATTCACCCACTGTGGTAAAAATTGCTGAGTAGGGGTCCCCCCAGTAGAATTTAGGATGTAGAATTTTTGTATCAGAGAGGTCCCTGTGAGATGCTGGACCTCCAGAATCTGCCAGCATATCCAGGATCCTCCTACATCCCTAAGTGATTGTTTTAGAAAAAGTGATTCAGAAATCACGCTGTTTTTTGAGAAAGAGAGTTTCTAATTTTCGGGTAGCATGTGTGTAAGAGTGTCCTGCCTTGTGCCTTGATTTTCCAGGTCCAGGTTCACCCTAACTCCACACTACATAAACAGTTATGGTAGATGGTAGTCAGGAAACTCTTGCATAACTTTTTATACATACTGCAGATATTTTAAGATGTGGAGTGAAAGACATGCAATGAATCTATGATCTGAGAAGGCAGTGAAAGTAGGGCTGAGTACTGAAGCTTGGTGCCAAAGATGGCAGCAGTTCCTGTGTGATCGGATTGTACCGGAACATATGACAATGTCGGTTACCGTGCCTCATTTCAGTGCCACATAAATGCCTGACCTGTCGTATGAAATATTTGCCCTCTGGTGCTCAGGCAACAGAAGCATCACTGCACCCCACGTTCTCTCACTAGCGGGCATTACACTTGCTCTGTTGTTAGCAAATGCATACTGTTAGCTAGTAGCTATGTTAAACATGTTTAAAATCTAAACAGTTTGTGGCTGTATTTCACTCAAAAGGATTTCAACACCAGGACATTATGTAAATTTAAGTGTTTTGTATTTATTAATATTTAATATTAAGTAAGTTGAATAATACATTATTTAATGATAAATTATTGTAGGTGGGTTAGGTTTTATTTATTTGGTGTATTTTAGTGTTTTGTATTTTGTATTGATATAATTAGGGTCATATGTTAATATAGTCCTATTGTTCAATTTTATGTTCAAATATGCATTAGAAATTTAAAAAATTATGAATTATACATTATGAATGTGCAGTTAATGTAAAGCGTTACCAAATAATACAACATGGATTTTCTGAAATAATGCCCACATTTTAATTAATTTAGTTTTAGCCAATCTGTATTGAACTTTATACGCAACGTCATTAAACTTTTCCAAATGTTTTTGTGTAAAAGTTAGCAAATGCAGAAGCTTCAGTCTAGGGAAGGAGAAAAAACTTTAAAAAGTAATGAATCTTGACTTTTATTTTAGGAACTATTTGTAGGAACTGTACATCTAGTTCTGCAATAGTTTCAGTGCTTGCAGTGAGCCTGGTGTGTGCTGCAAATTCTCTGAAGGGAGGGTTTCTGTTTTGAGATCACGCTCAGTTAATTTTTTTTGTCCAGGTGTGTCCTGCTAAATCATCCACTAACATACCTGACGTAATCAGTAAACAGTCAAGATGTCCATCTCTCGCCTTGTCAAAAAGCTCTTTCATTAAGTCTCTTGACCTGTCATAAATGTGGCTTGCGATGGTTTCCTTTAACACTGGGAAAAGTTCAGGTTGAAATCATATCAATAGCTGCAGGAAGAATGAATTCCTCAGCTGTAGTGGAGGGGGGGCTTTTTACACTGGGCATCTCAGTGTGCTACCTTGTAGGAGGTAAACTAAGCATCTGAAGATGCATACTGCTGTAATGAATTGATTCTGCTGAGTGCGGCAATTTTGCAGTTTTCCGAAGAAGTAATTCGGTTTGTCTTTGTGCTCAGTGTAAAGTATCTAAATGGCATCTCGATTTCTTTGCCTTCAGACTGCCAGGGGCTAACACAAAGCACTGTGGTCTTCTCTACTAGCCGTAGTACTTGTGAAGCCCAGGGAGGCGTATACCTTGTCACATTCAGGTGTTTGTTTTTGGAGCTCGTAGCTCTGGGTTACATTTTGTCACAAACTTCTGCATGTTTCCCTAGTAAATCAAACCCTACCTTCTTTTGTAGGGTCCTGCTTGTCGTGAGGATCTTCCAGTTTACTTACGTCCTCCTCCTGCTGTCTTTTTGAAGAGTGTTACTAAGATCCACAGCAGGACTAGAGCCACTCATTCTCCCCAGAGATTCCTCCAGCAGCAAAAAATCCCCTTTAAATCGCAGCTGGTTAGAATCTACTGCCCAGGGGTCTTTGAATCCTTCATAGAAAACAAGTAATGGCTACAGCTTTGGCTTGCATTGAGAAGACTGGTGGTCATTAGCATGGTTGATAGGATAAATGTGACAGGAACAGTAGTGGCTTTACAGTTTGCATCCCCATGCATCCTTAGCTTCTCTTGTGAAATTAGCAGCTGATTCCACAGACCTACCATAGCACATGTATATCATTCTGCGCTGTGATATGTGATGGAAAGCATGCAAATGTTACAGTACAACAGGTTATAACAACTTGGGGGGGGGGGGGGTGTCTCCAACTTAAGCCCTGCACATTTTGGGGTTTTCTCTCATTTAACACACTACTTCTCTGCTAATTGTCACTCATTTCTTGAGTTGAATCAGGTGTGGTGGATCAGGAAAAGAGCTGTGCAGGGCTGGGGGTCTCCAGCACGAGAGTTAGAGACCCCTAGATTAACTCGTAATCACTGAGACTTCCTAGAATAGAGGAGAGGCAGCTCTGAGAACATTCTGATCTTCACAGGTAGGTCCTGGAACTGGTGGCTTTATGTATCTTTATTGTTTTTACTTTGATTGATTTAGGTCAGATGCTGCTAAAGAACCAACATCAGTTATTAATTACATTCTAGAGTATTTTCCTTAGCCTCTTACATTTATAAATGAATTCTCCAAATCAATTACTTCATGTAACTCTTGGCTGCTTTTGCGTAGTTACAATAGCATTTATATGAACTTTGTGTGTCATTCTGTGCAATCTCACACAATGTGTTCATAAAATGCCCAATAAGATGCTGCTTTGGAGGAGTGATGAAACTGATGTCAAACAATGTGACAGTTTCCATAAGGAGGATAAACCAGTTTTAAGTTTTAATGATCATTTTATTGTGCAGAAACTACGGTCATTAATCTAGCTTTGGTTGCTATGGTAGATTTTTACCTATTTAATCATTAAACACTAAGTAAATGATTATAAACAAGTACAATACAGCCTTAGGTCAAACGAGTAAAACAGAACTTCTGTATTTGCATAATGATTGCCAGAGGAGCAATAGCTGCAAATTCAGTTAAATAACTTAGTCTACATTTAGTGCTGACATTGAAGGAAAGCATTTCACATACTTGCGGCTCCCCATCCGAGGTTTCCTGGGAACCTGCAAGGTTAACTTGGCTGTGATACTTGGCCCTTCGTTTCTGCTGAATGTCATGATGAGAGCTTCCCAATGAGAAGATATTGAAGAGGTTTCCATTAAGCTGCACTGAATGTGATCCTTACACAGTTGTGGTGTAAACATAGGGTTCCGGGATTACAGATTAAGCTTCAGAACAAAAAGTACAGTATATATTCTGCAGGTGCAATTCATTATACTCAATTTTTAATATTTAATATATCCCCAGTTCCAGCTGTGGATTCAACGTGACTTGTGGACATGTTGTCTCACATCTTGTTTCCCCTAAGCTAAACCAGTTCGAAATACCACCGCCCTGCGTGTTTTGCAATACAGTGCGCCTTGTGATGGTATTGTTTGACAGAGAGATAAGTTCAAGTTTGCTAGCTATTGATTCATTAATCATGGTTGAAACGATATCAATTATGAATTGCAGCAAGAAGAATATTGACGTAATCGTAATGTAATCTTGATGTAATCTTAAACAGTACTGTGTTGTGTCCCATTCTAAACAGCAATGATGAAACCTTCATGATACTATGATGAAATGTGAGAGCTGGGAATTTCATTGTATTCAGGTCTAATTGCCTGATGTGTAGCACATACATGGAGAGCGTGGAAATTCTCACTGTATTCAGGTCTAATTCCCTGATGTGTAGTCACACAGTAATCGGGTGTGCTCTTGCTCTGCTGTGATCTTTCCCTGTCTTGATCTCCTTCAGAACCTCTGCTGAGCTTTGAGGAAACACCACAGTCTGTGGAGGTCAGGATCGGAGAGCCAGTACGACTGCAGTGTACCTTCAAAAGCAGCCTCCCCGTGGCCTGCTGCTGGATGCACAACAGACATCAGGTGCTGTTGTTTCACCTTGTGCTTTACATGATGTATCTGCACAGTGCACCAGATCTCCAGATCTGTCTGCTAGGATATAAGGAATGACGTCAGTATATCTGCACGTCTTTATCTATAGGTTGTAAGCGGACCTCGAACCAAGATAGAGAGCAGTGATCAAGGAAGTGAACTAGTGATTTCTGAGGCTGACCTAGTCGACGCCGGAAGCTATACAATTGTGGTGCGTAACCAGAGAGACTCCATCCAACACAGAGTCTCCCTCAGCGTTGTAGGTGAGTGTGTCCTACAGGTATGACCATCCTGACGATCTGCTTCGGGTTACGTACTATGAGCCGTTTTTACGTAAGCAGGATATAAATGTAGCTAGTTTGACCCTCAAACATATAAACAACTGCTGGATTCTGAGATGTATACCAAGGTTTGTAGTCTGGGTGGTGTTTTGCCGAGATTTTAATTTGGAATCCCCCCCCATTTTTCATCTAGACCGCCCCCAGCCCCCTGCATCTTCTCCACTTGTGTCCCAGCTCTCTTCCAGCTCTCTAGTCTTGTCCTGGTCAGGCCCAAGTTACGATGGGGGTGCTGCAGTCACTGGTTATGTGGTGGAAGTAAGGATGGAAAGCTCAGAGCATCCTGGAGACTGGACCGAGCTGACTGGCTGCTGTACAAGTACTTCTTACCGGGTACAGACAGGGTTGGAGCCCAACAGGAAATACCGCTTCCGTGTGAGGGCCTACAACAGAGCAGGAGTCAGTGAACCTAGCCAAGAGTCTGACACTATCAAGATGGACACCACAGGTAATATGCTCCTATTATCTATGCGTGGTTGTGAAAAGATGCTTGGATTGTCATGCCATCGTTGCAAGATGAATGCTCGGATTGGGGTGTGTTCCAGTGCCTTATCTCGTGTTGGTGTGCATCTCTGTCACGCATCTGCATAGTCTAATTCTCCTTCAGAACCTTCTCAGAGAACCAGTGTTCCGGTGAGGTTCATTGATGGTTTTCTTCATTATGTGCCCAGAGCACCAAAGCTGCCTCGTAGCCGAGCTCGCTGCCCAGTGCGCTTGCCTGCTAACGATGCCCCCATTTCACGTTCGTTCAAGGGGAGCCGCAGGAGAAGGTTCAGCCGCACGTTAATGTCACCATCGACGAGAAGCACAAAGTGTCCGACCACTACACTGTGATGGAGAGGCTGGGAGTGTGAGTACTGCCCCGTGTCCAGCACTGTCGAAGGATGGGGGACTCAATGAGAATCATTTATTCCTGCCACTTATTAGATGCTCCCAAACTATCTAGCCTTTAAGCTGCTGGTGTAGAGATTATGGTCTGAATGGTCTAACTTAGATGTGTCTTGATGTGTGCTAATCTTTGCCTCGTTTTGTGAGCTTATGGCTGTAATCTACTGAGCTAATTCATAATGGTATACATTTCTATTATTTAAAAGAAAATAACTTTTTTTGGTATATGCAACATCAGTCAGAGGTACTATCAGGGTATGGATACTCCGGGACGTTCAGAGGGGTCAGCAATCGAATTGGTAATAAAATTTAGAACCCAGGGTAACCAGTTATACCAGGAACCAGGGATATTTTGTCAGCAGTGCGGTATTTGACCATATAGGGTGTTCATGCTACCCTGACACCTATACAGGCTGCTTCTTGTCAGTGGAATTTTCCTGATAGGCATCTAACCATGACCATCAGAACAGACTGAAAAGTAATACTCTATACAAAAGGAGAATCTAGAATAGTATGTGTTTTGTTCAGTGGGCTTTATCTTAGTATATTTTGTTTTCTATGTAAAATTACTCCAATTTACTGTAAATGGCCATAATTTTGCGTGACTGTTAATAGTTGTTAACACAAGGTTGCTTGTGCCAGTTTCTCAGAATGAGTGCACCTAGTGTGAAATTTGTGAATTAGCTTATCTTTAGATAAATGCATGTTTCTGAAAGCATTAACCTCAATGCTTTTAAAAATCAATTAGTTAATAAATGTGACTTTTCAGTGGTGTGCCCCCTGTATGTTTATTTTATTATTTATTTATTTATTTTTGGTTTGTTTGAACCTCTACGTATTTCCTTCATGCAATTGTCTGTCCTCCTCGCTGCAGGGGGAAGTTTGGCCAAGTGTTCCGGCTGATCCAGAAGGAGACGGGCCAGGTGTGTGCTGGGAAGTTCTACAAGGCCCGCTTGAAAAAGGAGAGGGAGGCCGCACGCAAGGAGATCGAGCTCATGAACCATCTGCATCACCCCAAGCTGGTGCAGTGCCTGGGCGCCTATGAGAGCCGCTCTGAGACGGTCATGGTCATGGAGTTGTGAGTGAAGGCGTCCTGCTAGTTCCTGCCTGTTACCAAAAACAAAAACTTTCAACTTCCTAATAGAATAAAGAGCATTGATTTCATATCTTGAAATCGGTGCTCATTATGGTATGATGAGTGGGGGGCTTTGTGCTTCAGTGGACAGTGTGGTGGTCTCCTGATTTGGGGACTGTGACAGCACTCTGTCACTGGCTCTGTTTGTATGCGCTTTATCTCCTCCTGTGTGTAGGTGACTCTTGGCACCATACCACCTGCACTTAGGCTAGGTAATGCATCTGAAGCTACGAAGGTTTGGTTCTGCCCAGTCCTTGAATGGGAGACCAACTAGGAAAGCTGGGTTGCTGCTGGAAGAGGTGTTGGTGTGGTTAACAGGTTAGCCCGCCCTGTGCTCTTTGTGGATCCCAGCGCAGAGACAGAGATACGGCACTGTAAAAATGGTGCTGTCATCCAGATAAGATGTTAAACCGAGGTCCTGACTCTGAGATCATAAAAGATCCCTGGGAAAGAGTAGGGGTGACACCATAATGTCCTGGTTAAAAATTTCTCTGGCCTCCTGATCATCCCCTACATTGAATTGGTGAATTCTCTCCTGCCCCTTCAGCGCCTTAGCTAGTGTGTAGTGAGCGTACTGGCGCAGAAAGGCTGGTGTCACATCATCCAGTCGGATGTCACACCATGGTGCTAAAAACACACATGCCTCCTCATTGGATCTGTGAAGTGCTTTGGGTGTCTTGACCGCACACGGCAAAAGCAACCCTGTACTTTATTAAAGCAAAGAAGTGGAATATTCTCGAATGGCCAAATCAGTCACCTGATCTCAGCCCCATTGAGCATGAATTTCACTTGCTAAAGACTAAACTACACACAGAAAGTCCCTCAAACGAACAGCAACTGAAAGCTGCTGCAGTAGCATTTAAAAGGAGGAAACCCAGCGTCTGGTCATGTCCATGAGTTTAAGACTTCAGGCAGTCATTGCCTGCATTGGGTTTTCAACTAAGTATTAGAGTTGAACATTTTATTTGCAGTTATTATTATATTATTATATTAATATATTATTATATTATTTTGTCTACTTACTTATGAGCACCTGAAAGGAGGGGATAGTGTAGAAAAATTACTTTAGTTTCCCACATTTTTATGCAATATTTTTGTTCTACCCACTGAATTAAAGCTGAAAGTCTGCACTGCATCTGATTTGTTTCTTTTAAAATTTGTTGTGGTAATGTACAGAACTTAAAAATCGAAAAACTTTGTCCAAATATTTACGGTCCTGACTGTAAAGTGAAAAGCACATGTGTCCTGCTTCATATTTAGTCAACTAGTCTTACATGATTAACACCTGAATGGCGCATGTTATGTGATAAGATCGGTCTTTTAAAATGGGAGGCCATTCATAGGTTCAGAATAAGCCTCATTTCTACAGCATTGCTGGCGGCGAGCTGTTCCAGCGCATTGTGGATGATAACTTTGAGCACACGGAGTCCACCTGCATGCAGTACATGCAGCAGATCCTGGAGGGCGTGCAGCACATGCACCAGCAGAACATCGTGCACCTGGACCTCAAGCCTGAGAACATCGTGTGTGTCGACAGCACCGGCACCAGCATTAAGATCATTGACTTTGGACTGGCCAACAAGCTGGGTAACTATTACTGTATGACAGCCATACGATTCTGCCTGGTGGAAAAGCCTAAGATGTCAATTCGGCACTATTTATAATGTAATAGAGCTCGATCTCGTGTTCATGTGTGTTTTTAGTCTTGATTTCTTTAATGTTATTGAATTCTGCTCTTTAACTAGGAAAAATCTGTCCAGTATAAGTAGATGGGTAATGTTACATAAAAAACCTTTGGGCATATGTACATATCATTTAACTAATATCACTGGTGAGTGGTTTGGTTTGCTTTAAACTCTTTACTCTTCATTTCACAGACCCCAAGAGTCCCTTGAAGGTGATGCATGGAACACCTGAGTTTGTGGCCCCAGAGGTGATCAGTTTTGACCCAGTGGGCCTGGCCTCTGATATGTGGAGCATCGGGGTCATATGCTACATTCTGTAAGGGCCTATGCAGGTTCATCTGTACATCTACAGATAGCAGGGGCCCCCGACTCCTGATGAGCCACACCTGTTCCTGGTCTTTACCTGACAACAGGTGCGGCTCATCAGAAGCCAGGTAGGATAGAAAACCTACTGGATAGTAGCTCCCCAGGACCAGAGTTGAGACCCCTGATCTATAGTTGTTGTCTAAATGGGAAGATGTAATGAACAGACAAAAGTAAATCATTTGCACACATTTTGTTGCCCATCCTCCATTGTATTGTCAGTTTATGGGAGTGTAGTGCTGCTGAGCTTTGATTTCCATGCATTGCCGTTCCAGTAAAGTCACAGTAGATTGGGAAGGAAACCGGAACAGGTTGAGGTCTGAGTGTCTTTGCATCCCATTCTTATGCTAGGCTGTGTGTGATATTGGACAGCATGTGGCTCTGTGGTCTAAGCCTCCGAGCCTGTGATCAGAAGGTCGCCAGTCAAACCCAGCCTCAGCATATCTGCGGGTCCTTCAAAAAGGCCCTTAACCCCCAGCTCCCTGGGTGCTGCTATAGGTTCACGGTCAGCTTACTCTTACCTATAAACACAAGTTGGGAGAGGCGTAAAGGGAATTTCCCTACGTGGATCAAGGAAGTATAAATTATTTTGTTTCTGCCACCTACAGGTCATTGAGTTAAATTAAGACTTTTCACTCACCTTTTTGTTTTAATCAAATCAGATGGGATGTATTTTTTACAGCCAAACTCAACTGCATTAAGGATCAAATTGATAGACAGAAGCATGGCCTTCAAAGAAGATGCTCTATGTGGATCGTGTTTGCCTGAACCACAAAACAGAATTAGCTATTTGTATAGGTGTGCGTTCTTGCGGTATCTTTCATCTCCTTATCTCCCTTTGCAGTCTGAGCGGCGAGTCGCCTTTTCAGGGCGAAAACGACGCTGAGACACTGGCACTGGTTACTGGAGCGAAGTGGGAGTTTGATGAAGAAAGCTTTGAGGAGATTACCGATCAGGCTAAGGACTTCATCAGCAAACTGCTCAAGAAAGACAAAAGGTCAGCCGTGGCTCGTCTAACTAGTGTTGCCCCTAACACAGTGCAACTCTGAGAGCCTAAATCTGAGCGAGGAAACACCTGTCCCTGGAAGGCTAATATACTGTACACTCCTAGGCAGTCAAACAAAATTATAGACAGAATGATCTTCATGTTGGTGTGTAACTATTATTTTGATTGTCAAAGTGTGTTAGATTAGCTTAGCGATTTCAAAACCTCTCCTAAAGTCATCCCATCCCACTATTTGCAGCAACCATCTTATACAGCCGTGTATTTTTGGAATCAACTACTAGCATACCATGTCTGGCTAATCAATACTTCGTTGAGTTATTTAACTAATTAAATTTATTTAATTTATGTGAGATACAGTATGCATGAAATGGTTAGGGTGCCCCTGAGGAGATGTTTGGGAACTGAAGTGGTTCATGTAGACATCCAACAGGATATCAGCAACTTTATGTAGAATAGAACAAATTCTTACTGTGTTATTGTTAGTTTGCATATGTTGTAATGATACATTGTTTTCCTGTTTGTTTTTCTGACCAAATATACATGTACTACCCAGATATATAGCTTTAAACATTCTCTGTTCTTTTGCACAGTACTGTGCATTACTTTTTATTAGATGTAAACACTAGATTGCCTTGAAATTGTCTGCTTCTGAAAACTGAAGCTCAATGGTGACGTTGCTAATTTAAAGGGAGCTGGAGCACCTAACTGGAACACAACTGGGAACCCATGTGCTGGGCAAACCGCTTTGGTATGCTGGCCAGCTCAGTCTGAACACTTGTTCGTCCACTAAAAGCCCATCCAATGCCTTCAAACTGGCATTTGATGTGGCGTCAGGCTCCATGCACAGATAAAATGAAGATGCAGTTCATGGTTATTTAATATGGTAATTCATATCTGATGATCACACCTTTGGGGTTTGTTGCATCTGACTGTCACTCAGGCAGAGGATGTCATGTGAGCAGGCGTTGGACCACCCATGGATGAAAGACCTCAGCTTTGCAGTGCCCAGTACTGTGAAATCTCTCTCCAAAGAGAAGATGAAGAAGTTCTTGGCCAAGCAGAAATGGAAGGTTCATTACCATTAACCTCACATTTTAATGGAGATGGGTTTCAAAATGCAGTCTAAACACAGGTTGGTTATTCTGATTTAATGATGCATCCCTTCATTTCCCCTTTTAGAAAACGGGGAAAGCCCTTCTGGCACTGAAGAGAATGGCCTTGCTTTCCAAGTCGGATGGGTCTGACTCCCCCACCAGCCCTGAGAGAGGTGAGGCTTGTCCGTCCATCACAGTGTACATTAGCCGGCAGACCCTCAAGCTACAGTTGAATCTGGACCGTGTGAATTTCCTTGCGGGAAAATGGTTGAGGAGCCCTGGTCTATCACTTGATGGCCATGTGTTTCGTACATTTGACTGTATTCCGGCCAGGACTGCATTCATTCATAAAGTCTATGGTGTATAAGATGGAGAGATTGTACATTAACAGTTTATATGAGATTAATTGGATTTTTTATTACTATTTTTTTTTATCATATTTAATTCCCTTGAGTTGCCGAATTTTAGTATTTACATGCTGCTTTCACATCAATTGGAATCTTTTTTTAAACAAAAATGTTTTTTAGGCATCTGAAAGTCTGGGAAAACGTATGCTGATCTCCTGGCTTCCCTTAGATTTTACCCCCCAGCAGGAAACACATCTGGCTCTGCAGGCGCTGGAGCAGCAGCTGCAGCAGATGCCGCAGTTCTCCCAGGCGCTGGTAGACCTGACCTCTGCATCCGGCACCGATGTCCGCCTTTCGTGTCACATTAAAGGTATGGTACTCCTTCCCTTTGCTGGCCAAATGTGGTATTGTACCTTTGCTACGCTTTGATTTGACAAAATGCCCACTTTGCTTGCAGTGAGGCTTAAATACTGGACAGGCTGCTACCTTGGCTAGATAATCCCCAGTTGTCCTCTGAGATACGGATAATTAAGGCATGCATGCGATGTAGCATGGGAGCTGGAAAAAGACACCCGGGTTGCTAACGGTCACAATGCTTTATGTGAGAGAGCAATTCAATCCTTGTCATTGCAGTCCCAGTTAGCAGTTAGCAGGTATGATGTCATTGCAGTCGCAGTTAGCAGGTATGATCCCCTAGTGAACAGCTGCAATTTCCTGTCACACTCAAAGCGCTAAACTCTGGAATTTCTCATGGGAGAATAGTGCCTCTATAGAGGCAGGTCACAGCACTTTTTAAGATTCCTTAGCCCAGTATTTTAGCAGATATCTGTGTTAATTGGCATCTGCTTAAATCGGGCGCTGTTATTTTAAATGATATGGAAATAAATTATTAGTCCTTGACAAACTGTAGTATCTGCTTATAAAAGTGATGCATGATTGGCCATTGGAGCAGCTCTATTATAAGCTTTAATGTAACGCAAACTGGAAGGTGTAGCACAGATTATTGACTTAGACTAATTGCACCTACTAGAAAAGCAGCCTGTCACAGTTGTGGGATAATGTGAATTGCCTCCGTTCCCCACACAGGGTACCCTGAACCAGAGGTGCAGTGGCTGTTGGAGGGGACGCCGTTAACGGAATCTTCCAAGGTGCACATGGAGTCGAGGGACGATGGCAGCTGCACCCTGGTCCTTTGCAGTCTGACCCTGGAGGATTCTGGGACATATAGCTGTAGAGCCACTAACAGCCTGGGGGTAGCCACAAGCTCAGCCAGACTCACAGTAGAAAAATAGGCAAGGTATGGAAATACCCAAAATTCACAACATGAAGTATTCCGGGGTTCCCTACATCCTTTTGTACTGAATGCCAGCAGATATGGGTGTGCAGTACACTTTTTACATTTTATAGTCTTCCCTCAGCTTGAAGTTGATTCATATTATTAGTCACTTCAGTCACTTAGGCTGTGAATTGCATTGTTTTGATTGACTATGCACTGTGACACACCAATGATAGGGGTCTTGCTCACCAGACTTGCATGGGGTACTTTGGTTCTTTGATTGCCTTAACCATTGACGCGATGTTGTTTCAGGGTGACTTTAGTGTTTTACATTTGTCTAACCTTTATATGTATTTTAGAACAGTGATATTCTGGTAATTTCTGTAACTAGTAATACATTTTATTCTAAATATAATTGTTCAAATAATAAAATTACTTGTATGAAAAGCCAGATGAATGTCTCTGCTGAAGAAGGAAAGTAGTGCAACTCTGAAGAGCAAATTGCACAGAGATTATTGTCCGGTTAGTCCTTTTTCTTGCTTGGGGTGGGGGGGGGGGGGACTAGCCACTAGGCAGCTGAAAACTAGAGGCCCCATGGAGATGGAATTTCCAGAAGTTACATTTATGGAAATAATATAATTTAAATGATCATATTAACGTCTGTTATTTGCCTTCTTAGCGAGTGTTCATGACAGACAAAGTTGACCCCCCGCAATCCCAGCTGTAATGGACTGTTCCTATTTTAAACCATCACGCCGCCCAACTTTCTTCACACACTGGATTCTAGTGGTGCTGATTGTTTCACTGCCAAGTGAAATGGCACAAAGTAGTGTAACAGAAGAAGGAAACGGCGCGAGGATACAAGACTAACATTACATCTCCCGAGTTTTTGATACTATCCCGCTCAAGCGGTAGACAAATTGTAAACAGACGTTGAGAGAACAAAATTTAATGAAAGTATGATAAAACTCAAAACTAGCCATAGCCTCAGGGGCGGAGTAAGGCGTAGGCTATCCTAGGCCAGCGTTTCTCATTCCTGTCCTTGTGGAGCTGGAAGCAAAAATGTGGAAGGTGCGGCAAGGATCTGGCAGGGAGCAAAAACGTGGGCCATCTGGGGGTCCCTGAGGACGGTGTTGAGAAGTGCTGTTCTTGGCTATGGCAAGAAAGGGCGCAAATAAACACCTTAAATATGGCCGATTGATCCACCCCCCCGCAATCAGTGCATTTTAAAGATGGCACTCCTGCCCCCACTTTGATTGGCAATTTCTACCGTTAGCATCCCAAGCTTTGATTATCATGTTATTGATGTTGCATTGTTTTTAAGTCCCTCTCGGCTCCAAAAAATAGCTCAAATGCCCAGTTTAGGAGGCAGCTACAGGTCATTGAGTTAAGTCCACTCCTGCATGCAGAGTAGCTCATTTCCTAAGCTGACCATTTAAAAATGTTGTCATGAACACTTAAATGATGTCAGGAAGTGATGTTACCAAAAGAGACAAGAATGAACCAGACCTGGAGAAAGCTTGGTGGGAAAAACTTATACGAGGATGTGTGACGGATTCCCTTCAATGAGCTGTTAGTACCTTGTTACACGCCAGTCTAGGCCCCGACACACACCACACCATACCAGAGGGAGAGAGATCATCTATCTCTGTGGAGTGGGCCAAACCCCGATATTAACTTACTTTATTTGGAGCATCACAGCCATATCTCCAGAGAGTAAGCAAAGCCAAAATAAACAGAATCCACCACTAACTCCACCCTACAAACACACTAAACTAATCAAAGAAAAGAAAACAAAATACAATGACACAACCTTTCTTCTTAACTAATTCCAAAAACAAGAGAAAAATTAGGCTCAAAAGGCGTTTACCCCCCTTCCAGCACCTTTAGGTTTAATTTCACAAATTTAACCAAGCAAGCTTAGCCAAACATTAAACTACTCCAAAGGCCTCCTCTCCAAACCCCACCAAATCCAGCTCTCCACTCAGATGTTCCGATCCCTCCTCTCCCTTCACTCCCAGGAAGCTCTTATACATCTTTCCCCCAGGCTTCCTCCAGCACCACCTAGGGGACACAGACACAAACACACACAGGCACAGGCAGCTACCATAACACACCTTCATGCATTTCAGTGTAGAAACCATGGGTGGATTATCTGTCAAATGCATTGCAGAAATCTCTTAAGAGCACTGCAAATGTTGTTTTGGGTTTGGCATACACATCCTAAATGTGAAATTAGAAGAGAAACTCTACTTACGAAACGGCAGTCTGCAAAATTTATTGTGGGAACCTTACGCCACTCGTCCCGTTTTATCATCAAAAATTCAAAATACGGTCCACCATACTCTGCTGTGTGCAATATAATCAGGAAGTGACCGTCGTATGATGTTCGCGGATTTGCTGATGCTGCATGCAGGTAAATCACACTGGTTGCAATGACAACTCTACATCAGCCATGGGAGAATAGCTTAAATTTATTTATTACTGTATTATTCAGAAATAAGTAATCCTTTTAAAATTATAGTTATTTACAAAGACTTGTGATCAGTTGTATCTGGTCTGAATTTGAATCTCATACAGCTCAGTTATACAACCTAAAAGTTACGTAATACATTCAATATACCACATTTACCAAACATTTAAGGTGTTTTAACATGATGTAGATGTGTTGTAACATATATGTTCTTTGAAATACGTAATTTATTGTATGTCATACTCTAGATAAGGGGGAAAACAATGGATAACAAAATACAACGGAACAACAATGGTGAACCTGAAGCACAGTAACCCTCCAGATCATTGATTAAAAGGAGGAAAACCGTAATCAGCTCTTTTGAAGTTCAGGCACATTGTCACAAGCCATTCGGGCTGCAGCTTGATGGAGAGCTGATGCGGTGAGCAGAAGACTTGGGGCTCTTAACCTGCCTTAAATCAAGGTTCAAGACTTCCAACATGTGTAACGTCCAAATCCTGCTAAGAAAATCAGGAATTGTTACAGGAAGGAACACAAACGCGTGACGCGACGTGGCAGACAGCACTGATGCAGAAGTCACACGTGGTCCTCATGCTGTTCAATATACACCGAGTTGTCATCAACATGTGACCGGGCTCAAGAAACGGGGCTGGACTGAATCAGGATGAATTCACTGCGCCGGGGGTGTAGGGCGCACTTTGCCCCTCCGGCTGAGGCGTTCCTGGAGGAGGTCCCAGGCCTTCTGGACCTATGAAAGATTAACCCCTGAAAACATGAGCTCAAAAGGCACCGATCAATTCAGACTAACATCAATGTACAGCCACTAAATTCTAGGGGCTGCCCTGCACACTTCCATTCATCTTAATTAAAGATGAGACTATTTCTGGTTTATACCCTGTGATAAAGAGGTTACAGTACTTTACAATTTACCTTCCTTTCTACATTTCTGTCTGCCCCAAGTAGCCACAAGTACACAGGGACGGATTTCAACATTGTTACCCCACAGTTAACAAACAACATTTCACAATATTCAGGAAAACATATCGGCGAAATGTACGTGCGGCAATGAGAACACAAAGCAACATCAGGGTGTGCCCACCTGCTTTTGCGTGATGTCAGGCTCCCAGAGGGTACACAGCACAACATTGGCATGTGCCACTTGCTGGGCGGTCGGCCATTGGCTCTGCAGCCGCCGGCGGGCATCCTCCACGCTCACTCTGTCCCGTGCTGTGATCCTAGACACTGCCTGAGGTAGAATTCAGCGACAATGACAAGCAGCAGAGATGGGCCAGGACAAACTCCCCTCTGTAAGTATGATGGTACACGGCTTCTGCATTCGTCTACTAGGCTTCTAAATCTCACTTTGCACAAATATCCAACAACATGGCAGATCGAAATAAGCTCAGTAGGTACCTCCTCCTCAGGGATCATGGCCACCCAGACCTCATGTACCATGTCTGTCCAGCCAGCCTCCAGCAGCACTGCGGCATCCACCACACACACCTGCTTACCTGGAGGAAACACAGGGGAAAACATCAAGTGGGCAGGCAGAACGCAAGCTTGCCTACCCAGAACACCAACAAGTACGCGTGTGTGGAAAAAACAGCCATGTGCTCACCCTCCACTCTAGCCTGCTGGATCTTCTGCTTCACCAGAAGCGCTATCTCAGGCCACACAATGTCAGTGAGGGCTTTCAGTCGGTCCTGTAACACCAACATTTTATCAGATGGGGGCCAGATAATCACATCAGTAGAATTTAAACATCATAAAAGGCCAATCAACTACCTTGTTTCCAAAGACCTTCCTGCCAAGGCATCGCCTATTGATGGTTTTATCTTCATTGAGAATATCTAAAACAGGGAAAAGCATTCCGTCATTAAGTATTATAATGGGGACACAGAGCAAAAATTACCAAAATGCATAAAAGCCAAAACTTTTGAGCATCATAGTTCCCTTTGAAACACTTGTACTCCCAGTGATCCAAAAGCAATAAGCTAGTTATACCTTATGAAATGGACCATAACATGCATATACTGATTTGCTCATAAAGACGTGAAAGAATTCCGTGCACCTGTCCCAAACTCCATCACCACCTTCTGGTAGGCTGCTGTCCCAGGGCAGTAGGTCTCGTGGCCCAACTGGTCGCTATCGATGCGGACAGCGCCCAGTGCCTCCAGACGACTGGCGATGGAGCTCTTTCCACTGCCACTGCCCCCTGTCAGCCCAATTATGTAGGGGTTGGGAGGAAGGTATGGCTTGTCCTTCAAGAGAACAAGGGGAATGGGAAAGGAAAAAGAAAATGACCCCAGAGTGTTTTCAAGTCAAAATATACAAGATAGAATCTCAGAAAGCTACTTTGACACTCAAAGTGACCGCGACACTCGTGCAGCATTAATATAAATGTTTAAATAATCTGTGCAAATAACTTGTGCCTTTGGGTCAGAGTGGCCACTGTTCAAATACTTCTGGAACCGCCGGAATTTTTTGAGTTGACAGGCGGCAGAGGGTGTTGGGTGATGATACTCATCCACCAGCACTGGGCCAACAAGTTCATAAACCCCAAGTGACCTGCACTTAGTGCCTTACATGCCTTAATAGGATTATTCAGAATCTAACTGACAGGTCTCCTTCAGTTCAGGCCAGTTTAGCTTTACTTAAGGGAACAGGTGAAGTGTTATTAGTTTGCCGTTATTAATGGGCCTTTTAAAGTCAGATGGGGATTTACTGTCATACCATCCATAAAAATATGTAGGTGATGTTCCTGTGGGCCCACAATGCAACATGAGAGACGAAAAGCGGCCATATGTACAGGTGGCATAAATCACAAGGCAACGCAAGATAAAAGGCTGAACTTAAGACAATCCGCAGTTATTTTACATCAACGGAACCTTTAGCTAAATCCCAGCTGTCCAGAACTAGGCTGAGTATGCTGCATAGTAACCGCTGTACCGCAAAGGATATGAGGCAGCTGAATTCATTTCTTAAATGGACTCTTCTTAAGTGAGAACTGAATCTAATAAGTTACAGCCGGCATTTGTGTTCTCCAACTCGTCCAGAAACAGGAGGTAACTGTGGCCTTGAAGAACCAGGAGAATCTGATTTTAAAAAAGCATGTGATGCTGCCCCATTGACGATATGTGAATGGCTGATGGTGTGATGCACACACACTTCCGGCGACAAACAAAAGGTCATGGCGTGCCTTGACCGCCCTTCCGGCTCACTGCAAGGAGAATAGAAAGCACAGGTTCTTCAAGGAAGAAAAACAGAATCCAGATGAAAGCTCCTTCTCCATCAAGAAACAAAGTGAGGAAGAGGAGGCGGGGGGGGGGGCTGTTCTTTTCCTAAGGTTATTTATCTTAGAATTGGGTGAATGACATTACAGTTTCTTCAATAAACATGTTTACAGTACACAGTGTTTAACTGAAGCAAGCAATGACATTCAAAAAGAGTTGAAGGATTCGATGAGTATACCTGTACAGTATCGAAAACTATCAGTGAAATCATATAATAAAAGTTATTCTTTTCAGTTATGTATGTTTCTGGTAACTTGGAACATATTTCTGGTGATTTGGAACATCTAACATAGAGGGAATTTTACGTCTGAGCCCTCATGAAGTGATATACAGAAATATTCCACAGGTCTTAAAAGTCCAACTCCACATTGAATGTGAATATCAGTCCAGCAGAGTCTATACTGGAACATGCCCTTTGCACCAGAAATCCTTTTGAGATGCCGCCATGACCTTTCCAGCCTGCGTCTCCTCCTTGTTCTCTTCACTTCCTCTCTTATCCACTTATCCTCCTACACACTGGCCTTATCCTTGGTGTAGACTCACTTATTTCCTCTGTAAAAATAAGTCATCTCACCTTCTTGCCTTTCTTCTTTTGAAGGCTATGAAAAATTTTCCATTGTACCCAAAAGAACCCAAGTTCCTTAATAGCTAGTTAATAGCTGCTAGTGGGCCACTTTAATGTTCAACTTGACAATCCAGAATCTGCAAGGTACCAGTCAGTCTCTACCATCTAAGTCCATCTTTCTCCGCCTTAGGCTGGTTTTGTCCCCCTGACGAAATCATCAACTTCTGAAACAGCTGTGGACTGTTCTCCACTTCAACACACGCAAACTAGGACTACTGCCCCACCATTCTGCTCCAAACTACACCCCCCGACATGTACGCACTTTTTCCTGTATACTGTTTCTTCAGCAAACAAGTCAAAGGTTTCTTCAAAAGAAAAAAAAAAAACAAAGCTGAAAGCTTAACTTACGGTTATAGTTTATACATTCTGCAATCAGAATATAACTTCCACAATTTAAAAGCTGCTAAGTTGCCCAGGGCTTTATGACCCTGTTAGGGTCACCCAAGGCAAACAGGTCTTGGGTGTGGAATCAGAAGAAGTGCGGCTCACAAGACCCCTTATAATGAGAAAAATTATGGATCCGCCATTTCCCTTGCTCGGAGGCGGGTCACCGGGTCCCCCCCTGGAGCCAGACCTGGAGGTGGGGCTCGATGGTGAGCACCTGGTGCCAGGCCTGCACCCATGGGGCCCGGTTGGGCAAAGCCTGAAGGTACGTGGGTCCCCCCTCCAGTGGGCTCACCACCTGTGTTGGAGAGCACTCCTCTTGGGGACACTCTTGTTCTGCTGGGGGACTTCAATGCTCACGTGGGCAATGACAGTGAGACCTGGAGGGGCGTGATTGGGAGGAACGCCCCCCCAATCTGAACCTGAGCAGGGTTTTGTTATTGGACTTCTGTACTCGTCACAGATTGTCCATAATGAACACCATGTTCAACCATAAGGGTGTCCATATGTGCACTTGGCACCAGGACACCCTAAGCCGCAATTTGAAGATCGAATTTGTAGTCGCGTCATCTGACTTGTAGCCATGTCTTGGACACTTGGGTGAAGAGAGGTGCGGAGAGCCCCGGCAGAGCTTCTTCCATGTCCCGGGGGAGGCGGAGGACATTGAGTCCGAATGGGCCATGTTCCGTAACTCCATTGTGGAAGCGGTTGACCGGAGCGGTGGCCATAAGGTGGACAGTGCTTGTTGCCGCGGCAATCCCCGAACCCGCTGGTGGACACCGGTTTTGAGGGATGCCGTCAAGCTGAAGGAGGAGTCCTATTGGGCCATTTTTGCCTGTGGGACTCCAGAGGCAGCCTCGGCCTGGCCTGGGAACGCCTCGGGATTCCCCCAGAGGAGCTGGATGAAGTGGCTGGAGAGAGGGAAGTCTGGGTTTCCCTGCTGAGACTGCTGCCCCCGCGAACCGATCTCGGATAAGTGGAGGATAATGGATGGATGGATGGAATTTAAAAGTTGTTTGTGAGGCTCTTCACACAGTAAACATCTGACAACAAACTAAAATTACATTTTTAAATATCAATAATTCAGCCAGCCTCTATCTGTTTACATAAGATGTTAGTACCTCAGGTGAGTTAAGGACAGTGCCCAGTAGACGACAACGCAAGCTGGACGAGCTGATTTTCTCCTCCTCTATCTCGCTGTGGTGAGCGTCTTTGAGCAGCTGAATCTCGTGCAGCACCAAAGTGGGGAGACCCTGGAACATCAACCACATACAGAGAACTACATCAGCATGAAGATAACAAGCATCACAAAGGGACTAACAAACTAGACTGTCCTATATGTTACAAACTGGGCTAAAAGCAGAAAGTCACAGAACAGCAAAATCAGACAATATAGGAAAGCATGAGTATTATTACAGCTTATGAAGGTAGCCAGTGATTTTGTTTCAAACTAAAACACACGACCAGTCAAAAGCTTTTGTACGCCACAGGTTTTTACCACTTTTACATTTATTTCATAAACTGCAGATTTTTTATTATCGTTAAGCACTGGTAAGTTGAAAATACAACAAATAAATAAAACAAAGGTTTCCTTTATAACATGGAGTATGTAACTCTATGTCTGACATCCTATTACCTGGGTGTGTGGCGATGGCATATTCTAGGCTGTCCTTTGACTTTAAATGCACTATTTAATGTCCCTTGTAGAAAGAATGCCTCAAATTTTCTGTCGTCATAACTGCTAGAGGAGGTTACTTTGACGAATCAAAGGAATGACATTATCCTGCTGATAAAGGTACTCAAATGCTGTAAATGTATTTGTTAGCAAAGAATAGAGTGTATTTTTAGTAAATGTAAAGCAAGTAACACGCAAATGTAGAAAATCAGTGTGCGCAAAACATTTTTAACTGGTAGTTTATTTAGTCCTAACTAGAAGTGCTTTGAGCTTACAAAATTAGAAAAAAACCTCAGTTATTGTGGCCAGCCGCTACGCCGTCAGTCATTACTCACGTTCTCCTGGCGCTTCTTGTTCACAGCATCTCCCCCTTTCCTGGTCTCCTCACTCACCACGATGCACTGAAGCTGGGGGTCAGTGACAGAGGGCCCGAACGGGTCAGAGAGGGGCACAATTTCATACTGCAGCGAGGGCTTGATATCCTGTAGGAACTCGCGGAGCCTCTGAATTCGCAGGGAATAGGGCTCGATCAACTCCTTCAACACCTTGTCTGGAACACAGATTATTACAGGGTGACTCTCCACACTTTGCTAATTTGCAACTTGTATGAGTCCGATAATGGTGAGACCTTAACCAGTACTATCACATGCTCTGGAAATGACAGTTAGGCCTATTTCCCTTTTGTCTGGGACCATAAGGACACAGACTTGTAACATGAGTTTTTTTTTTTTTTTTTTAAATCAAGGTCCCAGGGGTGTGGCAGGACGCATAAGCAAAGTGCTTTAGTCCAAGTAACTGCAAAACAGCTGAAATCACATAAAGGAGCAAAAAAGAGACTCAGGAACAATAGATGAATTGGCACTAATGAACCCTCGAGATCTGAAAATACAGGGTTTAACCTAGATTAGAATACAAAGACACTATACACCTTTACTCATTCCCACTATTCATATGTCTAATTTAGCAATGCAGTCACAATGATGAGCATTTAGAGAATAGCGCTTATCTCCATCTGCACCATCATGGCACTTACTTTTCAGCAGGTCCTGGTCACACACCCCAATCAAGAAGCGCCTATTGGTCAACAGGCAAGAGACATTGAGCAGCGTCCTGTGTGCCCCGTGCAGCCGGTCGAAGGTGCCTCCCACCACCACGTCGCTGTAGGTCTGCAGGAGCTCAGCCTGAGCCGTCACAACGCCTTCCTGCTCCACTTCATTCACCAGAGGCTCCAGCTGGGAGTGCAGGAGCACCGAAGCCAGCCCTGGGCTGCAGGTATAGCAGTGTCCTGCATACTTCTGCAGGCACTGAGCCACCACTGGGGACTGGCCCGGGTCCTGTAAGGCAAAATCAGTCAACACCACCTCTGGGGAGTGGGAGAGGGTCTGCGGGGAAGGGAAGGGGTTACTGGCTCCCCCTGGTCCTAACAGACATTGCTGGGCCCTAATGTTTGTCAGCAGCACTCGAACATCCAGATGTCCACAAACGTCCGCTGCATTGCTGTAGAGTCTTGTGATGAGGCTCGACACATCTGCCACAGCAGGAATATAGGCTGGCCTGGCTTGACTCACGCTACCCAGGTTGAGCCCCGGATGCAGATGCACATAGAGGATGCGCTCCACCACCTGAGCAGCCGAGCTTAGGACGGGCGCAATGCGTAGTGGTAAGGTGTGAAGCGGAGTGGTAAGCACAAGGATGCCAGTGCTGAACACAGACATGCTGGTCTGCCGGTGTCAACAGCGTAGCTGCCTGGAGATCAGGGACAAAAAACCAGCACAACTTCAACTGAATCTTAGTCCAACATTGTGCAGTTTTCAGTCACGCAAAATAAACTTTATCATAATGCAACAACTGTCAAACACAGTACGGGCATATAAATAGTTCAGGACTAAATAGCCAATTTACAAAGGTTACCTGTAACATATATACCAGTCACAGTGTATACATTATTTTTGGTTTCAACTTTGTGTTATGTTCAGTAAAACAAAGGGGAAAAACAGAAGAGCCTTAAATTAACATTGTTCATTGGAAGTGATTTGGCGATTGATTAATTTGTAATATACAAAATTTTGTACGTTGACGGTGTCAATCCTCATCTGTTTTTACACCTAGTCCTTCAGGAACTCCGAGTTTCTTTTAAAAAGAAACCTAAAAGCTTTACTGTTCAACAAAAATAACATGAATTTCACACTTCACAACGTGTTTTATGAAAATCGAACCTCGGGAAACCCAAATGTTTTAGGTAACTACCTTTTTTATTAAGTATTTAACTGGGCAGTGTTCTTCGATCTCTTGAGATCCAGCCTAGTCATCTAGCTAGCTAAAGAGCTAAATAGCTAGCTTATTAAGAAACAAAAAAACTATTCAATGCGTTAAAAACCCCAATGCTATGCTACCACACCATAGAGTGCATACCAGAAACAATTAAACGTACAACATAACTAACAGGATGTTTAAAACGTCAATTCTTTACACTACCACCGTCTCTCGCACTACTTCTAACGACTGACACACCGTCTTCTTCTACCATGCACTCGATGGCGGTCAACGGCGCAGCTCACGGGCGCACATCGCCACCTGCTGTTCGGGAGTGCGAACAGACTGAACTACCAACCATTGGGCTACGTCCTGCCTATTCATTGGGCTATATGCTGTACCACGTGACAATGCAGATACTTTCGGGAAATGTAGTGTCTTGCGATGTGATGGTTATTATTATTTAGGACCATTAGTACCGTGTCTAAATATCCGTCGTTTGAGATGCATGGCTACCCAGTGTTTGTGTAGATTTTATATCAAAAATTTGGTTGACTTCGTGACTCCAAATTTCCATCGATAGAGGACTCTGTGATTGTGATGTATGTGAACGCCGTGCGATAGAACCGAGTGTACCTTTGTGTTATTAATTTTTAAATAGTAAACTGAATTAAAACTTTTATTTTTATATATACAATGAAATGCGTCTTTATATTTCCAGAGTCTTATTATTTCTCGCAGGAAACTTGAAAAGTGCAGCTTTTCAAATTTGTGAAAATTATATTAATATCATCTGTCAGTGGGACCGCAGTTATAGAAATGTGATGGGTGGATTCGCACTGCAACATCAGATGATTAATTTTCTGATATGGGAAAAGAGTTCCATGATGGCATATGTTTAACGTACAGGTAGCTGTTTTCTAACAATGGACGGGAGAATCCCTTGGACCGGATACCAGTCCATCCCAGGGTAGATAAATGCACCAAAAATGATTGAATATGAGTAATTTAGAGACATCAACTCAATAACTTAAATTCTTATAACTGCGGGAGCAAACAGGAATAACTTGCGGAACTCCGGACAACATGACAGCCTATGGATTAAACCCCCAAAACTTGAAGGTGTGTAGCTACAACGCTGCGTACAAAGTGACCGTGCGCATCCGTATAGAAATATTACCAAAGGCGTATAATAATCATAAATGTTTTATGTAACTAAAACATAAATACATTATATAAACATAAAAACTGGTCATTAAAAATTACAAGTATTAAACTACAATTTAGCAGTATGTATTGTCATTTTGAAACGTATATTTCTATAAATATAAACACACACTTTACACTTTTGAGTTTTTGACAAAAAAGAACCGGCATTTGCAGCTTTTAACAATATATGGCATAAAATGGGAGGAATAGTTTGGATTTAAATATTTTCATGGCCGTAGCCTGACTATAAATAGATCGCCACAGCCTTCTCACGTCCTTCATTGGCTTCTCATCCTTTTGAGCATAAGACCGAAAAATTGGAGGTAGGAGAACTTTCACGACAAGATGAATGCGTGTGATATAGTGAACAGTGGAAAATTGTACTGAGTTTTTCATTTCTAAATATTTTAAATACTCTTTTGAACATTTTTTACTTTGAATAACTACCTGTATTATTGTTAGGGCATTGTAGTATTTTCAAAATATTACCTCGACCAAAAGCAAACTATAAGATATGTATGTAAAATATGTCACAGTAAAGTAGTGATATGAATAAGATTTGCCCATGACGTGTTTTGAACATCTCGGAAGGTGTCCATGATGAAGTTGAGGACACACATCCTGCCTGTGTTATGGATCAGCTGCTTGCTGATGGGCGCCTGGGGCTGGCCCTATCAGGAGAGGAAGCTGTGGTCGTTGGATTTAGCCAAGAACAGGGAGCTGGTCAGTCTGAGGATCCACACCTTCTGCCTTGGGGGGGCGGGGATTACAGAACGCCTGTATCAGTGGACTTTAAAGAGTTAAAAGCAGATACAAAAGCTTTTCTATTCATTTTATTGTTCTGTTTTTAAACTTTTTTAACTATTTTGTTAAGCATGGGTGACCTGTTTGCTTTTGGAATTATAATCACTTGCGGTTTTAGTCCCTCTGGGGCCGCCTGTAAACTCCACCTTATATCCCTCTGCAGTTTCTGCGAGCGCTACAGTCCTACTTCAGTGAGAAAGGCCTGCATGTGGACCGTAACGCTCCAGACTTCTTCACTCTCCCCGGTAAGAGCCAGCAGGCCCGCGCTGCACCAATGAGCATCAAGAGCTTCTGGGAGGACGAATGAGAGCAGGGAACCATGGACTTCAGAGTCATCTCCTGTGTGTTTTCTCAGTCTATTGCCATTATTAGTGAAATTATTTAGTGAAATGACAGCAAAAAAGTCATCAGAAAGGCTCCTTTCACTTTAGCCATGTCAAATGTACCTACATCCTGCAATTTCTGTTTACTTGTAATGCACAGTAATTTATATATGTTTGAAATGTAAAATGCTTTGTGTGAATGCACTAAAGACTGCACATAAAAACCAAAATAAACAAGAGAAAAATGAACATTTTCTTTATTATCTCTTTCACCTCATAGTTGTATCCAACCCTTTTCTCTGTTATTGTTTTGGTACAAAAGCCGATATATAAACTACATACAAGGAAATGAGTGGTAGCAGTCAGTTACACAACTGAGAACTGCATTCCCCAGAATTCCAGTAGGATGTATGAGCGAATATCACAGCTAGAGTAACTTTCAGAGGTGACCTAGCCTACCGCTCTCCTTGATTAGGTGGCATGTCACCATAGTAACTAAAGCTGCACCACATGTCGCTACAGGCATTGGCTGAGAAGCTGGCTAAGTGTGGGTCACATGACAGAAATGTGGAAATGTTCAACTGCCCACAGAAATGAAATGATATAGTAGTAGTACAACAATATTTTATTTTTGCCATAATTAAAAATAATTCTGTGTAATTTGGTTGTGTATTTGTTGATTCCAACTGCTGTGTGACAGTTGTTTGGACAGCAATAATGCCCCCCCGCCCCAGTGGATAGGATTCATCAAAAACATCTCGATGCATTATGCACTGAAAACTGCAAAAGGTCAAGTAGGAAAATCAAAGCTAGTGATGGTAAGGCATTTATGAATAGAAAAATAAATAGTTCAATAGTTTAAGGCAACATTGCCTGAATAATGGGCCATTGGTCCAGCCAAGAAACATATCAGATACAGTTTAACAAATTTCAATAAAAAAGATCTACATATAATTAAAAATTAACCAGTGACATGTCTTCAGAAACATAAACGGCCTCTAGCACAGTGTTTCCCAACCCAGTCCTGGGGGACTCACAGACAGTTCACATTTCTGCTCCCTTGACAAATGAAGGGAGAAAATATATGGACTGTCTCCAGTCCCCAAGGACCGGATTGGGAAACACTGTGCTGGAGGCCATTTATGTTTCTAAAGTCATGTCACTAGTTAATTTTTAATTTTATGTGGATATTTTTTATTGAAAATGGTTAAACAGTATCTGACATGTTTCTTGGCTAGAACAGTAGTCCATATTTACTGTGACAGAAGTAGGTCCTGTTGTGTACTTTGTTCTGTACTTGTGTCTATAGAACCCAACTAGCCACTTAGCTGTATTGAATTCTAAAATAAAACTTTTACATCATAGATTTTTTTGGTATGATGCACCCCACTTGTAACTGGAGCATGCTTTTATTTTGTCTTATTTCATTCAACTGAGCAAGGATTTCTGTGGACGTGCCTCTTAGCCATTTTGTCCTATTGCTTTTCACCCGTGTCCTTCAAGCCTCCTGCTACACCCACTGCCCTTAAACATTTCTCCAGATCCCACACTGAGCTGCATGTAAAGAGCTTTCTGTTGTGGCAAAAGGAGTTTTTATACAATTGAACATATTTTCCATTCACTTCCTACATAACTCTGTTAACTGTAAAAAACTTTTATGAATGAAAAGCACAAACAAATTCACACATATGCTATATTATGAAACTAATCTTCAGGATAATCTGTATCACTTCAGTATTGTTCACAGGTTTTAGCAGGTAATATAACACTTGTATGCCTCTCTGTCTTTTAATCTGAGTTAGATTTACATGCATCTATCCAGCAGACGCTTTCATTCAAAGCGGCACACATTTCAGACAGCAGGGTCACCCAGGCCCTGGAACAGGCTTGGGAATCAATATGCTGGGGGGGGGGGGGGGCTTTGCACAGGGGCCCAGCGGTGACATCACTCTGCCCGCCATGCGATGTTTCTGCCATAATACGTATAAGTCCTCATCAATACCTAATGAGACTGGAGAATGCAGAAGTGTCATTTGCAGGTTGGAGGCAGAAAACTGACCTTTTCTGTTCAACCAACTGTGTCATTTGAACAAAAGAGGAGAGAAACTTCTTCATCTTTACTTACGCAACTGCTAAACTCCTTAGAATAAAAGATCATCCAATCACAGGCTAATTACAATAATTCACGGGGTATTTTACCTACTAAGAAAAATAGGTTCAAATTAAAATGAGAAATATGCTGATACAGTACATACGCGGACTCAATTGTTCCGAAAAAGCACTTATAGCAGTTTTGGTATTTGGGAGAGTGGTTTAAGGTCATGTATGTAATTTAGAAATAAAAGAGTAAATATATTTTTTTATAGCAATGAAGTTCAGAAGCCAGTCTTAGTTATTAAATATGGTCCTTGGAACTTCTTTCTATCCATCCATCCATCCATCCATCCATCCACTTTCTGCCACTTATCCAGGGTCGGGTCACGGGGGAGGCAGTCTAAGAGGGGGAATGCTCATACCATGGCATTCCCAGCCAGCCAAGAGATATAATCTCCCCGGCGTGTCTTGGGTCTGCCCTGGGGCCTCCTCCGGGTAGGACATGCCTGAAATGCCCTATGATGACCGATAATAAGGCCCACATTACTCCACCTGGATTAGGGAGACCAGGCCTGGGGCAGGAGCTCAAAGGTGTAACATGGGTCCGGCCACCTTTGGGGCCCACCAGCCGCAGGGGGAATCCCAGGAGGCCGAGGTGATCCAACAATTTCATTTCTACAAACAAAATATAATTAACTTTCATCATTCTGCACTACATGTATTTGCACAGATGCACAACAGTGTCATTAACACTAATAATTTCTTTATTAAAATACAAAAATTCATCAGGAAGTTTGATTCTACAAAAAACATCTGTCATGTTTGAAATATTAAAAATAATTCCTACATATCACACCACATTGTTGGCTTTCTAAATACCAAGGGGGATATTCAATAGAATATTTCATTTCTGTGAGAACAAATTGTGTAGCCTTGATATGATTATTATACAGCATTTAAATAGAAAAGTTCATAAATTCAATCGAAACTTGTTCTTTCCCAGGCTTGGATTTACAGGCAACAAAGCAAATAACCCATTTTGCCTTTGTCACAATCATTTATCAAACCTTCAGCAACAACCAATAATTTCACATACTTATTGTTCCTCTCCTTTTACAAGTATCAAACTTTTTTTCATTAGAGACGCTCTTCTACTTACGAACGAGATACATTCTGAACGGCCGTTCGTAACTTGAGATGTTCGTAAGTCGTTATTGAACATCATTTTAAGGGTATGCGCAAGTACCAAGAACTAGGATGCTGGGAGTACGCACGCTACGCTGCTGCGTGGCGGGAGTAGCGGCCAGAAGTCGTACTAGGCGGGATTGACGTACAGAAAAAAAAAACTGATGTTGCGGACAGGAAACAGGAGCCCAAGGATCACTATTTCGACTTACAGTCCTCTTCGTTCATATGTCTGAAAGTTCGTAAGTAGAGGAGCGTCTGTATTTTGTTTACCCTTTTCAATGTTTTTAAAATTATTTTGCATAAATGATGCAGGAAGGTATCACAACACACCCATGACAGCACCTTGGGGCGACTGTTATGAAAGGCACTATATGAAAATAAACTGAAATGAATTTTTTTAAAAAAAGACCACTTTTAACACACAACACATTTCTGCAGCAACTGTACAACACTGTTCAGTTACACTGTACATTGTTTCTAAATTCAGCAGAATACTGGTCAGAAATAGTCATTTACCCAAGAATCTTAAGAAAATCAAAATAAATTAAAAATGATTTTATGTACAGAAAAAAATCAACTACTTTTCCAAGAATAAAAATAAATGAAATTTAGTATCACATATCACATCAAAGTGACCACATACAAAATACTCCTTTTCAGCTGTAAGACAAAACTATTGCTTATTTGCAGAAATCATGTGTAATTTACCTAAACGAGAAATATGAATATGGACTTGAGAGGTCACAGGGCGCCACCTTGTGTTGAGAAAAGGAAAAATGGTATCTCAGACATCTTCAATGTCAATGTAAACTGCTATGAAACCAAATATAAAACATACATATCTGATACCATTTGCCTTGTAAGGTATGTCTAGTGCCAAAGTATAAAATTAGTGTCCAGCTGCAGAGGTACTAAATCCCTCATCACAAACCTGTTCATGACCGTCAACAGTATGACTGGCAGTAAACATTTCTACTTTTGCACTCTCGTATTTCCAGTATAAATGTATACAAAGCTTCCCAACAGATTCCAGGTACTTGAGGGGATATTTAGTATGAAGTGTTACTATAAAACAAAATGGTTCATTGAGAATGCAAATTTTTCCACAGAATTTGGACCACTAGAGATACCACATATAAAAAAGGCCAGTGGAAACACGAAATCCAGTCAATTTAGTCTTTTCAAAGCCTTTGGGTAGTATTTCAGGAATATCCTGGTGATGATGTCATAGGTATCGCCTTGCGGTTTAGAGGGGTACTTCTTCTGGTTGATGGTAAAATTTTTCTCCACTTGAAAGACAGCCTGATTGAATGCATCCTGGTTGAAGGGCTTCCCTCTGTCCAGACACTGAACGAGGGTGTTGACGAAAAGGCTCCAGCGTTGAGTGTAGTAGTCTTCCATCAGACCTCCCCACTCCTTGCTGGCATAGTCCAAGATGTTTCCTTCAGGTCCCCAGAGTGTAACCTGATTCCGAGCATTCGCCTCATATTGTTCCGCCTCGTGTTTGTCCTGGGCGAGGGCGCGAGCTTCCTCCAGCCACAACCCAAGGAGGAAGTGGCTCTCGCTGGAGAGAAGTCGGTCCAGCTCCGGTAAGAGGTCGGACACCAGAAGCCCCCCAGCTGTGAGTAGCTTGGGCAGATTCTGCTTCTGGAAGGCATCCTTGATCTCCAGATATAATTGTGTGGTTAGAAGCTGTAGGGCCTGTCTGGTAACATCCACTAGGTCATACCTGAAGGTCTCCACAGACATAAGAGGCTGAGCAGACGAGTACATTAGCCTCCAAGCTTCGTAGAGATCCCTGGGATCGTACCACACATCAGTATCCATGTGCATGGAGGGCCGACGGACAAGTGGGCTGTGGTTATGGTTCTTGTATTGCGGCACGGTGCAGTTGTACACGCTGCGGAAGAGCAGCTTCCAGGAGTCGGTCAGGTTTCCGTGACTGGCGCCATAGCGACGGGCTGCATATAGCGAGGCCCATTTGTGTAGGTTGATGGGCTCCCAATGCCAGGCCAGTTCACTCATCAGCTCATAGACCACTGGGTTCTGCTCGATGCCCTCCGGAGCCATGCCCAGCCCGACCAGAGTGGAGTTGGGGTAGCGGAGAGCCTCAAAAGGGCCCGTGTTGATGTTCTCCACTGTACCGAAGAGGCCACTATTGCCCCCAAAGTTGTGCAGCATGCACCATATAAATGGCTGCCCATAAAAGGAGCTGGTTGATGAGAAGACCGGCATGGATTCAGCAAACAAGTCCAGGACAATCATCCTGCCGATGGGAACGCCATGCAGAAGTGCTTTAATCTGGTCGTGCTTCCAAAATATAGGGTTGTTAACAAAGAGCCAACCCTGCATTAGCCAAATGGCTTGGGAATCAACTGTGGGGGAAAAAAAAATTAAGTGATGAGAAAAATAGCGTGACTTTATGCAAAAAGGGCCAAGACAGCTGCAAGTGCTGGAGGGACGACTACCAACCCAAGTTCAAGCGACAGGTAATGAAATGCATTGGGGTATAGTGTCAAAACTGCAGCCAAATTATAGTGCCTTTGACTGTAAGATAATAATGAAGGTATCATTTTTACCTGAGGTCATAGAGGCAAATACAGAACGACTCACTGCAGACAGGTAGACGGGATCTGAGGACGCGGGAGTCATCTCATTGAAGGTGTCCGTGTTGTATATGTGGTCTGTCCCGAACTCTGCCAGCAATTTGGACAAGAACAAAGAACCGATGCGCTGAAAAAGGGGGTCACTGGGCTCCAGGACGTAGGCGCAGGAATAAGTACAGTTGAAGTGGCTCCAAGGTCCTAACTTGGTCACGTTCGCCTGAGGAAACAGTCTGAAACCATGCAAAGAGACAGAGAGATGAAAGCCAGCGAGGTCATTGAGAAATAGTACAGGAGAGCTTAGACTTGTTTATAGACTATAAAGTGACACAGTTATGTTTTTGAAAGCATACGCTGAAATACAGTCAGTACAATGGCACAGAGATCTTGACCTGAAGGACACTGTACCTACATCATAAACATTACCTAGTAATAGCTTTTGGCACAATCCCTGAGAACGCAGGCAAGACCGGCATCATTCCTAACGCTCTCATTCGCTGTAGGATTCGATACTGGAGGAAAAGGAGGGGAGAAAAAAAAAAAAATATCAATATTTTTTTTCTAACATGAGTAATAAAGACACTGAAGGAAACACTGGGCCAGTACTTGGAGGTAGAGCTGTTTGATGAGCCAAGAGGGGGGGAGAGGGCCGCCCCACTCCACGAGGTTCCCCATGCGGTTCCAGGCCAGGAACGCAGGGCCAGTGAAGAAGCTGTCAATATCGGTCTGGTTAAGGCCGAGACTGAGGTAGACCTGGGACGGGGGGAAATATCACTCAACGCCTGGTACCACCGTCAAACCATCAAGAACATCCAAACACGCAGATCTACTACCAATCCACACAATGGCTACAAATAATATCACACTTGAAAGTGATTTATAGTATTTGATTTTGTAACATGGCTACTAGACCTCCTGCCACAAAGCCTCCTGGCCAGTAAAGGCCAGCGGCAGGTTGACGCCGTTGAGTGCCATCCAGTCGATCTCCTGCTCCCATCGGCGCCAGTCCCACCACACGGTGGAGTAGCTCTGGGTGCAGACATTCTGGTAATACCTGAACCTGATGAAGCGAAGGCAAACAAATTAGCGATGAAGGTGGGGGGGTACAACAAAAAATCGAGTACAGTCACACCTCATCGATTACTATCCCATCCCTGCAGATAAACCGAGAGGGTATTTAATTAAGGTGGCACTTCTGATGAGTCTCCTTTGTGCTCAGAAAAGACGAAACACTACGTTAGATAACGGCAACGGAGCCGAGAGGAGCGTCGACAAGTTTAAAACCACCTGACAGATATACTGCATGTAAGGCTGTCACTATTGATTATATCAGTAATCGAGTTAATCTGCCGATTAATCTAAGAATTTCTTGAGTAATCATTTATATTTAAAATGATACAATGCGATACATGATATATGGGTCAATGACGTGACACTATTCTTTTGTGTCCATAGGGTTTAGTTAATGCTTTTAAATTTAACATTTGAAAATAAACTCATAAATTACTAATATATACATTTTGAGGAAATATGTTTTAATCAATTTCGAGAGAATGTAGCGAAACCATTAAAACTTTGTACTTTTAGTTGCTTTAAAAAGGGGAAATTCTCCATAAAACACCCTTTCAACCAGTCTAGCATAATCTTACATGAAACACACAGACACACCAAAAGACATATTATTTACCTGATTCATTGTTGCTAGATATTTTCCTTAATTGAAATCATGACTGAGATCCTGGTTCTCAAGCAAAAAAGGGTGGATTTCTCATCCAGATTGGGAATGAGTTACTGCCTCAAGCAGAGGAGTTTAAGTATTGGAGTCTTATTCATGAGTGAGAGAGAGAAAGGGAGCGGGAGGGAGTCTTTGCCTTGTACCTACCTGTGGGGAGTGCGGAGTCTCAGCACCCCAGACACCGCGGGCAGCGGGCTCGGGAGGCTCAGCTGACTGCCGGACCATGACACATGACAGCTGCAGAAGTACTTCAGGTAGTGATAGACGCCGGCAGCCACGGCCACCCCCGAGCTCCCCGTGGCCGCGATCTTGCCGCCTTCTGCAGACCGCAGTTCGCACACGTCGAGATCATCCCTGGCCAGCGACTTGTTGACTAGCAAGATGAACTCCGAGCCCCGGCTCCCGAGTAGCCGCTTGAGCAGGTCGGTCACCGCTTTCGTCTGCGTCTCATCGCCGGCTCGGGGTTTGAGGTGCGCTAAGGTCGGAAACTCGCAGTTTGCAGGAAAAGTAACATAAACGATCGCGATCAGCGGAAGCAACAGACACCAAGAGCACTTATACGGCATTTTGGTTTAACCTAACAGACTAAAACTTCCAGCGTCTCCGTAATTACGAATTCAGCGTCATGGCTTTTCTACTAAACTTTGCAGCAACGAGCAGGAAGCCTAACGTTTGATGACATTCCGTTATCCAATCAGCTTACGGTCTGTACAAACCAGGGACAGGGCAGAACCAATCACCGATGAGAAATAATATTCATCATTTTAAAGAGTCCAGTACAAATAAAAGCCATTTGTATTTCTCTTGGATGTCTTACTGAATATTAAATAAAATGTGCTTCAACTTTAATATAATGTATAACCTAAACAATTTAACTAAAGTCTACACACACAGAGCAGAGAGGATTTGAACCTCAACCCACTTAGCCACTGTGCCTTCGCCATGTATCAGAACCAGTTCACACATCAAGCATCCCTTGGTTGGTGCCCTCGATTCTTCTGTTCCAGTCCTTAGATTATATGTATGTTCCGGTCAATAACACCATTAGTCCAGTGGTACATTCTAGACTGAAGATAAACTTTCACTAAAGGCGTTAAAATAAGGTGCATCCCTGTTCCTGTAAGACTCACAGGGCCCTCACATCTCACGCATTGATCGTGAGACACACGCAATTCAACCAGCTCACACGCTACAGCTTGGCTTTGCTGAGAAGTATTAAAAGATGACGCAAACTACGGTGTCCCGTTATTAACAGACGATCGAGGGACAGGCGAGCGGATGCGCGTTTTCTGCCGGGTTCGTGTCAGTTAATAGCCCAGCTACCAGCCAATCAGAAAATAGCATTTGTTCTTTTCCAAAATAAGTTGCACGTGGTCCCGCTGCAAACTCGTTATTAAATGGATGCGCACACAAATGAAGTGCAGACAAGGTGGAAGGGGAAGGTCAGTGTACGTGAGTATAATTCATTGGCAAGGCTCGCAAGTCTCACGCATTGACTGTTAGACACGCGTGTCGCCCCTAACACATGTAATCACACTCCGTTTTGATGAAAGTTGAGAGCCCTGGGCTACTATATTTGATACCAGGCAAATAACATGCTCCGACGGGACATGCTAAGAGAAATTCATTTAGAGAACGGCTTATAATCAACTCGGTGTAAGATATTTTTTTTTTTTTTTTTTTTTTTTAATTTTTTTCTGAAACGCCCACCATCAGTCCCACGTTAGTTGTAGTATTTTAAATGTATATTTCTACCTAATGGGAAAATCATTTTGTACCTTTCAGTAAGTTGACCGGCTATATAAGCAAATCTTTACGACGCGTTACGAAGTATTTTATGCTTGAATGCTGACACCCACCTTTCTTAAAAAAAAAAAAATAAAATAAATCCAAGTGTCCACTAGGTGTCATCAAATACTTGCGGTGCCTCCAAAGGACTTGCGCGAATCCAGGAAAGAAGAGGATTGTTGGTAACAGGGTTCCCCAATTTCCGTCCTAGATGGTCAGTTTGCAACGCAGTTTTCAGATTTCTCTGCTCAGACCAACTTAAACCTGTCAATTGGCAGTTTATGATCCTCGAGTAGGGCAATCTGTGTAAACTGTTTTGGATTCTGGACCAGAATGGGGGGAGGCTGGCTTATAAAATGCTCTGACCATCTTCTCATTTGGTTCATAGTTGTTTATGATGCAGCTGATGAATAAGTAGAAAATCGTAACGTTACTTGTATTTTTGTGAATGGTCATTTACGATGATGTTTAATATCAGCTCATTTTATGCCTTTTGTGTGTTTAAAGATCTGTTTCTCACTTTCTTAATGAGCAGCAGGAAGCCACATCTCTTTAATCAGCAGTTTGGCAAATTGCTTGTTCCTTTTTTTTTCCACCTTCTGTGACCTTTGAGGACAGCAGATAGTTGCCTGGGAAACCACTTAGACCAAGTTCTCAGCTGGATCTCCAGCTAGTTCATGAAAATGTAGAGTTTGAGTACTTGTGAAGCATTGATGATGATCTTGAGTCCTTCGTAAAACAGGCTGTAAATGTTTTGCAGACATCTTGAGGTCGCAGGTGACTTCAATGCCAACAATGTCTCCTTTAAGAAAATGTGTTACTCTGCCCTGAAAAAATAACAATGTGGTATTTTCCACAACATAAAACCCTCTTTGGTAAATTAATCTTTCTCTCTTTCAACTATAAATCAATGGAATAAATGACCAACTGAGCTTATGTCATTTACAAATTTTGTATCTTATTCTAGTTTAACAAAGAGGTGGGTATTACCAAGGCAAGTACGCAATAGTGTGTGTGTTACAATGTTAATTTGTGACCTGTACTTTACATTATCGATTATAGGATACAGAGTTGAAATGGCAGGATGGTTTTATGACCTGTATTGTACATCATTTACATCTTGCTTTTACTAATTTATTGTTACATTTACCTGCTCAGGGACTGTGGGCGGGAAGTAGCGATAGTTGGTAAAAACCTGGTGAAATGCATCTTTCCTTGTTGATCAAGACTAATGTTCCTGTTTAAATACATATATAAAACAAGCACTAGCAACAGAACTTCAGAAGGGGGTTATGGAACACAAGAAAATTTCTAAATGAAAATTTGGAATTCTAAAGTCTATGGACCGTTCATAGTTCTGATCTGGGTCAGAGCAGGTAACCACAAGACTTTACAGCAATGATTAAAAACCTCTACAGCAATGGTACAGTGCTCCCAAGCATCAGTGTCACCAGTAAATGGAGAGGTCTGAAGACAGCGCAGTGGGTCGTCAAGGACAACATGCCCCCCTGACATGAACTGCTGCCCTCCCGCCACCTGTCACACATTACGTGAGCATGCAGTGCCGATCCGCCACACTGGCAAACGGCGTCGTCCCCAAGCTGCGTGCATGCTGAACGCAACAGACGGACTCCTGTACCATTTCAGTAGGATCACCGCAACACAAAAGCCTTTGCGCTTCCCCCCCCACCCCCCCACAGTCCGAGGTTGACTGGAATTACCACATTGCCCATAGGTGTGTGTGAGTGTGTGTGCGCCCTGTGATGGGCTGGTGCCCCTTCCTGGGTTGTTCCCTGCTTCGTGCCTGTAGCCTCCAGTATGGGCTCCGGAACCCCCACCACTCTGAATACGATAAGTGGTCTCAGGAAATGGATGGATGAATGGAACTGCTTCTATGTCAGACTAGTTAGCTCCACGCCTTTCCCTTAGCCGTCAGACCCTGCAGCGGCTGCATTCCCCTGGCCTTCAGACCCTGCAGCGGCTGCGTTCCCCTGGCCGTCAGACTCTCCTGCCCCGCACCTTCCTCCATCACGTTTTTGGGCGTTTTACAAATCCCCATGTTTACAGATTGTTTAAATTATATTCTCAGCATTTATTTCATTCTCACACTTTTTTTTTTATTATTTATTGCACCATATGTAGTCTTGTGTAAGCCTGCCTTGTACTGTAAGTATTTTGCACCATGTTACTGGAGGAATGTTGTTTCATTCCACTATATAGTGATGTGTCACATACTTCACTTCTCTATGCTTCACTTTAGAATTTCACAGAACAGCCTAAGGCAGGACTGGACCTACACGCACAAACGATTAATGCTGAATGTTCAGCCACTTTTTATTCTCTGCAGAAATTGCAGTAATTATCTGAATAGTCTCTCAGACAGCACTATCAAAGTCTATGATAAGCCCACTAAGATCCTGTTTGCTCTTCTTCCTCTGCATTTTTTAAAATATTATGTATTACTATTATTATTGGGGACATATTTAATGTCACCTTGGGGCCTCCAACTGCTTGGTAGATTTTTCTGGCCCTAGGGTGGGTGGGTGGAGGTTCCCCTTGGTAGATCTTGCAGAACAGGTTCCCATTGCTATATTCTGGGCCCCTGCAAAATGGCTCCCTGAATCTGCCACTGATTATTAGTGAATTTTGAAGCAGACTAATGTTAGCGTACCCTGCCGGCGAGTGCTGGATGGAGGGATGGAGGGATGATATTCTAGTGCAGTTTAGAACATGTAACATTGAATAAATTAAGCTGAATTATTAACAGCTGAACAGTGACTGCTACACCCCCGCAGCAGAGAGACAGTGATGTGCTGGCACACATACAGGATGTCAGTTTATGCTTTGCAGAAATGAAACATCAGTAGAGATCCTGTGGCTGCTGAGGTTGCAGGTGTCTGCACGCGATGCTTCTTTTACACGCAAACGAGTTTCACCGTTTTTCAGGACAGTAAATATGGCATCTGTTTTCTGTATTGAATGGTTTGCTGTAACGGAGCACGTATGTAATCCAAGTGTGTAATCTTAATATAGTCCAATACAGGCACAAGTGAGGGTGCCCGTTTGACCAGAATCATTTAATGTGAACCTGTGAGTGAGCTTCAAAAGCCCTGATTCAGTATTTATTTGCCTGTTGCAAGGTGATATCTAACTAATTCACAATTAGGCGTAACCCATGAACAACTTGGTTTTTGAGTACTGGTCTTTATTTTCTGGGTTGATGGACAGGGACTCACAGCACGTCCATATATGTACAAACCTGTCTGTTAGCGGTGAAATGTTTTCATTGATGATGACAAACTATGTAGGGTGTGATTTTAAATTGCTTGTCCCAGATAAAAAAATCGCATTTTTATCAAAATGTCTGTCAGATTTGTGATGAGGTTGAGCCCTGATGATGGCGCATGGTGGGGCATTCTAGCAAAACATTGTAAGTATAACCCTTTATTGGCCATTGCACTGGTATGAGTACAGGTACACAGGGATCCGTCCCCTTGCCGACCTCTTCATACCTCAGGGGTCACAGCACAGGGTCAGCCTTCATGCCGCGCCCCCGGAGCTGGGGGTTTAGGGCCTTGCTCGAGGGCCCACAGACGTGTGATTGTTCTACTGAGGCCGGGACTCAAACTGGCAACCCTCCGATCATGGGCACAGGGACTTAAACTTAGCCCCCTGAGCCACTCATTAAAAATAATGGCGTGATTTGGCTAGGGAACAGCTCGTCTGGGTAATGGGGGCCGTACAAGATATTACACCAAGTTATCTATACACCAGACTGAGGCGAGTAAGCAGAGCTGCCCCCAGTAACATTTATCACCTGACTCTAGCTTCCTAGACAGACAGCACCTGCCCGGCACACACTTTTATCAAAATACAATTAAGCTTTTGCTGTTATTCTTTCTCCCAGGTCTGTTTTTCTTGTCTTAATCTCATTGACAATCGTATAATAGCCTTACTGTGATTGTACTCCACCTGGTAATATTTAAATTACATTGTAAATAACTGTCTTTTAAAACAGCACAAAAAATGTTCACACTCTCTCTCCTGTGGCTCTAGAGAGGGAAATACTAATGACTAACTTAGAGGGTATGTCTAAGTCTTGGTGTATGACTATGAGTTATTCATAAATAAGAACAATAAATGAAATGTGGCATATTTAAACCACATATCTATTTGTGTTGAGATCATTATTATTTTTTCCATTTCTTTCAAGTTATTCCTTGCATCCAGTTGCTATTCAAATGATACCATATGGTGCTAAATTTCTCCTAGGGCATGTCATGGATAAGTTTGGGCTGAAAATGCTGCAGGCCTCGTCTGAGCACACCGTTACAGTGTCAGGAAATCCCTATCTCTGTCACATCCTGTTTCTGCAGATCAACATTGCTCAAATGATTACATCTTAAATTTGTCTAGGACGGAGTACAACAGAAAGAACAAAAGCTTCATCGAGCTCGAAAAAGCACAACAGAGGGCCTGACAGAATTAATTAAACACAAAAAAAATTAAACATTGAAACAGAACATGTTTTATAAAAATCAGTTAAGAGAAAATCTTCCCATGGTTATATGTAAGAATCGCTATGTCCCAACTACGCAAACCATCTATGTGCTTTGACAGCTGAGTTAGCTAATAGTTTAAGCATGTGGGAATTTCCCAGATAAACATACAGTTTATTAGTGATGGGGCACATATTTTCCCTGTGAGTCACACAGAGAGGCTAGCTGTGTGATGACACATTGTTTTGCCTGTTTCACTCTCACACAGGTACAACGTGTGTCTGTAGAAACACCCAATACCAAAGTCCTCTTGGCATCAGCAAATTCGACCTGCAAGAAATTCGAGCTGTGAGAATTCGACCTGCAAGAAATGTCATGATGTAATTATCCATTAGATGACTGGCTCAAGGACTCTAGGTCTAAATGTCAAGATTAATTTGAATGCAATTATCCCTGGCACATTCTCCACACTCTCTGGCATAGCCTTTTGATCTGTTTACACCAGCTCTTTGGGGTAAACATCTGTTATTATGTATGAAATACTTTATCTGCTTCCAGTTTTCTGTACGTATAGAGAAAAAAAAGGTAATCTGAGACGTCACTTGGCTTATTTATCAAAGTACGGTTGAGGTGCTGTTACTGAATTGCTTTTGAAAGGATATAAGGAAATGAATTTCACATCTAGGTAAACTTGCTTGTTCTGATATGTGTACAGTTGCTGTATTTTATTTCTCATATTTATATGGTATATATTACTATTGTGTTGTGTTTCAGTGTTTTAAAAAAGAAGTGGAAGTATGTTTAATAGGTCTTTAGAGTGTAAAATAAAATAAAAAAACTGTAGTTTGTGAAATAAGTGTTTTTTCAAAAAGCTCTTACTACATTATTCTGTGGATGGGCTGGACCGGCGGCTCGCTGGGTAGTGCTGAGGGCGTTCAGCTGCGTGTGAAGCTTGCATGATTGCCCTGTGTTTACATTGGTTTCCATGCAATTAGGTGAGTTGGTATCTGCGTGTGAGTGTTTGCCTTGTGATTGACTAGCATCCCATCCTCTGGCTGTCCTTTGCCTCGTGATAAGCAGTGATAGAAAGTGGATCACTGGATGTTCTGCTGGCAGTATGAGTAGCCATGACTAAATAGACAATTTGTCCAAAGATGTCAGTCCTTAAAGCAGTGAAAATGCATAATGATCCAGTCACCTTCTCCAGTAGAGGGTAACGGAGAGCTGGGATCAGTCAGAAGAAGCACAGGGCAAACTTCCCAGACACAGCGTTCCCCGAGCGAAGGGCACACAGTCGCACACATACTGTACATGTGCATCCCAAGTGTACTGCATCACATTCCAGTCTCCTCCTGGCCCAGATCCAATGGTCTTCAAGTGTTAGAACTTAACAGAACCCCATGCATCATTGGTGCATCCAGTTCAGTCACTTTTTCACTTCTGTGTGTAACTTGGATTTGCTAGATTTGCAGGGAATTAGTCATGTAGACACACTCACACATAAATCTGGAGATAAATATACAGTACATAGATAATTTATATTAAAGTATTATTATCGTACATAAGACAGGGCTATTCTGCCCAGTTCATATGCCACTCTTTATGGATAACTTTTACACACATGGATATATATATATGACTGCTTTACTGTATATGAATATGTTACACTGATGCACAGTGTACAAAGGACAAAGGAAAGTTGACTATGAAGTATATCTGCATGTTGGTCTCGTTACATTTGTGAGCTAAGTATTTTTAAAAAACTAACTCCCTATTCCGTCTATCCATGGTGAGCTGGGGGTGGGGGGGGGGCTTGAGACCTCTTTGAGCATCGAAAAGCTGAAAAATATGCAGTTATATCAAACACAGAATTTCCTTGTGGAATACATGGAATAACTCAATATGGGCAGAACAGTTAAATAACGCCGAAAGAGCTATAGGCAGGAACAGAACCTGAAACCCTGTATGCGTGAGGTCACAATGCTGCCTGTATGACATCACAATGCTGCCCATGTGAGGTCACAATGCTGCTTGTGTGAGGTCACAGTGCTGCCTGTCTGTTTTCATAAATAAGCCACTAATTTAATACAGCTGAACTGAGGTAGCCACTATCCAAGAACTGTACAGCTCTAAAAAAAATAATAATATGATGGTCTGCTTAATCTATTTGTACTTCACACTTTGATATGATCCACAGGTGCAGATTTATGGGAAAAATTACCTGTAAATACTGAAATGCTTCTGAATTTCACATCTTGGGAAGTCGATGCATAAAGGAGAACTTTATATTAGCTATATCCCTTCCAAATATCTACATTCAAGCACGATTGCAGTGCAACTACGATATTGATATTTCACAACCTGCAGTGAATTTTGAACATGGAGAGTTTTTTGTTCACATTTTTGTTCATCATGAAATGTATTGTGGTTTTGCAATATGTTCCTCCACCTAAAATTGCCCCAACATGTCACTGCCTTTTCTTATTACTCATAGCAAAGCATTTTGTAAAATAGAAAAATGATTTTCACCAAGAAAAGAAAAACAATTTTTTTAATACAAAAACATAGTATATACAGCTATTTTAATTGGCTCTATAATAACAAACTTTTCTAAAATTACAAGGAAAAGAATATGACAATGTGATCTTTTCAGATTTAATATAAATCTGAGTTAAATTGATTTGTTCACAATACCTCCTGATTATAGACCTTCTAAGAGACATAAATAAATGTTTGCACGTAAATGGATGGGGAAGGAATACAACCAGTGCTGATTACAAACGGGAACCAAATGTGATGCAAATATGTAAAGACATGTTTACTCATAACAGATAACGTAGCTCTACCTGTAATGTAGATATAGGCATGGCTGCATACCTAGTTGGACTGCAAATAAGTCCGGTACTGCAACACCCTGATTATTCCACAGGAAGCCTTGTGTCTATGAGCATATGCAGGAATCAAAAGTTATGTATGATAAATATGTAAAGCACCCCTCTACCTCAGACAGGAAGGGTTGGTCACAGCCTCCAAGGCCGAGTAGCTAATACTGTGTTGAAACTGTCCTCAGCTTAAGACCAGTTAAACTGGAAAGGCTAATGGAATCATGCCCTCCGGTACTTTGAATGTGGTGAGATCAACAACTACATACATAACTTCCATAAAAGACGGGTGTGGAATTGAAAAAGAAAGGAAAAAATGCATACTGAAAAGAATTAACTTCTTAGTAAGGCATTCGTCACTGAAGGTAAACGATTCATTGGAAATGCAGATATATTCATGAGTCAACCACCAACGTGGCATGCATCTGCAAAGGGCTGGCGGTGTTCTACATGTGCAGTCAAACATGCCCATGAACACGGGCCAGAGGCAGGGAGAAGCTGCCCAGCCACTATGGTCATAGTGTGGATGGCCTTGGAAAGCGTAATATAGCAAAAGTCCATATCAAAGCAGAAGAAACGGTGTATTCTGAGGTAACCGAAAAACTCGTTTGGCTTCATTGGCAAAAGGTTTGCATGCTGAAGAGAAGACTGAAGATGCCTGTTTCAGGAAACCCTCAACCTGTTTTGGAAGTACCTAGTATGATCACATAGACAGAAGTTCTAAATCCATTCATGTCCTAGCGTTTTACACACCATCAACTGTGCTCCTACAGCTCCACTGAGAATCGCTGGAGTGCCAGTGCAGACACGTTCAACAGGTTGCAAGGGATCGTGGAAGAGGCAGGGACACCACACGACATGAAGGACAACCAGGATCACCAGAGAGCACCAGCATTCAATAGGCTCAGCGTCAGCAAACGGGCTGTTCACTAGAATCATTATTAGCCAGTCATTTCTCATTGGGGTGTCACTGGAATGTAAGGAGGTGGAGAATTATCTCATAGTTGCTCTAACTTTTAATTCATCTCTGATGACAGAATAAAGATACTAGTGACGCTATGCGCGCTCATCCCTAATCCTAACGAACATTCTACTTCAATGGGAGGGGTACAGCTAAGCTTTGGAAATACAGAGGTCATTTTTTTATGTTTTAAAATGCTTTATTCTTCATTTTCTATATTGCTATCACACTGAAGAATGGATATGAATACATCACTCTTCCCTATGAGATAATTCACACAATCAGTCACATCTGTCACAGTACACATTTCTTGAGCTTGCAGGTTAACGCAACATATTGTATGAAATGAAATGTGTCAACTGTCTGTTACTTCTCACTGCTCACTGTCTTTCACAGCATACAACTGTACTTTGGATACGATCAAGCATAACAGTTCAATCCACCAGACGAATGACCCTTCACTGCACCAGAGAGGCAGCCAGATAGTGAGACAGTTCAGTAAATTTGGAGGCAGCGTGTGGCTCAGTGGGCTAAGCCTGTGTGGCTGTAATCACAAGAATGCAGGTTCAAACCCAGCCTCAGCATGTCTGTAGGTCCTTGAGCGAGGCCCTTAACCCCCAGCTCCCTGGGCGCCCCAACAGGTGGCTGCCCTTTGCGGACAGCTTGCTCTACAAAGAGCAAGTTGACAGAGGTGTAAAAAAGAATTTCCCCACAGGGATCAATAAAGTTGTAATTATCATTAAATATTAAAAACATAGCCTATCATTCCTAGCGCTGGTACATTCTAAGACAGTTCTTCTTCATTTTTGCCTGGACAGAGGTAAGGAAAATTTCTTTCATTCATTCGGGATTCATTAAACATCAACATGCCACCCCCTTCGAATGGACTGTTGTCTCAATCCTAGGTGATTATCACACTGGAAAATGGAGGAGTGGACTGTGCATTTTTGCGTATATCCGGTGACCCTTTGTCCTCCCACATTACTGAGAATGGCCATTAAAGACCAGAAAATAAGGGCTCCACAGCCCCTTTGTGCTACTTGCTACATAAGAAAGGGGTCTGAACAGATGCCTGCTTGAATCAATCTGAAGCTCTGAGGAAAACAAAGGCCACATGTTTGAGAAAACGCCATACATCAGGGGTGGGAATCTGTTCCATGGAGGGCCGGAGTGGGTGCAGGTTTTTGAGATGGCCTCTCAATCAACCAATAACAGAGGGTCCCCCGGACTGGAGATGAAAACCCCTGTTTTATTATTGGCTGATTGAGAGATCATCCCAAAAAAACCCACCCACACTGACTCTCCATGGATCAGGTTTCCCACCCCCTGCCATTCATGAAGCTGGAAGTCCATAAAAGAGATAAGGAGCAATTCTGGACTTTCCAAGACAAGAGGCCCTGAAAAACCTGCATCTCACAGCTTACGTTCTTACAAGGACCTTCCGTAATAATGGCTTTAACTCTATGGACACTTAATGTACCGTAACATTAAACACATTAAAAAAAATTTTACAGATGAATGTATACATATGTCCGTAGTATCTTTCAAAGAAGAGAACTCAACCTATTGCCCATCAGTAAAACCAGGACAACTATTCCTTGCTGTCCAAAAACTGTGTACTCTATAAGATGCTGACTGCACCAACACAGGATGGATACTCAACAATGACACAATGGATTGATCCACTGAAGCAGATTACAGAGTAAAAGAACGCCAGTGAGATTTATTGAAAAGACACAAGATGTTTAATCCTCAACACCTAAAAAGCAATCAAGCAGAGGCTACTGATTTTGTTATAAATCACAGGTTGACAGTGGGCCAACACTCAGTAGATCTGCAAATAGATTTGGGTTTGAAAGCCTAAGGAGGCCATTGTGCTGCCACCAGTTAGCTGCAGCAGGTCTTTTTTTATACAAACACAAGCATCCCAAACACTCATCAGTCCAATAGCTCTCTTCTCTATACTTGAGCAGGACCATACACAATATAGTAGTTTTTCTGACAGAAAATGTTGGAACCTTCACAATTCGTTGAATTAAATGTCATTTATTGATTCATTAAACATTTCTCAAACCACTGGTAGTTTTATTTCTTGACAAAATATACTTCAAAACCCTCCTCAATGTGCTTATGTTAATGAAAAATGCCATCACTGATGCTTTACGTTCATGTGCATTCTAGCCATTCTTTTAAGTGTTGCTCATCTTCCTTAAACTCCAGGTCCTGTTTCTCATGGTATGTTTTGGTTACCAAGCAGCCACAGACCTGAAGTTCCCCTAGTGTAGATATTCAAAATTTATTTCAGTTCCAGTTCCATGCAACGTGGCCTAACTGCTATACAGTAAATTGACCATAATAAATAAAATGTTGCAAACGGAAAGAGGATTTCATGAAACTTCACTTCATTGTTTGCCTACAGTAAACAACATATTTTTTCACCAGAGATTCTTAGCATTCGTAGCATCTGCCTAATGTTTTCTCAGTATAGCAACAGCAGGAAACAGTGAACATGCAAATAAACATCCCAGACAGTTACAGGCCCTGCCTGCATAAATGTGGTTTTTGCACTTTACCCAAATCCAGTGGAACCTGATCTTCACTGAGCACTGCATTGTGTTGAGATATTCCAGGGAGTACCTGGACATCAGGTGTTAATATTTATGATGCGCCTAGTGGGGTCACCAGCTGGACGAGGCAGACTCAAGCCCATCGGCTTGTGGTGACTTCGTGTATATTAGGAACCAATGATGGCCAGAAGCAGCTATTGTTTAATAATGGAACTTTATTGATCCCCGTGGGGAAATTATTTTTACGCCTCCCTCAATTTGCTCTTTTTTGTAGAGCAAGCTGTCCGCGAAGGGCAGCCACCTGTAGAGGCGCCCAGGGAGCTGGGGGTTAAGGGCCCGCAGACATGCTGAGGCTGAGTTTGATTACAGCCACACAGGCTTAGCCCACTGAGCCACATGCTGCCCCTCTATTAAGGCACAGACCATTAAATTTAAATTTCAAGTGAAAAAAATAGGTTTACATTCATTAGCTGTAGTTCTAACCTGATCATTTGCTGAAGCTAAACTTTGCTTAGAGTACAAAATTACAATGCAAAATCAATTCTGCCTGTCAACAAGAAAATTGAATTCTGTGTGAATTAAATTAGACTGTGATCAGGTTCCTGATTCAAAAGCATCATATAGTGGGAAAGAAATGTGGTTAGACTATAATGAAACTGACAGCAAGGAGTGCTCTGTAGTCAACTACTCTGGTCAACAGAAAAGCACGCACACTTCAAAGTCACTGTCTACTCTCACATCAGTCTGAGCACTAATTTAATTACAGAGCACCAAGTGCAAGTTGAGTTTGTCACAGGCTATGCAGACAACAGATGCAATTTGGAGAAAATGGATTTACATCAGGCTAGAGTCAAAAGGTTGATGCTTGATAAAACGTGCTTACAGTGGGGAAATACTGGTGCTTTGCTTCAGAAAAGCTAAATGTTCTGGAACATAAATGTTGGTGCTTCTTCGAAGCAATACATAGAGCCCTATTATTCAAATCGAGGTCCGAGCACTGCTGGTTTTCCAGCCTTCCTTTACCTGTGAGCCAGGTGTGTCCCACTGAGATCACAGATCTCTTTTGCAAGGGAGACCTGGCCAAGGTAGCAGCAACACAGTGGCAGTGCAGAGTTTTACATAATATTACAAAAAAAGAAAAACAACAACATAATCAAGATATACATTTGCATACGGACAACCTAGTCTCCAGAGGTTTTATAAGAGATTTAAAGTATATAAATAAGAGATATAGCGTTAAGGCTTAGTGCTCATAAGGTCAGCATTACTGTAAATTATAAATAAATAATCGCATGAATGTCAATCGCTGTTTGTGCATCTTATCACATGTGCTGAATAGTAGGACCAATCAGATTTCTCAGAAACAATTTGTCTTTTGACTCTCAATACAAAGTGTTTCCAGGCCCAGATGATGAATTGAGGAGGATGTGGCCATCTGTCTAACCACTCACTACACCGTGTCCTAGTATTTTCTTTCATGCTGATGACTGATAGGTATCATGCAGCAGACTCACACACAGCTTCTGCATAAGAAAACCTCTTCCTGTTTTCAAGGGAAGAGAGCTTATGAACTGTGAGAGCAGCTGCAACACGATCAGATTGCTTCACGTACGTTTAGCAAGGCTGTGGAGACTGATATGATCACAGAAAATTTGGAAATCAGTGACATTCTCTGGATGCAAGATAAACTTGCTGAATAACAATATTTTAAGACAGGTTTTATTGAGTAATATATACAATAATATTTGTAAATTTATATTTTACTGTGTTAATTCTAACGGGATGAAAAGGAAAACATTGCAAGCAAAAGTTACAAGAAATCTATTCAACAGGAAGTCTATTCAATATCCAGGTCAAACCTGAGGAGAGGCATCAGGGAGGCGAATTGCTCCTACAAAGATAGAATTGAGGAGCATTAAAACAACAACTCTGACCCCTGGCGCATGTGGCAGGGAATCGGGTCCATTACAGACTTTAAAAGCAGCTACACTTGTCCAACCAGCACAGCGACCTCATCCCTACCTGACGATTTGAAACAGTCCTTCATACAGTTTGAGAAGGACACCAACCACCATCGTAACAGGCTGACTGTGCAGGAGCCCCCCCTGAATACCCTGGTGTTCGGCCCACATGAGGTCATCAATCCCACAATGCCACAGGCACATCAATCCCAACAAAGCAGCTGGACCTGACAGTGCCCCTGGACGAGTGCTGAAACACTGCGCAAGTGAGCTGTCTGCAGTCTTCACCAGCCTGTTCCAACATCTCCCTGAAACAGACCACGTCCCCACCTGCCTCAAGTCTGCCACCATCATCTGTGTCCCTAAACAGGCGGCGGTCAGGACCCCCATCCCCCAACGACCCCCATTGTTATGAAGTGCTTTGAGTGGCTGGTCTTGGCACACATCAAGAAGAACATACCTCCCTCCCTGGACCAACACCATGGGCCTACTGGTCAAACAGGTCAGCTGAGGATGCCACTACACTGGCATCCTCAGCTGACTACAGCTACGCCTTTAACACCATTCCCCCCACCAAGCTGGCCATCAAACTGCACAACCTTGGACTCAACACACACCTATGCAACTGGGTCTTGGACTTTCTGACCAACAGACCACAGTCAGTGCGCATGGGTATCCAGACCTCCACCTCCATCACTCTCAACACAGGAGCACCTCAGGGCTGTGTGCTCAGCCCCCTCCTCTACTCCCTCTTCACACAAGACTGCAAACCCACCCATGATTCATGGATTAAGTTTGCAGGCGTTACAACTGTGATAGGTCTGATCTCGAACAACAACGAGTCAGCCTACAGGGAAGAGGTCGAGAACCTGGAGCGCTGGAGCCAGGACAACAACCTCGCCCTGAACTCAAAAAAGACAAAAGAAATGATCCTGGACTTTAGGAGACGGAAGTACGGGGGCCACCACCCATCAGCATCGGTGGTGAGAAGGTGGAGGTGGTTCAGAGCTTTCGATTCCTCAGGGTTCAGATCAGCTGTGACCTGTCATGGACCACAAACACTTCAGCCATAGCCAAAAAAAGGACTTCAGAGGCTCCACTTCCTGCGGAGCCTGAAGAAAGCACGTCTTCCACAGCAGCTCCTGGTGAAGTTCTACAGGTGCACCATAGAGTCAGTGATCACATACCGCATCACTGCGTGGTACTCTGGATGCACCTCGGAGAAGGTGCATCATTAAGACAGCCCAGAGGATCACTGGCACCCAGCTGCCATCACTGGAAGAAATCCACTGCACCCAGTGCAGCCGCAGAGCTGGAAAAATAATCAAGGACTCTTCCCACCCTGGACACAAATTCTTTACACCTCTGCCACCTTGTAGACGCTACAGAACCCTGTTCACACGCACAACCCGGCTGAGGAACAGTTTTTACCCCACATCCATCACACTTCTGAACTTGCAGCACTGATCTCAAACATTCTCAAGCAGGACCCCACATGAGCATTTAGTCCACTTGAAAACTCTCCTCTGTGAACTTACGTACAAGCACCTTATTGTATATTTATCTGATACAAATGTAGTGACTTTACATACTCTCCCATTCTACTTATGCCTCGAATCTATTTCATTGTAAATATACTGTGCATCTGCTGGCGTGTTGCAAACTAAATCTCATTGTACTTCCAAAGACGATAAAGCATTTATCTTATTATCATATATGTAGCTAATTAAGACAAAATAAATCAATGCTTTTCTTGAGGCAAGCTGGAGACAAGACCCTCTTGGTAAATCATTTTCTCATCACATATCAGAATGTATGTTTCACTGTAACAGCATTCCTTCTTTAAATGAAAATGTTGTACTGCCATTTAAACCATAATTACATCTAACACAGTAATTCATACACCCAGGAAGAAAAGCGGTATGTTTGAAGACTGGATTCTCCTATGCAGTACAGAAATAACACAGCTCTGTTCCTCATTTGGGCCGTACAGTAGCTCAGTGAGTACCACTGTTACCTGCTCTGTGTGGGATTATGGCGGTTAGGCTGATTGGTATGTACCCTGTCACAGACAGAGCATCCTGACTATGCTGTACCTCTCACTTGACAAAAATACGGGGATGGAAGATGGACAGATAGATCCATCCTTCCACCTGACTTTCAGTCCTTCGTTGATTTGTTGATGATGGTGGACATTATGGGGTAAGAGTGTCCTACAAGGCTGTGGCCATGAAAGGCGTTCAGCGACTTCTTGTCCGCTTTCTGATGTCTGCCTCCATCTGCTTCAGAGTTGCTCCCCGCATTCACATCTACAGCCCACTTCTATTGGCTCATAGTGATTCTTCCCGCCCCCTTCCCAGCACAACAAATTGGTCTAAAGACAGTTTTAAATAAATGACGTTGTGTAATGCCTGGGTAAATTGTTAGGTTATAATAAATTAGTATTTCCATTTATCTTGCGAACCTTATTTGTCACAATAGAGATATACTGCTTTATACATGGAGAAGTTCTCTTAGTACTCCCATTTTATTGTAAATTCAGATCACCAAGAGAAAGATTCGGTTAATCCATAACCGGAAGAGGGTTAAGCAGATTTTCATGGCGCGTCATTTAAACCACTGAGTCTCTTTTCAGCTTCATAAAACAAGCAGCATGAGTCACCCCATGTGAGATCTGGAAAAAGAGTTACAAAAAACAGATCCAGTTGCCCAAAAGCAGTGCTTCTCATTTAAATTCTGCTCATTGAAATTCTGCTGACTCCTCTGCATGCAGGTTTTGCCTCAGTGGTGTCTGTTCAGGCATGACTGAGGTCTTGATTGAATTATGCGATTTGAACAGATTATGTGTGCCGACACACCATTCAGATGTTTTGATCTATTAATGATTATTTATTCATTAATTACTTGAATTATTTTGAAGTTAAATTAATGTAAAAGCTTTTTTTGTAATTGTTCTTCCAAGCAGGACACCAAAGGATAACTTCATTGGCCAAAGTAATCATTACATAATCTGCAACTGCAAAATCCAAATACTCAAATAATGCTGTCTTTAATCTTTTTCTGATTTTCCTTAATAGTATTTTGAGCATTTTGCATGTTTATGGTAAATAAATTTCATTTTTCAAACTTATGTGGTAGAACTGTGTATGTGGTGATTGTAATGCATTTAGGGGAAAAGTGAAGTATTCTCAAGATTTGTTTGGGACAGATCACCGTTATTGGCCTTAAATATTGTTGAAAAAAGGCCAAAAAGCTTTTCACCATCACCAACATATTAGAACACATTTTTTCTTGAAAATTCAATATAATTTATTATATAAACTGAAAGCACATCCAATTTTGAGAAATAACTTTTTTTCATAATACCTATGCCTATCACAAATACTAATAATGTGGCCCTACTATGCTCATTTTTACTTCATAATTTTATTTTTGGGGTCTACTTCAGAAGAAGAATTGCTCCGTGAATTGGTGAGCTTGCCTCATACATTCTGCCCGTGTCTTGCAGTCTGCAGACAGATCCTTGCAGGCAGGCGGCCAATAAGGATAGTGGTATGAGGTGGCTTCAGCATGTCATGGAAGTAACGGCTGGAATTCCAACGAGGCATTTCAGGCAGATTAGCATACTGTAGAGTGGTTTCTGTGGTGAGAGTTACTCCCTTTGGTGTGAACTGTGGACCTTGAGATATTACAGGCCGTTTGTATGCACATAAAGCTACAAAACACACTAAAGGAAAGGGAAAAACAAGAAACTCATGATAGATCCTTTTTAACATATTATTTCTACGTAGACGTTCCACCAGAAGTTGAGTTGTTACCACAGAGTGTGTTGCATTTTCTTAAAGTGCTCAAATAACAGGTTCGCTACCTTACGGTCTTCAGCACCAGTAATTTCAAGTTTTTCCTTTTCCTCCTTGTCTTATTTTTGTGTGAAATCTACGGTAAGCATCAGGCTTTAGAGAAGCAGCACTAGAAGCTCTTCCGCTCGATGCTACGCAAACACAATCGTAATGTTCTGTCAAACTTTCTTTACAGTCACTATTCAGCAAAAGTACCTTCTCATAATTTGGATTTAACTAGACTAGAGATTTATCTAGAGAGCATGATAATTGAGTGGCTTTCATTTTCACCTGGATAAACCCACCTGGAATGCATACTTTCATTATTGTTCAGTACATTAGCATATGAAATCAGATTGTTTTTCAGCTATAAGGTGGAGCCACATTGCTACATCTGCACCGCAAAACTGATCACGTCCTTTCAGCTCCTTTCACCATCTTAATCACTCAGTTTCGATAAAAGGGCATGTTGGTTCCTAATACAGAGACAGGAATGTCAGTGTTTTACCTGACTAATGACCAAGAGGGTGTTGTCACAAATGACTAGATGTAATAGCATTTATTTCTATTAATGTGGTGAATGAATTGACCCTGTTGTGAAAAACAACTGATTTACAATTGTCAAAATAGTTTCCAGACTCTATGTTACGTTATTATACTCCTATATGGTTCCCTAAAATAGGTAATTGAAATGAGATTAAGGAGAGATGTAACTGTGAATTTCCTATATAGAATGTGTAGTGATCTTTAGAAATTCTAACTCTTCTTTCTATTTTCTGGTACATATCTATGAGAATGTGTGTTTGTTAGCGACTGTGTGTTTGTTAGCGAGTGAGGAAAATGTGAAGTATCCTTTGTTTGCACATGACAATATTACTAAATTCTCCTGGTTTTATATATAATTCAGTTACTTTTCTTCATTTGGGTTGAGTACCTGATTGAGTTCACGCCCATCATGCGTAACCCTGAGCCTCATGTGACGATGAACGAACATCTTATTCCATTCAAAGCCTGCTGTCCCTTCAGGCTGCACATGCCAAGTCTATAGAACATACCATCATTTGGTCAGCAAGCATATCTATGCAGGGAATGTGTAGGTCGAAACTGTGAAAACCATCTGGAGGGACAACCGTGAAGAGCCAGGAGGTCTTGTATGTTGGCACACGAGTGATGGAAGGTTTTAATATAATGTATAGCAATGTTTTAATAGCTTGGGATTAAGTTCAAATGTGGAAGCTGACTATAATTTCTTTTTTTTTCAAAGAGTGCTAAGAAGAATAGCCAGAATCACTAATGAGTTTCTGAAGCTCTAGGGAAGGTCTATGAATTCCTGAAATTTTACTTTGCGAAAGTACTGCTGCTTTGAACTACTGCCCCAAGGATAACATAAAAATGCTTGTTAGTAGCATGGTGCACAAAGATCTCTGGCCAGACGATGTAGGAAGAAGGGACTAAGCTAGATAAGGAGACATGTGACCTCAGATTATTTTCCACAAGATTGTCAGTGTGTCTATATTTAACACATTCTCTCAGCTGAAACCAACTGACTGAGTAGAGCCTGTTGAGTAGTTTTCATGTTCTCTGGGCTCTTGTATGGGTTTGTAGAGGTACTTCTGTTTCCTCCAGCAGTCAAAAAACACAAGGTCCAAGTGAACTGGTTTCTTTTAGCTGCCCTTTGTGTGAGGCTATGCCCTGGCATTCTGTCCAGGGTGCCCACTGCCACGTGCCTGGGATAGGATCCATTCTCATTTTGATCCTGTGCTAGAAGAGCAACCTGGAAAATTCATGGATGGATGAATCCATGTATGCTGGATGTTCCTCACGGAACTGTCACACAAACCTCGATTCTATGCTTCAAGGTGGTGCAGCTTGCTCAGAGCTAACTCCAGATCAACTGCAGAGAACATAGGTATCTGCAAGCACAAAAAAACATGCAAGATAGCACAGTGTCTTCTATATCCTTCCATCCATCAATCCATTTTCTATAAACGCATGTCCTGTTTGGGGTCACGTGGGGTCCAGAGCCTATCCCGGAGGCTACAGGCACGAGGTAGAGAACAACCCAGGATGGGTCACCAACCCATGTCAGGTCACACTCACACTCACTCACACACACACACACACACACACCAGTCCCTCTATATCCAATGCTTAAAACTATTATATTTCCATTTATACATACTGTCCATATATAAGGTGACCAGATAATCCATGTCAGGAGGACACTTTGAGCTAAAACAGGATTTGTAAACTAACAAAGTTTAAAACAACCTGGATTTCACTTAAGTACTGAGTTCTTGCTGTTTGTGCTGTTTATATGTGCTGTTTGGTCAGTCTCCTATAATCATGTATATGTCATTAATGTTAATGTCAAAGCACAAGATGAGCTGAATTCTTTATCCAAGCACGGGAGCATTTCAGTTTTAAAGTAGTTTGTAAAACTTACGTAGCTCGAATTGTCCTCCCTGACAGGGATTATCTGGTCTTTCTATCCATGTTTTAGCCATTATGCTACCCACTATCTGCTACCTACTTTATTCCTCGTATGATTTGTTGCAATGATATTCCTGGGATTCCTTCGCTATTCTAATTGGAATTTTGCATGTCATTTTAATGAGAAATATAATGAACCAGAGTATTTTGCTGCACAATAGGAGACTGAGTACCGCGCATAGCTGAACTTGCTTGCAGTGAATGGCTGCGAGGTGTCCAGCGTCCCATTGGACGCCGCGCGGCGCCGTCATTACGAAGGGCTGGCCGCGCGAGCCAATCCATTCCCAGCAAAGACGTGTTTCTTTTGAAAAGAGGAAGGTGCGATACCTGCGGTACTGTTATCTTTCTTTCTTTTTACATTGCCTGAGTTTCTGCTATTGAACAGATAGGCGAGAGCACTTTACTGTAGGTATTCAGTCCGAAAGCATGCGACAGCATATCCACAGCTGAAGCCTTTTGCTGAAGTTTAGTCTGTTGTTTTCTCTTGGCTGTTGGGTTGTTCGGTATTCGCCGGTGCTGTTATAAGTTACAGTGACATGAAACAGGGCTAAGTTAACTAACCGAAGGCGTCACCTCACTACTGGACCTCGAATTCACGTGTAGATACCGAGGCGAGGAAAAGCCGGATTCAACAATGACCAACAAAAACGGGATGGTGATGAAAATCCAAACGCCGATCCGCACGGACTTGTTTGAAAGTAGTTATGATGTGGTTGGGAAACTGGGCTGGTAAGTTAACATTTTTGATCTTATAACTAATTAACTGAACTGCTCATACGAATTGGTGTAAGGTGCTGTCGGTCGATCGATAGCATGCAGGTAAGTTTAGTCACGCAAATGCATGGTAGTCTGTATTTTCTAGTAAGAATGAGAATGGAAAATGTAGAACACCAAAAAACTGTTCTGTACGTGGTGTGAACCTGGAGTGTAGACCTCTCAAAATCCAGGTCAGAAAGAGAAACTAATATAATAAAATACATAAACAGCATATGTCTAAGAAGGAAAAGGCGACTTTTCTGTAAGTAAATGATTTTACTGCAGGCATCACATGGCTGATGAATGAGTGTAGATTTATATAATACTGGCATAAATTCTGCCTGCAGTTCAGAGTATATGCCAATTAGTTTATGGCTATCGGTATTTAGCCGGTACATAGTTTGTCGTGAGTTATAGACGTCTTTAACAGTTTGCTGCAATCTCCCTCGGGTTTGTACAGCCTCTACCCCCCTATTTATCATGTCGATCTTTCTTGATTGCCAGACTGCTTCCTTGGTACTACGACAGATCTGATATGCAGTTCTTGAGAATGGACAGTCTGTTGTTATGCTGTCATAAAGGTTAATGTTCGTGCTATCCCCTTTCCTTTTAAAGTCGCATGATGGTGTTTGAATGTCTTATTTTCGTCTTGAATTGACTGTTCTATGCCACAATGGTCCATGAATGTAAATGCCGGCTTGAGTGTTTAACAGCAGGCGGCTGATCGTTAGACTTGAGTAACTGTGTGAGTGAGACTGACAGCAGACAACACAGGAAAAGAAGTTTCACAGTTCAGATGAGGCTCATTTCCTTTTATGGAATGGCAGTGGTGGTGTGTGTCTCAGCCTCTGTGCCTGTGATCGCAAGGTCGTCAATCCGAACCCCTGTCTAAGAAGATTAATCACGTGTCCAGGGTCCCCTGAGCTATAGGGACACCGTTTGTTTCCCAGCTACCCCAAGCTTGCTCTTACCTGAATGTATGTCAGAGCAATCTCTCTTCTAAAGCTTGTAATTAATTAAGAAATTAATTAAGAAATAATGGTGTAGAAATCTTTGCACAGGTTTGACTCAGCAGGGCTGTACTTGTTTACAGGACCCGTCACCTCTGGAGTTCCAATACTGTGCATTCCTATTGAAAGAGAACTTGACTACAAACAGTTAAAATGCCTTATTTTGAATTGATTTTGTGAACCATGCATTCTCTACTGTCAGTGATGATTGAATTTTGCATATCAGTATTTACCCTTCATATCTCAGGGAAAACAGGCACTATATTTAAAGTTCCTGCGTATCACTGGAGACGACTAAGTAAAAAAAAAAAAAATTAAATAAATACAGTTGATTCATCTAACAATATGTTGATCTCCAGTGAAAAAACTAAATATGTATCGGTGGTAACAGTTGACTGACCCTAATGCTCTCCATCCTGCCCCCTAGGGGTAAGTTTGCTGTGGTGAAGAAGTGTGTCGAAAAGGCAACTGGAAAGGAGCATGCAGCCAAATTCCTGAAGAAGACGCGCAAGGGGCAGGACTGTCGCTCAGATATTATCCACGAGATCGCCGTGCTGGAGTATGCGAAATCCAACCCCTACGTTGTGTCCCTCCATGAAGTCTATGAGACGAAGAATAAGATGATCCTGGTGCTTGAATAGTAAGTCGCCCCCCCCCCCTTCCCCCCCAAGCCTCAAACAGTGGACATTCATTCTTCTACAATGATACAAGTTGCTGCATGTCAAGTGAATCACAGGAAGTATGTAATTCTAATATTAAATTTTGAATGTCAGAAACCTGGGTTTTTAATCTGTTTTAATACTGTTGAGAATATTACGGTGGTGTACAGGCCTTGGTGTGACTGTCATTCTGAGTGCTGCCATGGCTTTGCTCATGGTATCAGGATTTTGTTTTTAAACCTTACTGTCAGGTTTAGAGCAGTGGGGAGATAATATCTCAAATTTAAAATGCCTTTTGCTTCCTGTGTCTGCACCTTTCCTGTCTGCCTCGCTGCGTCTGGCCTTATTTCCGCAGCCTGTCAGCCTCTGTCATACGCGTGTTTGTATTCACTTTAAAAGGAAATGAAAGCTTGTTTCCCCCTTCGTCAGAACTGTGCAGAGTCGACCTCAGATTACCCAGGGTCTAGGTGTGTCACTGCCAATGGGGAGCTCAAAGCCGGGCCCCCGGGCCTCGTCATTCGCTGATATTACGCTGGAAAAATGTGGCTTTTCAAGATCAAGTCAAAGTAGCTTATCTGCTTGAAGCGAGGCTTTAAAAAGTAACACTGGGAGCAAGTTTTAACTATACCTGTCACACAGTGCAATTTCTAATGTTTAACGTATATAGTGAGCTGCCTGTCTCTAAAGAGTGAATTCTACTTGATTTGTCATCATGTATTTTTTAGATGACCTTTTGTGTTTGTATTATGACTTAATAAGGATGTTGTATATATTCCGCACGTAAATGTATTGAGCTATACCAGGGCTATTCAACTCATGGTCCTCGAGGTCCGAGCACTGCTGGTTTTCCAGCCTTCCTTTACCTGTGAGCCAGGTGTGAAGCCTCTGACC
>JAODKF010000103.1:15201253-15213070 GCA_026779585.1 Mormyrus proboscirostris
CTGACCAATCAGAATCAGTAATTATTAAACTAACTACCTGGGAGAACTGAAAACAAGGCCTGGATTTGGAATCGAGGCCCAGAGTTGAAGCTATACAATGGGCATCTTTTTCGGAAGAGGACTTTGTGCCCTTAGCTTTTCCAGACTCATCACCGAAACCGCCGGAGTTTGGGCAGAGTTACCCAGAGTCATGCTGGGCGTAATAGCCCAAATATTCCCATTTACTACATTTACCCCTAAATGCCTTGCTTTCTCTTAAGCAGTGCTGCCTTGTTTTCTCATCTCCCTTGGCCCTGCTACATTGGGCCTTTAACTCACATCCTTTGTGACAGAGTGAGGTTTCTCAAGCCGTCTTCTGAGAAATGATTCGCGTCGAGCCTTTTTTCCCCTCTCAGCATCTGCAGCACGTTCGACCGCACGGCGGCTTTCACAGCTCATCTCACCTACGCCGCTGCGTTTCTTTGCAAACCCGGCATACTGAGCGGTTTTTTTTTTTTCTTTTTTTTTCCATTTCCGTTAGTTTTAGCTCTAGCTGTGGGGAGCATTTAAAAATCAAATGTACATCGCAGCTGTCGTGACCACATCCTAAACCAGTGCTAAACTTGGTCTAGGTTCTTTTTGGGTTGAAGACTGGAACAACAACCTCGTTTTTCAAAATACTACGTTGTTAAAACCTTCCTGTTCCCTGTGGCCAATGGCACATTCAGTCCATGAGATTGCTTGTATATCACTAGATGTCTGGATAACGGTGACATTCCTGAGTTTGTGTTTTAATAGGAGAGTAATCTTGTGCTTTGCCTTTTATAATTCACTGCTTGTAAGCATTTTTCGTTGTTGGGTAATTCCTTTTATAGCTATAAAGTTATAAAGGCTGGTTATGTAACATAGAATATGGAATACTGATGCATTTCTCACTGGTACTTCAAAAAGCCTTTAAACCGTAATGCAGATCAGTACTGCTCTGAAGCAAATGGTTTGTGTTGAGTTGGTCTAACAACTCTGCCTGAAACCCTAAACCGACCACAACTGAAGCTAAATTCACAGCAGCTGTACCGGAACATTTTCACAGATGATTAATCAGTCTTCAGTCTGCTTCAGGTTATTGAAAGTGGCTTTGCAAAAAGCTTGAATATTCCTGAGTTAATCTTCCTCAAACCTCCCGTGCTTCATTAGACCAATTAAATACGTCAGTCCTGTGTTTGTGAAATCGTGCTTTACTTTTGCTGAAATTCTGCATGCATCCTTTTGTCACACCATACAGAGAAAGTGAGCTACAAAAATAATTGTAAGATTTTTGTTCGTTCTCCTACAACATGATGGTGATTCCAACATGCTTTCTTTTCGGACTTACAAAAAAATCCCTCCTTATCGTCTCCATTTATCTGTTGGCCAAAGCCCAAGTTCTCTTCTCACAAGGTTATTAAAACTCCTTAACATTTGCCTCTTGTCTTTCAAAGTAAGGCTGGGTCTGTTGTTGTGTTTCCTGGTGTCTTTTGGCTTATCAGCTTGAGGAGGTGATGCACTGTGCTGAGTTCCTTTTTGCTCTTGTAACCTTCAACACTATGCAGACCTCCTATATTAGGTGTCTTATGATTGTTAAATGGACAATATATTGTGTGTATTAGTAGTTAGACTACAACCCGCTTCAGTGTCTTCATCCCCATTCTGAAGAAGATTTCTCACGAGGCCTGATTTACTACCAGGACTCGAGGGCAAGAGCAATAAATGAGGGTGGACGTGAAGTTGCATGACTGTTGCACCCACCGCACTAAGAATGCAGGCGAGCCGTGTGCATGAAGCACAAATCTCACGTGCTTCTCACGTGGGAGTTCTTCACATTCCTCTGTGGTTTAATTTGGTTCCTCCAGTATAATATCTAGTAAACGTAAGGGTGGGGAAATTCCCGATTAACACAACCATCAATGTTCCAGGGAAAACATTCAGTGATTTTTTTTTTTTTTTTTTTCTTCTTCCCCTTTGGAAGTCGACCAAAGAAATGCGAGAAATTCCATATACTTTAAATACTTGGTTTTTTTTTTTTGCTCTGCTACTGTTCGACACTTGTCATGACATGGATTCCAATATAAGTCAATTTTTAAATAAGTGAAGCACTTTGCATGCATTTTTCACGTTCTACTAATGAACGTTATGAGCCAAAGTTGGAGATCGGTGCCCTTTTATGTCTGGGTGTGAGCCTATGAGTAAATTTAAAGAATGTAAATGATGAAGTGTTTTACAATCCGATGAGTAATTTTTCCATTGATGTGTCTAGTTTCATGTTTGACTGTCCTGTTTCATACTGAAGGTTTTTTTGCTCTCCTTTCTTTAGTGCAGCCGGTGGGGAGCTTTTTGACCAGTGTGTAGCGGACGAGACCTTCAAAGAGCAGGATGTCATCAGACTCACCCGGCAGATCTTAATGGGCGTTGCTTGTCTACACCGTAACAACGTAGTACACATGGATCTGAAGGTCAGTAATAAGCATAAGTAAAAATGCCTGGTAACGAATAAGTACAGATAAATATCACTTAACCAGCGGTCAGCAACGCATTGACCATTACCTACTAGAAGCCCACAGGGAGCCAATGAGTAGACCACATAACACATATTACAAATAGGATTAATTTCACCATCAACAAACACCACCCGCGTGATGTTCTTTGTAGTACAAAGTAAACATGTTGGCGACCACTGATTTACAGTTGGCTAATATTCAATTAGTTCTGTTTCTGTCTCCATCCAAGCCTCAGAATATCCTGCTGACCAGCTCCCAGCCCTTCGGTGACATCAGAATCGTGGACTTTGGTCTGTCCAGATGCATGGACAGCAAGAAGGAGGTTCGCGAGATAATTGGGACACCGGAGTATGTGGGTGAGTCACCAAGAATTATGAAACGTCTGGAACGTACCAAAGAGAAGCTAAGCAATTCCTGAAAGTGATCTACTAATTTTGCCTCTGTTTTAACTCCTAGACCTTTGTCTAATTTTCTTTCAGCCCCTGAAGTCCTCAACTATGAGCCCTTAAGAACATCCACAGACATGTGGTGAGTGTTAACTTGTTTTGAGTCATGCTCAGATACATGATCTACTTTCGCTTACTTTGGTGTTTTAAGGTATGTGTGTTTTTTTTTTTTTGGGGGGGGGGGGGAGTTTCCAAATTGCTGAACTATTTATTAAGGGGCTGCAATGTCAGGTTAAAGCCAGTACCAGGTATGACTAAAGCCTCCACGGTTTGGGCAGTTTTTACTGAGTGCTGTCACCTTCTTGTGCTTTTATAATCTCCTAAATGAGCAGCCTTGAGCATCAACTTTTTTCTTTTTTCTCCTTTCAGGAGCATTGGTGTCCTGACCTATGTCATGCTGACAGGATTGTCCCCATTCCGGGGTGATGACAATCAGCAGACCTTCCTGAACATCTCGCAGGTCAATGTAGACTACACCCAGGATGTCTTTGAGGGAGTGTCTTCCCTAGCCATCGACTTCATCAAAACCCTCCTTGTCCAGGATCCTAGGTCAGCCAGTTCTATCGTGTGCTTCGATTCATGCCTCTGTAAGATATCCTGAACATTCACTTGTGTTTTTTTTTTCCTCTGGGGGGAAAAAAAAGCCTAGCGCACCCTCTTGTGGATTACATGTGTCATTGCAATTTAAGGTGTACTGTGTGACAGGCCTAGGATGTCAGTATCAGTTAAAAGTGCAAAGATTTACTAAGTCAAAATATGGGACAAAATGAACAGACCATTGATCTTGCTGGATAACTTCTGATTTCTGAAATTTGGTTATAAGTGCTTACATTCCCGCCTCCAATTGCAGAAAGAGAGCCTCTGCTGAGGACTGTCTGGCTCACCCCTGGCTGATGGAGGGGTCTAAGCCGCCCACCCACCTCCACTCCACCCTGCTGTCCGGCCAAGCTGAGCCTGAGGCCAGCCAGTCAGAATCGGACCCAGAACCAGAGAGTCTGGAGCCCACCCGGGATCTGTTCTTCATAAAGCCCTACGCCATCTGCTCCAGCCAGCGTGAGATGAAGTCTGTTCGGGGCACCTTCTCTTTTGACGAGCCCTTCCCCAGCCTCCCCGAGATCTCGCAGAAGTGTGTCTGCTGAGCTGCTGAGCCTGCTTGGCTGTGGACAGTCACTTAGCTCCTGTGGTTCTCACTATCGTTATTGTGTTGTTGTTGTTGTTGTTTTAAGGCACTTTGAGGTTGTGCAATGGCCATGTCTGAGTGTGGTGCTTTGACCTGCTGTCAAGGAGTCTGCAACCATGCTTTGAAGAAGGAATGTAAAAACTGCCATGCATTATCTCCAAGCCATTATGTGGATTCTTGTTTCCACCATTTCTTTCTCCTTAATTTAAAACAAACCTGCTATAGATGTCCGTCATAGTGCGGTAAAGGTATCTATGTCAGTTTTTCTTTTGTTTTCTGTGTTGAACTTTTCTCCTTATCTCCGTTAAGATGGCTTGTATCTAGAGTCTGCCTCCTTCAGGGAATATATACTAACCTAGAAATGGGTTGAAGTAACAGTTGTGATTTTTTTTCTCCTCTATATTTTTGTTTTCCCCTTGAAGTTTTATTTTATGGGCATAAGTAAAAAGCCTGAATGTGTTGTACTATGAAGGTTATATACAGCAACCATTAGCTTGCTTGGTACTTTTTATTTTTGAAGTTTCAAGGAGTGACAGAGCAGTGCTGAAGTTCATAATTTTCACATGCTTTTTGCTTGTATTTGGTTCTGTGTGGTTGCATTACCCCACAAGTCCTCAAAACAAGATAACCAGGTACCTGAATTAAACGAGAATAATAAAGGAAAGTATTGTTTATTGCCCTCTTTAGTTGGCTTGACCAACGTCCAAGCACTTTGTCAGAATATGGACTGATATCTCATGGCGGCCAAAAATCTTAATTTATTATTCTGGAACATTTTATTGCATGGTTTTTCACAACTGAGTTTTGTTTTTAATTCCATATAAATGCCCAGTCATTGCTGCTAAAATTGTGTTATTCAGATTAACATGGATTTTGTTGTTTTAAAGTTTTCTGCCTTATTTCCTTGACTCTTCCAAACTGAGTAAAAGTTCTTGAAAGGAAAATCTGAAATACAGCATCATGTTTAGCGTCTCAAAGCTGGCTGCAGTAGTAATGCCTTGAAGTTTTATATGCAGAGAAATTTCCAGAACAAGCATTAAATCAAAATATTCATACAGAGGACTGAAATGTGTATATTTGTCTATTTAGTTTTTAGGTTAATAGCCTCCTTAATTTTTCTTCTTCTGTTGTCAATTTGATTTTTTTAAATTCGTGTGTATATATAATATATAAAGTGCTGTATTAAGTTGTCATCTTTCTTGTTTGTTCCACTAAACCAGTGTGGTGATGTGGGTCCCCTGTCTTCCCACAGACTGATCGCTATCTGGAGCTGAGCTGCCGGCTTGCTCTCTTGCATGTGGGGACCATCCATTGCACTTTGATGTCTGATGTGGTGTGATGCTGCACACTTGGCTTTGGAGACTTGGTCCTACTTTTATTGCCTGCAGTCCAGGCTTGTGGGATGTGCTCTGATTCATACATGCGTGCCTGAAGGCTACCAGGAAGGTTCCCAATACCAAGTCTATGGAGTCATTTAATTAGCCCTAACTGTGCTATGAATGGTAAACACACACGCACACACAGAGCCAAAACATCATACTAGAATATGATAGTGAAAGAGCTAATATAGCACGAATGGCAGATAATTTAATTGATGGTCACAGTGTATTGAGCCTAGCTGTGTATAGAGCTACACAGCCACAAATTGCGCTACTTGTTCCGACACTTCCCTCAGACGCTCGATCTGGCTGTCCAAATGATTCAACAGCAATCCAAGCTGCTTTTGACGCTAGAGTTAGCATGGGCACTCTGACAGGACTGTGACTTTACTTTCTTAGTCTCCGACCAAGAATGACCCCTTAATGAAGATGTTTTTGCTCACATTCCAGTTCAGCATTTCTTGATTTTTGTTACTCATGCCTGGAAACAGCAATTGTGAAATTTCATTCATCCGTCTTCCAAATACTTTTCCGGCGGTGCAAGAGGCCCAGAGGTTCAAAGGGCCTGAAGATGCGAGGGGCCCAGAGGTTCAAGGGGCCCAAAGGTGCGAGGGGCCTGGAGCCTACCCCATCATTACATAGCATTTATTTAAGTCGCTTTTACCCATAGTGCCATCCAATCAAGAGCAGGGTCAGCCAATCCCAGGGGTAATTGGGTATAGGACCTTACTAAAGGGCCCATCAGATCCAGGGCACAGTGTAATAACCCACAGTATGGATACACCCCATGGGATGAGCAATTTGGTCTACTGTAATGAAATGTTTCGATGCATTTTCTTCTAAAATGCAAATATGAAAAGGAGGTTTTATTGCCATAGTTTTTAAGTGTAAGGAGGTCAGCGAGCACAATTTCATTGTACCAGGCCCTTCAGTCACATTTCATGGTTAATATATTTTCAAAAGGTGCCTGGGCCTCACAATGGGTCCTCTTTGTGACTTAGGAATTTTCCCCGTTTTTTTAACTTGAGGTCAGTATCTAGAAGCATCTTTGATTTAAAATTAGACTGTGGCTTTTCTGTTGCAAGCTTGTTTGAATGTGTGAATATGTCAAGTTAATGTCTCCATCCCTCACTGTTATTTTTTTTGTTTGATTTTTCTTGATTATGTTTTTCTTCGCACAGTGCCAACGTATGTAAAACCATTACTAACACAGCTTTCAAATTCCTTTATAAAAATGGTAGGAACACATTCTTAACAAAACATACCCCCCCCCCTCCCCGCCTGAGTTTCAATTTGCATGCCTGTTAGCCCCAGCAGGAATGTAATATCTGCGTAATTCATGTATCACCATAAAACAATGCTCTTGGTGTTCCAAATTCACATTAAAGGAACCACTCTTTCGTTTAGCATGCCATTGTATGTAAATGCTTTTGTATCTGCTCGCAGACAAAGGCAATGACTGGGTGTCCAGGATTTTACGGGACTGGGGTGGCAACCCTACCTACCGTTTGCTCTTTCCGGAGTGTCCGGCTACACCAAGAACATGAGGTTTAGATCTATCTAGACTGCTAAATCCACAACTCCACAACCATTTCAGCGGGTGTCTGACAATGCATGAGACTTACATGCTTGACTTTATGGCTTTTGCCCAAAACATTATAAATAGTTGTTTCTGTTTGGGGATAGGAGCATCGTAGGGTCTTGAAACATCTGGGGCAGTCAAGAAATCTTTAGATTTTCACCTGAAAAATGCACCATTTTCAAGCCATTTCAGAGTAAAATGAATATATGATGTGAGACACTCTACCAAAGCGTGACATCTGCACATGACGCCTCCTCCCTCCCGTGTCTCCGAATGCCCATCCACACTGATATGAATCGATTTGAAAGAAGTCATGGAGCTGACTTTTTTGAATAATATCGTGAAACTTCTGGATTGAAAAAAGATTTGTTTACAATGCATTATTTGAGCATTTCTGAATAATTCATTTGCATTCTGGTGTATCCCTTCTAGCTAGACCAGTGGTTCTCAAATTACGCCATCACACACTGCTCTGCCTGGGGATCTGGCCAGGTGTGTTTTGGAATTAGTCTTGCGATATTTTACATGTGGAGGTGTGCCTTGGAAATACTTGTTTTCATAAATGGTGAGCCTTGTTTCATAAACACTCGAGAAGCACTGAGCTACACTAGCTAGCTAGTCAGAGAGCCCTCTTCTTCACCAACCTGAACCTACAGATGAAGCTGCTATGGCAACAGGAGGTAACTCTTCCTGCACGTCCTCGAACCTATTTATTTATTTATTTATTTATTTTAAAAAAGCTTCTTATCCATAATTAATTTTTGAAAGAAACTTCTTTCGGTAAAGTAAATTTGCTATCTATTAACTACCTGATGCCAACAATGACAGGCCTGGTATCCAGCAAGATGCACATGTGCCAAATAGTCTGAAAAAGATCTGCTGCTTGTGTTTTTGATCAACAGTATCATATTATTTCCAAGGGCTTTAAAGTAAAATCTGAATGACAAGTTAATAGGTCAGGTGTTTATTATTATTATTATTATTATTATTATTATTATTATTAATAATAATAATAAAAAAAAATAAAAAGCTGTACCAGGATAATGACAATAAGACACTCCTTCCTTCCTACTGTAAAAAAAAACCTACTGTAAATAACTTGATGAATATAATCTATTAACTGGTCAATCCATATGGTTTCTTGTCTTTCCATTCAAGCTTCTCATTTCCTAGTTCCTAGAAAAGAATCCAAATATTTACAACTATTGAAGCAAGGTTTTCTCAGCTGGCTGGAGTGAGATTTTCAGTTTGAGACAGTCTGCACACATATTCACACACAATTACATATACAGCCGTGGAAAAGATTAAGAAACAACTCTGTATTTTTAAACAAATCTGTATTTTTAGCAGTCTGGCAGAAGGCTACGCTGAGCAGTCACAAGAAGCAGTACACAAGAATAAGGTGAAGCAGGAGATACTGGGAACAATCAGAAACCACCCAGGAAAAGGGTGGAAGCGACATTCCAATGCCAGAGATGACTGTTAATTTACCTCTCAGTTTCTCATGAATCAAAGGATGACATCAAGTGACTTTCAAAAACAATGGGAAACATTAAGTGCAGGTGTGAAGTGCACTGCTAGGATAGTTTGTATCAGGCTCCTAGAAGCAAAGGAAAGAAGCAAGGAAGAAGCCCTTCATTAATGAGAAACAGAAGAATCAGGTTGCAGTTTGCTCTCTCATATATTTTTAAATAATTTAGAGATGCACATCCATAAATTGAGAAATGAGTGAAACAAAAAATTGTGCTGTGGTCTCTTAATATTTTCTGAGGCTGTATGTAATAGTTATATTACCTTGTAAATTGTCTGTAGGGTTTACAAACTGCCCCAACGCTTTTGATGTAACATTTACATTTACAGCATTTCGCAGACGCCCTTAGCCAGAGCGACTTACATAAGTGCTTAAGACTCTGCTATAAATTTCGTCGATACTAGCTCAGTCGAACCAAGGCTATGAGTACCCGTGATCTAACACTCTGTTGTAGGTAACAAATTGTAGGTTTATAATGAAATAATATAGATTTCTTGTGTGAGCGTGAGAGTCTGAAAGCATGAGTGTCGCGCCAGATGCGTGAGATTTGGCAACCCTGATTGAAGGGTCCCCTGGAGACCCTTAGGTTATCCACAAGATGTCACTATTGATGCAGTTTGAAGGTGTGCCTCCTTCAGTTGTGAAACACCAAACTAAAACATTGAGTTTATCACTATTCAAAATACTAAAAAACGGATACCTGCTTTTGAATGCAGTAGGTTAGCCTATCCACACTACACATTAGGCACCATACAGCATATTCAATATGCTGCAGCTAGAACTGTTACTAGGAGCAGAAAGTATGAACATAAAGTATAGTCCCTGCCTTCAGTGGCTTCCTGCTAGATATTGGGCTGATTTCAAAGTTCATACATATAAAAAACTCAAAGGTTTAGCACGACTGATCAATATTTTGCTGTAATTATGGCTGTTTCGTGCTCGCCAGCAAAATGTAGCATCAGCATCTGTTCTCATCTAGAAGAGGGTCACAGTGATTCAGGAGTGTATGCCATTAGGTATAGAGCACAAGGCAGAGGACACCATGGGGCCGAGGTGGAAATTTCAGACCATGATTTTGTTTCAACCAACCAGCTAAGTAGAATGACACGGAGTCACGGAGTACTCAGCTGGTTGGTTGAATCAAAATCTTGGCCTGGATTTTACATTTCTGGATCAGAAATTTCCACCTCGTTCACTCAGACACCAAGTCACTGTGTTTTTATCTTGTGGACGAGCGAGAGGAAACCTAAACAGGCACTAAGAGAACATGACGAAGCATGAGAACATGCTTGAGCCAACGTGAGTGCCACTTAACATTTGCCAGAGCAAACAACAGAACTTTGGCAAGTAAAATAAAACACAGGATGTTCATCAGCTCATAAATCTTTAGTCAATGGAAATTTTGAGTATAATGGAGCAATCATGGACATTTAGATAGATTGATATGATAAAGCTGATTATTTCTGCTCTATATGGATATTGCTAAAATTTTTGAATCATTAATAACTAAGTTTGGGGTAAAAACTAACCAGCCACTATAAATATCTAACATCAATATTATGAAACGAAATTGAGCTGAATGTTGCCTGAGGAATGTGAATTCTCTAGATTAGTACAGTAGGTAGAATTAGTTTGCATGTATTCATAATTTTATTTTGTTACTCTTGCTGTCTTCTGCTTATGAAAGTCAATCCCAGGTCCACTGCTGAGAAATGCGTTCACCCCAAGCTGAAGCCCCTGTAATAGTGCTGACAATGCAATCAGTCCAGCATGCAACAGCAATGCAAATAAATTGCTGGAGCAAAATGCCAACTTCACTTTTACTTTGTCCGGGTGTCATTAAATCGATGGCATCCTTCAGCAAGGTGGAATGGTGTTACACACTGGAACCACACACCCACAGTACAGTCCCGTTCTCAAGCCGATGTCATGCTCCCATCAAAGTGTGTAATGTTCAGGTCAGCCGTTCACACAAACATCAGCTTAGTATATTGCATCTCTGCAAGATTTGTTTCCACAGATCCCCTTGATTTAGGGTGATCAATTTAATAGGAAGCCACTAGTTCGTGCGCCAAGCCAAAGGCATCTCAAGGTCTCTTTTTTAGTCATTTTAATATCTGAGGCAATACCTTTAAAAAGTAACTTTATGGCAGAATATGTACATCTCAGTAAGCAGTATTGTATCAACTTGCTTTCTTATGAAGAGATATTTACCTCCTACAGAGACCCTCCTCTGCAAGTAAACATACAACCTTGTGCAGCATTCAGAGTTGGGGATGGCAAACAAGTTGTTTATTGCACACTTCAACTATTATTAAATGTTTGCTATTTGAATGTTTATATATCACTTTACAGTTGTAATATTATTGGCTATTTATAGTAGAAATACCAGTGAATGTTTCTTCTATGTCTTTCTTTCTGGAGAGAAGTTTGGAGTAGACAGAAGTGTCTGACATTTGAGATTAGTTATGTTTACAAGGACAGAGCTTGTTGTTGCTGTTTTTTACAAGCTGTGTCCAAATTCTGGAGCTGCATCCTTCCAAGGCTGCAGTCAAAAACCCGATGCGTCACAGTGATGCAACAGGGCTGTTCCATTTCATAGGCTCCTTCAAACATATCTTAGAAATGCGTCCTTCTATTCCCAGGCTGAGAATGATCCACCCTAGGGCTTCTTCAAAGCCCAGCCTATCCCAAGACACATTGCGTGGATTTTTAGGAGGACACAGCCTACAAAGACTATGTAGACCACAGTCTACAAAGACTATGTAGACCACATCCTACTGTACAAAGGATGCAGCCCCTGAATTGGGACACGGCTACAGCCATTTAAAATATATATGACTGACATCAAACTTCGTCCCTACCTGTATGTGAGTATATGTCTTAAAGAAGAGCAAGATGACACATGCAGAGAGAAACACGCCAATGTACTTGTGGACGTGGTAAATAAAACATCATTTACATTTGTGTTGCTGTATGACTGTTATAAGGAATTTTTCTGTTTTTTGACAGGGCCATCCTGCAATTTTATTTATTATTAGATGTCTAAGCCCTCAACTTTTTGTTTGACTAGGTAAAATCAACAATTATAATGTGCTTGTATAAGTTAAGTTTAACCCTGGGGAACCCAGACCACCTTATCATTATAGGAAAAATATGTCCATTGGCTAAAATGATCATACAGAC
>JAODKF010000103.1:15227403-15269260 GCA_026779585.1 Mormyrus proboscirostris
GCTTGTCTCTCCGTAATAAACCCCGAATCCCTGCCAGTCCGGCTCTGCTCGCCTCCTTGCCCGCTCGCCTGACCGCCTACCGTAACACTGAGTCAGACCCCTATAATTTGGTTAATTCAAAAAAGATATTTTTCACTCTGTTCTAAGCTGGCATTTGGATCTCTCCAGCAAAACATATTTTCTTACATGATAAGGCGCTTGTGAAAACATACTAGACATGATGACGGGAAGTATAGACCACAGCCGACAATTATTTAATAGAAGAAAGGCGGAAGACTGTCCTATACTATTAGCTGTCAGTTTTTATCAAATATTTATGAAATGGGGGTAGAGAGAGTATTAGGACTCGAAATCAGATTAAAATGAGACAGGTGTTTTTAAGATGTTTCCCAACCGTTTCAGAGAATACGACAGGAGTTTACCTCATCTCCGCTAAATCAGTCTACCACTATAGAAGACTCCATCTGTTCAAACCATTAAGATCTCTCTCTCCAGTTTCCCCAGAACAGTAATAGATTTTTGCCATTAGTATTCACATGAACACATGGAAGCCAAAACAACAAACAGTGCTTGCAAGACAGTGAATGTCAAAGACGAGGATAATGCAGTAGATGACAGACAGAGCAAGTGGGAGACTCGGAGACACAAGCCAGTAACATGCAATGTTCTCTTACCACTTCCTCTTCTGCGTGCTTGAAAATAATTGCAGATTATGTTTATTTGCAGAGTCACAACACACACAAGTTAATTTTAGCAAAGACTACCTTCTGGAGGTCAGTGCTGATGTAGAATGACACATTGAGTATGTATTAAGATGGGTGCTCTAGAGCAGGAGTCTCCAAATCTGGTCTTGGAAGGCCACAATCATCAGATTTTCCTGTTCTCATTAAACATATAATGGGAAAAATTCGAGATTAAAAGAGATACGGGGTGTACCCCCACTTACGATCCTTCCAGGTCTAGGTCTGTATGACTCAGCTCTAGAGATGTGAACTTCCCCACATCAGCCAAGCTTACAACCTAGCTGCCATTTGAGATCACAGTGTTTCAGATTTGAATTAAAGATGATCATTCTGTTTCAAAACATTCAGCAGAAACCTGTTCTAAACAAGAATGCTTAGTGAGAGAAGCCTTACGGAAAGATTAGGATTATATTGTCGTTCTTGATTAACCCCAGTTTGTATCACGTAGGTAAGAAAGCCTACGTTGTTTTTCTTTTGTGGTAGTGGACTTGAAATTTTGATATCATAGCTTAATCATCTTGATATGACCCATCAGCAAAACGGCACGCTGAATTTCAGGAGCTTTGTCTAGTAGTAGGTAGTAGGCCTGTTATAAGATACAAGCTGAAAAGTATCCAGTTTCCATTTCAAAGTAGCATCCTAACAAGGTTTGTTCTTAGCCTGCTAGGCCACACTTTAGATCTCAAAGCTCAGTGATGCAGATATTACTTTTAGTAAGAGGTACATTTGCTTTGCTAAAGCAAAAAATCTGCCATGCGGGAGTAGGTTTGGACTTTGGAGACAGTCATCTGGGGATGCAGATGTGGTGAAGACATGGGTCAAAGAGCCATAGCTCCACAGAGTGTGACACTTACCTCATCATCCTCAGAGTGCTGGGACAGCTGGTCGTGCTCAATGATCTCTGCTTCATCTTCTGTGGGCCCGTTACCAACCCGGACCCCACCAAATTTCTGAGTGCCCTGTTGAGTGAGTCCCGTGCATGATGAGGACACACCTGTTTGTTCTAAAGATTCTAGATTCTCAGCAGGGCTTTCTTCCCTCTTCTGTGACTAGATACAAAATCCAAAAGTCTTCTTTTGGCTTGAAGCATGCCTTGGGTTTACTTTTCTGGGTATGTACCAGACACTTACATGCACAAGTGAAAATTTTGAATACTTTGACTTGCCAATGAATATCTATGAATAAAAAAAGCTATTCATTTCATTATGTTTTATACTATAAATGGAATAAAAGTGGCACACATAAATAATAAATAATTCTAAACTAGATTTACAAAATGTTTGGCGAAATGTTACACCAAAGAACTTGGATTTAGTCACAGTCTACCCAAGAGATACTTCAAGCATTTAAACAAACCCAACAAAAAGTCATGCTTAGGGCAACCTTTGAAGACTCCTAAAGCCACTTTTGAAAGATAAGATTGTTAGACATACAGTGCTCTGCAAAAATCTTAGGCCGTCAAAGAAAACGTTTGTCTGGGTTGCAAGTCTGCTCCAACAAAAACACAATACAACATTAAAATGCATGCAAATAAGATGCATGTTTAGACGTATTTAACAGATGCTTTTGTCCAAAGTGACCTACAAGTGAGGCAAATAATACCTTAACAACAGAAGAGTTAGACAGAAAAAATAATTTCTTCTGTTCTCCAAATGGTTACTGATATCTTGTTGGGTGGCTAGAATAACATCACTTCAATTCCCAAACCACTCCTCTCCCCAGCCACTTCACTAAACTTAACTAGTTGCTCACTTAATTTACTTTATCAGTTAAATAATTCAATGATGTGTTCATTAGCCAAACAAGATCTGCTAGTGGTCAAGTCAACAAATCCATAAGTATATTAGATGGTTATTGCAAAAACTGGGGTGACATCAGAAGAGGTTTGGAAATGAGTAAGGTAACACCAATTTATTCACATGATATTCCATTTTACACCAACACGAAGATGATTTAAATATAACTCTCTTGGGGCAGCCCAAGAGTTTTGCACAGTACTGTATTTATGATACAGATTGACATACCAGGTGTTTCTTCCACAGGTACTGACGACGAAGCACCATTGTTTTCACAACCAGCATACAGGGAACACATGCAAGGGCAATCACCACCAACAAAGACTGGATCCCCATCTATAGATTCAAACAGAAAGGAGTTAGGTTGCACACCCAGTGGAAGGCACTAGGCTCCATTTCTTCTGACACTTAATTCCATGGGTCCAACGGACAGACAGGGACCGTCACCTGTCCACTGTAGAGGGCCTTGTTTGTGGGGTCACTGTAGTTGAAGAGACACATATTGATGAAGGCAATGAGCAGGCTTGGGGCATCCTTGGAGGTGGCTGCATTATAGGCACCCCACTTGTAGAAGATAAGAAGGACCAGATATCCAAAGAGGCTGCTCATGAAGACTATCTCAGGAATGAAACCAAGGAAGATGTTCAGGGGCTTCTTGAAGTACCTTTGAAATCACAGGACAAAGAATTAAGCAACAACATGGCTTAAAAATATCTTATCACACTTCTTTGATCTCAACACTTAATGGTCTCAACACTGTGTCTGAATTATAACTTTTCTGTAATTTTAAAAACAACAATTTTTCTGAGAAAAACCTTGGAACCTACAGATGATTGAACAAGCTGAGGGTGACCCCAAACAGCATGTGGATCACACCCAGAATGACGGACATCTTCATCTTAAAAGAGTTGAGGAAGGTGAGCTTGTTTTGGGCAATGTTCCAAATCTATATATACAAAAAAGATTAGATTCAGACATTCGTATAAAAATAAACAAACCATCACATTTGCATCATGAGCCTATTGCAGGTAAGGTATGAACTCTTACCGGGTCAATACCCAAAGGATAAGGTCCACCGAAAACTCCTTCTACCGCTGGATCTATCTGTAACAATGCATTATCTTCAAGTGTTTTCACTCTAAAGAGACAATTGTAAAGATGTAAGTATAAAGTATACTATTCAACATATCTACTATGCAAACAAATATGCAATCAGCAGACAATGAAAAATTCCAACAACTTACGACCAGTTGCCTCCCTTGGGTGAAAACATGGGTCTCACACTCCAGCCCGATCCAAACATATTAAGCGATTTTGAGAAGCAGTCATTGTAGATGATTCCAGTGTAGACAGAAAAGATTCCCATCAGGAGTATGATGTAGCGCCCAGCAAACACCATATTGAACATCTGGATTGTATGAGAAGGATATCATGAAAGACATTATTTAAGTTCTCTGACAAAGGTATGGACACTGATTGAGCTTCCTGTGTTTTGTGGCTGTATAATATGAACATGTGTTTCAATGCCATACTTTTAACACCAGAATCAGGTACCAAAATCAAGTAAGAGTGATCAGACATCTCATAATACTTGTAACAATGTGCATATGCAAATTGGGGTAAAGCTTATTGGTGCTTGATCTTCGATATTTAAAAAAAATGAAAATCCCATCCTCTCCAGGACCACTAGAATGAGACTCCAAGATTTGTCCTCACCTCATTGTCACTCTTTTGAGAGAGGAGCCGACTCTCCCTCAAGACCAGATAGAGGGCAGCACACATCATGAGTAACCCATGGCCCATGTCGCCAAACATGACCGCAAAAAGGAAGGGGAAGGTGATGATGGTATATGGGGCTACAGGACAGACGTTACAGAGGAGAGAGAACAGGATTCCCATTAGATTATCTAGGCTTAACGCTTATTATTAATGTTTCATTGTGTGTCACAATGCTGTACTTTCTACAGTACCTCAGACTGAAGGCCTAATTCTGCATTTTACCGATTATTTTTGATGAGTCGTGAACCATAACCAAGAGCCTGAATGAAAGTATTTGCAACAGAATGTGCGCAACGACTAATAAGAAATATGCATTCTAATCAAATCAAGCATTTGGATCACAAGTCCAGCTAATCATCTGACAGGAACAATACTTAACACTTAAGCAAAGTTGAGGACTGTTAATTAACACAACTAGACTGCTAAGACTGTGACGTTAATTGATGTCATTAGTGGTGTTGTCTTCTTTCGTACTTCCTATCCATCGCAGCCTTGGCTACTGTCACATTCCTTCCAAGCTTGGGCTGATGAGACAGGTAGTACCACATTGTTTTATATTAGGCCCAGCTGCAACAACTAGAGATAGAATGTTCCGTCTGAAAAGTCTTAGAAATAGTATCTAATAAAATTTCGCAATAAAAATCCTACTGCTCTTGGAGGCCCTATTATTGCTCTGAGAAGATGTTCATCTGTGCTCACTACCTCAACATTTGTTTGATGTGTGCAGTAATGGGGACATTACATTCAGTGCTGAATTACAGTAGGTACGAAAATAGAAAATAATACTACATTCTCATTATACAAGAACCAAGCCTCCAGGTGAAATTTCTGCAGTGGATTATTCATGACAGAACACAAATGTGTTGGGAGGCTGCAAGCGAGGCCTATGTTTTTTATATTTAGATTAACACGAGTGTTCATTACCTGGGTTGATCTCCCTGTATGTCCCGATGCCATAGGCATCCACAATGTTCTGGAAGCCAGCGGTGAACTTGGTAGTCTTGTTGAAGGTGGGTGGAGTCTGCTTGGTCTGCATCCTGTTGAGAATGGAGGGCACCGTAGAGCCGCTCCTCTCCTGCAGGCGGACAGGGGACCATGCTGCTGCTAGTGCCTCATGCTCTTTACACCACGTGCTTGGAGATTCCTCACTTCTCATCAAATCCTCTATTTCTTCTTGATGGAAGCATCAATTACTAAATAAGTAAAGACACCTTGCTCAAAGAATCTAACGGCAAAGTACCCGATGAGAAGATGACAGCCTCGTTGGGTATTTAATATCCATGTTTTTTCCCCCATAACCACTTATAACACAAATAGCTCATGTCTGAGTAAAAAAATCTGAGGTCCCCCCGGATAATGGTGGAGGGTGGTTTCAGGTGGGTTTCCCCCTAGTTTGGCAGTTAGCCTGCTTACAAAGCTCTCCAAATACAGCAGGTGATGCGAAATACCCTGAAATCTATCATGAGCTATAACACACCAGGCGTGTAGTAGACGGAGCCCGATCCGCCCACAGTCTGTTACGAAACGAGAGGAAAGAGCAGCAGAGACCGTACGCTCATGCGCTGCCATTTAAACAATCGGTCTGAGATTCCAATGTTCCGCTCCCACTCTGACCGCTGACCTCAAGGAATTCCACCAATGACGCAGTGAGATCAATGCCACTTTGCCTCCTCTGCATCTGGAATATAATCTTCTGCTGGGTGTGGACCATAACCTACCCACACATTACAGCTGTACATTTCAGTGAGCTGTCATTTTTAGTAGAATCCCAATTCTATTCAAATGCATATAAACATCCAGATCGCTGCTTTCATCTCACTTAGATTCAGAGTACACCATCCCTTCAAAACATGTTTTCCACACCTACTGTAATTGTGCGCATAGGCTATTCATACCCCTGACTAAGCGTTAGTTAACTTAAGGGTAATTACAGTTTTGAGTGATCACATTTGTCATTTAATAATTTTACTTACATCACGTATTTTCACCTAATATGGCAGTGTGTATATATATCTTTAAAAATTGCTACAAACAATAAATGGTCTGTTCTACTGTGATCAAGCTGATTGTCTGGGAAATGTAGCAGTTAATAAGCCATGAAAAACCAGGACAGCTGTGGGTCTTCCTGTTTAAAGCGGCAGGTAGTCGGACTCATGCCAGGCAAAGTCCAGAAAAGGCAGGCTTAAGAGGCTGGGTATCCTGTCTCTCTCATCACTCTACAGTGACCTCTACTGCCAGCTAGGCTCCTCCAGAGCAGTGGGTGGAATCTAGCTAATAGCACTCTAGTTTGTTAGGCTGCTCGCTGAAGCCCGCAGCCCACATAGTGAAAAGAAGCAGGTGACTAATGGCACATGTGCAAAAAGGCAGCCCCGGTCTCTCAGACAGAAGCAACTAAACAAAGCACGATCCTCGCAAGCTCCGAAATCCATTAGCAGTGGAAAAAATGATTGTGAGCCCAAAAGTCAGCCAAGACGATCAAAGGCAAGGCAGTAATTCCTGTGTACTTTAAAGTCCTGGGTGAAAGATCACTGTAGTGCCCCTGGGCAAAGGGGGGCAACAGTTTGTTGAAGTGGGATGTCAACCAAACATGACTAATATTCATAATAATACAAGGAAGCGACATGTGGCTGGTGAAACAATCACACAATAGAACTTCACAGATATGGCCGTGCCTATGTTATGATTGGCCTCACGTTTGCATATTATTTCAGAGTCTTCGTGTTCCTCTGAGCTGCAAGTCTGGAGCAGGAGTTGAGGACACAGAACAAGCCCATTGAAGGATTTTGCCATACCTGGCTGAAGATTCACATCTTGATTGAATTATGAAAGAAAGCTCTTGTGTATTATAGCAGTAACCAAGACAGCATTAGACAGCATGGCATGCAAGGGAACTCACCGTGCCCCGTCGCAAGGCAAACTGGATCGAGTCCAGGTCAGAAACGGGACACCACACCTCAGCAATCAGACACTTCTGGGTGACATCAATGTTGCAGAGGTTCAGGGTGTGGTATATCGCCTTCATCTTCCTAACTTTGATAAACCAGACCCTCATTGTCTTGGCGGCGGCCTGCAGGACCCTCTGACGGTGGTCCTCTGTCTGATTCAGCACCTGAAAGGACAAAGACGAGGTCAGTGCCAAAGCAATCGGACATGGTGCGCTAGAGGAATCTGTAAGAATGACCTGAAAATGCGGAAAAACTGAAGGAGGAAATCACCATGTTAACTGCCTCACATTACAGCATGTGTCAATCGAGCACATTTCTGTATCCAAGTTTAAACTACACTGAGTCATATATTCCACCAGGGAAGCAACAACAGCTCATCTGACTTAATGTTGTTGTACTGAATTTAATGAGGGGTTCAGTGCATTTTGTTTTCACTGCATTTTGTTTTTACGGCAAAGTTGCAGATGCTGGAAATGAAGGCCACATCTGTGTCTCAGCAGCTGGGGAAAGTGACTGTGTCTTGCCACCGCCAGTACTCCGGTCTCGCATACACACTGGTCCAAGTGGAGTGACGGGGGGGTGGAGGCTAAGAGAACACGACCCCCTCCCCCTGCCCAGCCCAGCCCAGCTACCTCTGAATGCCTGTGAAGTGAATCAGGACGGCACTCCATTGCCACGCCTGCAAACTGATCCAGCTGGCAGGGGCACAGACGAGGCGCAGCTGAATCTCTGACCCACTCCAGGAGGGTGGGGGAGCAGTACAAAGCTGCTGGAGACACCCTCCATACAGGGGTGGGCGAACCACACCAAGTACAGCGAGTTATACCAACCAGGACAGTCTAAAGAGCTACGAGTGTTAAGGCATCAATTTTAGGTTAACACATCAAACATTCTCTAGCACAAGAGAAATACGATGTTACCACTACCTTGACTGCATTCCAGTAATCACTGCATTTTAAGATTTAATAATCTTCAATGAAAGACAATTCAATATAAGAGGTGAGGAGAAGTGCATTCAGATGGCACTACGTGCAGCATCCTTTGGCTTGGCATGGGAACTGAACACAGGCCTTGGGAGAAAACAAAAGGAGGTGGCCTTTGTACCCGTGCTGGCTGAACTTTAACAATAACACCCGAATGAAACAGCGGGAGGTTCAGCTTTTCTGGCCCAGATGTGGGGGCTCGATAAAATTATCATCATTCCTAAACCAGGCTCACATGAATCCCTGCTGAGGCGGAGCCCCGAACAGTCAACGCCTGCGCTGGATGCCAGAAACATGGGTTTGACTCTGCCCCTTCGAAACAGCTTCAGCTTTAGCTTCAGCTAGAGAATTCAGAGCTGAAGTGCATGTTTTCCAGATCACCTCGCTTCGACACTTCGATAAACCCAAGGGCAGGTTCTGGCCCGCCCAGACCCGGAGGAGAGGCATAAAAATGTTCCCTTGTGTCCGTTGTATCTTATTGCTTTGTGAAATAACCAGATGATTGTTAGCTGTAAAAGAGGTACAGCAGGGAAATGTAAGCTAATACACTGATGGAATATCAGCATAAACCTGCATCCCTCACTGTGTTAATCTGTTTATTGCCACTGCTCAGTAGGTTACAGGGATCTGTGGCCGTAATATCCAGAAAGATTTTGGTTCTAATTCTGTGCCAAAAGCAGTAATCATGTCACTGTTGACTGACTCTGCTCTCAGAGCCCAAGCATTCCTCATCTGTGCATGGCTTTGGACAAAAACATTTGCTAAATGAATAAAGATACTATAAACGTTATGAGCATAATGCATGAGCTGGCTGGCATGATTTGAAATCTGAGACTAGCCTATATACTCATTTACATGTATGCAAGCATTTTATTACCCTATAAATAGTCTGCAGGGTTTACAAACTACCCCAACGCTTTTGATGTAGCTAATTCTAGGTTTATAATGGAATAATATTGATTTGCCGTAAGCTTTCTTACATAAACCTGAGTCAGAAAGTGTGTGACGCCAGATGCATGAGAGTTGGCAGCCCTTCTGTATATAACAACCACAACAAGGTGATAGTAAATAGATTTTAAGAAAATAATGGAAAGTAATAAATACTACAGTTAATGCAGTAAGGTTATCTTTGACGCTGAATTTCTCTATTAGCTAGTGGCAGTTTAAGCTATGACATTAAATTAAGCTCTATGTGCTTTATTTCACAGTTAAGATGCACGTCAAAGATGAGGCTGGTGTACCTCCTCTCAGCACAGTGCTGTTCTTACACTCACTCACCATCTGGAGGTCATCGATGCGGGTGTTGACCCCAGCTGCCATTTCCTTCCTTTCTTGTGGAGTCTCAGGGCACGGGTAGAGAGAAGCGCGGAATCTGAGGACAGGAGGCAGGGCAAAAGAACAGCCCAGACACGACAAAATAATCCACTGTAAAGTCGACATTCATTATAAGTCCAATAAAAAAAAACTCTTGCTTCATAGGGACAAAATGTCGATAAGGAAAAAAAACTACAGGAGGGTGTTGAAGACGGACGAATGCGTGTTTGAGTATGTAATGAAAACTTACCCCTCACATATTTTCTTCACCCTGTTTTTCAGCTGGTCTCCTTGGAAAAAGATAATGAACACCGACTTGTGAACCTGGTCCCCCTGTAGGGAGTGACGCACGGCATCAGTTCTGACCACACGCCTGCCTGCTCACCAGAATCACACCAACACTGACTACTTTTCTGCTTGTACCAAATATTCGAAGCATCTCCAAATTCCAAGTCAAAAATCAGATTCTCCTGGAGACCGCAGAAGATCAGCTAGTCTCCAGGTGCGGACCCTGCTCCATCCCTTTCTTGGAATACTCTCGCTCCTTCAAAAAAGACTTGTCTAGTTACATTCTCCAATTAGTTCTTGAATGCAGTCACTCAGATATAACCGGACCTCTTGCTGTGATGAAAGCCCTACTGTCTTGATTATATCCTTGGATTTGAGTCAATGGCGCTAAATACTTTCACAAGCATCCCCTAGAGAATAACGTGCAGGATTGTCAACGTACAGCTTTCATTTGACACTAAGAGTTACTATGGCACAAAGGGAGAAATGTTTCTGTCTACTGTAACTTAATATACTGGCTGCAACCCAAAAAAGTATATAAATAGCCCTTCATTTTATGTGATACCTATCGTGCAGTGATTCGCCAGATGGGCGGGTAAAGTTAGCATAAACGCTTGTGAAATTCAACACTTTACTTCTTATGGGTATTCTTCTACTACTTAAGTTAATTTAAAAAATATAAATTTAAATAAATTCAAAGTAGATAAATTATCTCCACTGAGCCGCAGAAATTCACCAATGCGGAACACTGCAATTCCTAAGCTGACAACAAAATTTCCACCCTGAAATCAAATACTCAGAATCGGTTATCATCCTTTTCCATTATGGCAGTGCTCTGTAAGAGATTAGTGCGTATGGCGACACAAAATCAGCATGCATTTAAGCAGATAACCCACAGTCAATAATCATACATTATCAACAACATCGACGCACTGAGCCAAGGATGACGTCAGCACAAGTGCTCACCGTTGTGGGGTCTTCCAGGGGGTCCTCGATCATGGCCTGTCGCAGGAATACATTTCCACGGCAGACCCTCCACAGCATCCTCTCAAACGTGGGGATACGCTCCCTGTTGATAACTCCGGCCACAAACCTACAAGGTAAAACCTCTATAAATTTCCCAACTCCTCTCTATCCCAGTATCATGCACAGAATTTAGGACAACGGCTACTGATCTGCTAATGTAATGCACTGCTTTTTCCTACATGCCCCAGTGAAGAGGTTTTAAAAAAAGACATTTAAAATACAATGAAAATACACAATATTCATTTTTTACATCATACATTTTCCAGGGCACCCCAAATGAAATGCAACATTTAACACGCTGCTTATTTTAAGCGGAAATGTATTTCTCACGGGCAAGGCGGCGGGGGGGGGGGGCAGCCAAGGACGCTCTCATGCTTTGAGCTCTGCACTTATGAATTTTTGTGAGTGCATGTGCTCTCTGAAGCTTATAATAGACTAGCGTGTGTCTTGGGATGCGATGCTGACCGGAAGAAGGGTTATTAACAGTGGGTGCTTGCATCATTACAGTCCTTAAGGGACTGGCTGTTTAATATGTTCAGCAGGAAATAATATTAATGGTCAGCGGCTGCTTGGAGAAGGTTTAAGGGGAGAGCCCGATGCCAGGACTCACCCCAAACGCAGAGGGGCTCCACGTCCCGCTTCGCTGGGGTCCAGCAGGGAGGAGGACTCCTCCAGCAGATTGGGGTCCTCCATCTGCAAGTTACCACTTTAAAGTTTAAGGCATCTGCATGCCAACAGCACCAACCAAAAATCCAGACCAACATCTTGTTTGAACCAACCAGCTGAATATAAAGAGTCACAGAGTACTCAACTGGTTGGTTGACACAAATTGCCGTTTTTTTTTTCTTTTTTTACTGTCTGGACCCAAAATGTCCACCTCTGCCCATCAGTGACAAGACCCAAGAAATGACAGACACACTTACCTAGGAGAAGTATAGGAATGAAGGCTTTAAAGAACCCTCCATTTTGAGGAAACCATCTTCAAATTGATATCATTCAAATATTTATATCTTAAGCATACTGACAGTACTAGGCAACGTGACGCCATCAAGTTCGCCCAAGCGCGATAACCAAAGAGTCACAACTACAATAAACTAAAGCCTGTATACAGGCAATACACTGTTGGCACTTTCTGCTAAACATGGATGAATAATTAGCATTTTTTACAGCACCAGAAATAATTTATTACTTGAAAGCAGAACAGAGAACAACCACACCTTGCAACCTGAGATTAATCTTTAAAAAATGCTCAACTATTTTAAAATTGAACCTCCAGGGTTGGGCACCCATAATATTTTCATACTTCAGACTGTTTTTCACACCTTCTCAACTAACTGCTGCACACAGATTTAGCTAGTAGAGTAACCCAAAAATCAGCATCTGGGCTGCATTAAATGGGAACTCAACATGTACTGTATTTGGGCATTTTCTGCAGCTTTCTTTTTAAATATACGATTAAACATTCACAGAAAGAAATGAAGCAGTTCTTGAGTTATGACACCTCCTTAACAAAGCCTGAGAATATAACACTGGAATCAGTGCCTACACCGCATTCCATAACTATGCCAAGAAGGGTGACAGACAGCCGCTGCGGCCAATGAGAAGTCAGAACGGCATGAAAGGTGGGAGGGCAGCCTGACCTCATCGAAGAATTGCTGTGTGCGACGCAGGATATGTTTCAACTCCGTCAGCTCCAGGAAGTTCTTCTTCAGGGCCTCCTGGTTGGTATTGATCTCTTTCAGCTCATTCTCTAGTTTCTCAAAGGTAGCCTGTCAGAGTCGAATATGTGTTAGAAATTACTAAACGAATGAATTAGATGTTAAAGTCATGTAACAATCCTTTAAATAGCATTATTAAAGTAAAAAGATACCTCCAGATCAATGATATCCCTTGGGAATGGAACTTCTGGGTTCTCCCCTGTGTCCATAATAGGGATGCTGGCTTTCTTGATCTCCTTCTCCACAAATCCTTACACAAGTAATGTAACCGTTACATTAAAAGCAGGTCATTCATGAGCATATCCAATCACAGTGCAGCACAATTAACTATCTAGTACATCACTTTGACATGCATCTATTGGTTGATGGGTAGTTCACACGTCTAACATAAAACGCCTGATTAAAAATGTTGTAGGTTTCACAACCACACCCGCGCACAAAACACTTCATCAACTTTAGTATCATCTAGTTTAGTAACCGGAGCTCTTGTCCTTTGAGAGCATTGTTGCAGAATACAGATGTATGTGGGGTACATCAAAATGTATATCACCTTTAATTGCTTAGACTAGAGTATCACATTCTCAGTATGTCAAAGTCATTCGTTTTAGTGACATACTCTTATGAAGAGTTCAGCTAGCAGGCAACTGTGTCCATGTTCATTCACCGATGATGCAAGTAACAGACCCACCGAGATCTTCTCAACCTTTCTGTTGTCTGTGTGTTTCCTTTTGGTGTGATGGTAGGTTGTGCCAGACACTCACTGAGCTTGCGGTCCATCTCTTCGCAGCGTCGCACCTCGTTGACGAACTTGCGCTGGAACACGTTGACGTCAGGGTTCAGCTGCCATGGGGAAGGAGAGCATCTCATCGCCATCTTCAATCGTGGCAGCACATTCTTTTAAAGCATCAGTCCACTGTCCACCTTGGGCATTGGTAGGCTGAACCACCACACTGCCAGTTTGGTAACTGGTCTTAGTTTAGTTAGACAAGCAGCTTATGTAGGGTTGCTGGCAGGGGTGCTGGGGGACATGCGTGATATCCTGGCAGATTCAGGCGGGCAGCACTTTATAGGGACATCTGAACAGGAAAAATGATAATCTATATGCTTGGGTAACCTTGTACCGCCACTCTACAAATGTTACCATGGAGACCCCACCACCAGAGCTTCTAGCCACACCCCCGATTGTGAAAGATTTGCCCCAAAGGAGACATCGGTCACAGGAATGAGGGGATGGACTGAGAACTTTAACGTGGAGTTAAGTTTTACCAAAATAGCAAAGTAAATAAAACAGAGCCATTTCTGCTCATTTCAGGGTCCATATTTGAAGATACACTGGAAAGCAAAGGTGAATCAGCTCTTGGAAAGGGAAACGAGGTCTGGCTGTATGGTTTGCTGCAGGCAACGTAACAGAGGTCTGTTTTATATCGGTAATTCTGCACAGCTGACTGAATGGGCACGTCACCTGACCTCACGCCACGCTGACCGCTCCATGCCTCCCCATCTTACAGGTTGATCCTTCTACACTATCTGTTACTTTAGATTTCACGTTCATGCTTTACTATTTATACAAAGCAGGATCGCGGTCATTGGGGGTGGATGTCGTTCGGGGGCCATGCCTCCCTCCCCCCCAATCCCCCCCGAACGCCACCTTTTATTTAAATGTTATTTTTAAACAGAGGCCTTCATCCTAAAAGGTGACAGCCTAACCCTTCCCAGGGACGAGGCTATGGAAGGTCTTATTTGGCCGCGCCCCCCCCCATGCCCCCCATCAGATTTGGTACACACAGTGCTTACAGCACCAGCACTTCTCTGTTCAACCTCTTAGTATCGCTTGGTTCTGTATAGCAATAGGATCCCAGCACCCGTTTTCCCCCACTTCAAGTACATAATACAAAGTACTCTGACATAATCTGCCACTTAATAACTACTATAAATAGCACAATACTGCAAAATCAATACTTTAAATAGCAGAAAACTATCAGGGTTAACATTTCTCTACTCAAGAGAAAACTAAGATGCCTGTTAACCCTTAGAAGTCACTCACGTCACGGAACTGGACCATCCCCAGCTCTCCCAGCTCACTGACGCAGCAGTAAGCCGCCTCGGACTGGAGGAAGAGCTGTGCAAGTGTCATCTCCTCACTTCTGAAGAGCTCCCCCATGGTGGCTGCGAATATGGCAAGTCAAGCCTAGAAGATACTCTTTATCCCTGTGGAGACAAACAAACAAAGCGAAATGTTACATCGCATTAGCATGTTGATCCAGTGTTCAAATATACTGATGGGAAATTCTTGCTCATAAAAGTCCTTGTTATCATAAATAACTATCTATGTTTTTATCGTATCCTTTATGCTTTTAAAGGAATATTATTAGTTAAGGCTCGTAAATGGTATTTGAAATGGAAAGTAGCAGGTCTGCTTAACTCAGTAGCTATTGCGCATTTCATGCAATAGTCATTTCGCAGGTAACATTATAAGATGTCAAATACAATATTTTTGTCACGTCACGTTTTTATGTATATTTGTGTGTGTGTATATATATATACAGCAATATATTAAATACGTATGATCCAAATCTACAATTTACGTTTTTGAAGTAAAACACCGACGTCAGACACACCGACGTTTAAATCCTTATATTCCCCGGATACTGGAGATTAAATATAGCCTAAGCTTTTCAATGCTTAAAATATCGACAAATTTGCCCTTTTTGCGCGAAATATTTAAATACAAAAAAAGAAGAAAACCTGAATTCATTGTTAAAAATGAAAATGGAAACAATTTCGAAGAAAAACAATCACAGGTGTGAGTTAATTCCAGCCTGAAAGACCATCTGCCGCACTATCCTTAACCTCTCAAGGACGCCATGATGATGCCCTGTTTGCAACGGCTTATCCGGTCAGCCACATAAAAAATCTTACATAACACATTTTAATAGCGGCACAAAAATGGATAGCAATGTTTATTACTGAATGGGCAACACTTTGCACATTTTAAATATACTACGGAGAGAAAAGTGATCTTGAGTTGTATTGTTCAACGTGTCCTCGAATTATTGTTAAGAATATATTGTTTTAATATTGGTATGGCAAGATCTTTGAAATGTGATAAATAAATAAATGTTGAGAAAAATATTAATGCTAACACCATTTGTATTGCGTATTAACACAAAGATTACGGATATTACCGCATCATCAATCATCAATATATAGCAGTTAATATAAATTCAGCGTTTTTACCTTTAACCTCGAAACAACAAATCTTTCATGGCAAACACAACATTGGAACAGTTTAATAATCCCGTATCATACGTTATGTACGCGGTTAGATTGATGTATCTCGTTAGACGGCTAATGTAGCTTTAATTCTCCGTTGCATCCATACCTATATTGAACCACGGTAGATACTGTAAGCCTGATAGCCAGAAAATAAAAGCGGCACAGCGGATTTGGTCTTACAAATGCTATTCATCGTTACAATAAAACGTTAATAAATATCAGATTTGGAAAGATTCTTAATCTGCATCGTATTTTCGTTGCCTATCCTGCTGGTTTAGCATGAATATTAAGTGGTAATAAAAATTCATGCTTGAAAATAGGCGTTCTATTTTACGCGTTAAACGCAAGCCATTTTAAGAATTTTAAATCCTGAAATCAACTATTAATAAATGAATCGCGTACTGTAATAGAAGCCTTCCGGACCCCACCGCTCGCTCAGCCTCCGCTCACCAGCATAAACGTGACGTCATTCCACCGCGTACAGGGGTGGACCGGTCCCCCCCACGTTTCTGAATTGCATTATGGAGGAAACCCTGGACTGAACCATCAACTACTACATGTTATTTTTATTTTTTTTGGGGTGTCCGCTATATTATCAGTTTTTTCCACCCATACCTTCATCTTCAGCGTATTCGGGTCAATCTGCAAGGGTTGACGCAGGACATATTCTGAGGAGGATGTTAAAAGATGGGTTTAGTTATGTCACTGATGATTTAATATTAAATTACAGCGATTTTACCCTTATACATTTACTTATCAATGCAGTTAACGTCCAACCACTTATTCATTACATAAATTAAACAGAATGTGAAGGAGTCATTTGACTATGGAAACAATTAGGTAATTACTGGGTGAGTAACTGAAAACAATGTAAAATTATGTGAAAGTTATGTGTGATGCATGTATGCATGGATCAACAGACGGTTATACTAACAGTAGACAAACGGAATTGTGGTCTCCTGCATTACCAGAGCAGGTGTCGAGACAAGAATTAAAATCCATTATCTGTTTCTGCTACTATTTTCCAAATATGTCTGTGTTTGAATTTCTGCCTAACGTTGTGAACTCTGGATACAGCCATGTGGCCACTCCGTATATGTATAGCATGGCAGGATTTTTATTGCCCAGTAGACCCATCAAGCCCTTACACTTGCTTGTTACAAGATAGTGTGCTGCAAATTAGGAAACTGCTTAAAGAATTTGGCATGCATGCTGTAATTAAAGCAGGTATATTTAGCAAGACACAGTACATGAAGGGTTAAGTTGGCCATAAAGAAAACTGAAGGAGACCTTTCATCGCCCTACTGTTTATGGCTCCTGGGTCACATTACTTCTGGAACCTCAAATCTCATTATTCTTTAGCGACACTCTGTGTATCAGTTCAGATCCACCTCATAAGCCTTTCTCAACTTATCCAATGGGCCTCTGTAAAAAAAATTATGTCATTATGAAACAAATGGAGCAATAATGTGGTGTTCAAAAAGGAACTGGACAACCTTGTTCATGGTTATTCTCTACCTTGTATCTGTAGCCTCAAGGATAGTCATTGGACCCTCATGACCCTCCATAAGACAAGTGGGTTTAAAAAATTGATGGATGGATGGACAAAAAGATTTGTAAAACGCAGAGTGAGTTATCTAAAAAACATCTACTGTACCAGATGCAGAATGAGGTGGAAGATGAGGTTTTACATGAAATTGTTTGTTCTCAAAATCAAAACATAGGAGAGAAAGCATCCAGAATTAACTCATCACAAAAATGTTTCCATTGTATTAAAGATAATCAAAATAAATGAAGATTCTATATACAGGTAACACTCATATTTATAACAAAGTTGTGACTACTGAGGAGAGAGTAGATGTAATTTCTCAGATCTCTTTACATGTAATTCACAGATTACACCAACGAGTCATTGCCTGCATGCTACAAGATAAGACACTCAGCCTTTGTTAATCTGACACTGCTGAACTACTACAAGTTCACAAACAATTCTTTCCTCTGTGCTCATAAAACAAACATTGTGTTGGGCAGCATGTGACACTGTAGATATCAGAACTACTCTGTCAGATCCGCCCACTTTTTCAGTTCCTTGAAATAGTCACATAGGAAGAAGAGCACACAGGTTTCTATAGTGAATCACTAAGCGTAGTGAGTATTAACATAGCAAGACATTACAAGTTACATGTGGAATTCAAGTTATTTGTCATTTTCAAGTACAGAAGTGCTGTGAATGCAGATCCGGCCTCCGAGTGCTTCCTGGAGCTGTTCCTTCCACCCTTATTACTCTGTATTAGTATTTACCAAGCAGCATACTTCTGCATACCTCAGCAGATACAGGAACATTCAGCACCGTTTTCCCTCTCCATTTAATTTAAAATATCCCGGAAGGAAGGGGGGGAAGAAGTGGAAAAAGGTTAGAACTCTGGATTTACATTCCTCCCTTAGCTGTGGTTGTGCTTGTGAACTGCTCTCTGAAGCCTCATCCTGAGTATACCAGCCATTCTGCCGGGAGGCGGGGTCTGTATGCTCACTGAGGGAGGCAGCCATAGTCAGACACTTTTATTCCATTGGACGGTATGGAGTAAAATGGGTGGAGAAATGGGAGGAGAGGAACAGGGGAGGAGGACGAGAGGGGCGTAAGGGGAAATTGGAAGACTAATTTGACTGGATGATTTAGATGGGAGCTCTGGCATTTGAGTACGGGCACGCATGCAGCAGCACTTGAGAGTGGTTTTCTCTTGTTCTCTGGTCAGCATCCCAGGGCAGTGGAAGACATAGGAAGGAGGAACAAAATAGACAATAAAGTGAGAAAAACAGAGCAAGGGGTTTAGTTTAGCCTACAGAGAGTTTGAAAAACTGCTTTAGTTTTTTTTGTACTTTTGTGAGATTATTACTATCCGTTAACAGCTATGGCAGATTCCACCTTGCAGCTGGAGGAGGCAGCGATGAAGGAGCTGTCGGATGATGAAGAAGTGGCTATTCCACCCTCTGACGATGAGGACGAGGTCGCTGAAGCAGCCAAGGAGCTGGAAAAGGGCGACTCGCAGATGAATGGGATGATGGTGCTGGCTCTGCTTGACAAGATCATCGGGGCGGTGGACAAGATCCAGCAGACCCAAACGGGGCTGGAAACCCGGCAGCGGGAGATGGAGCAGTCGGTGACAGGCATCCAGAGTGAGCTAGCCAAGCTCTCCAAGAGCCACACCACCACCGCCAACACCGTCAACAAGATGCTGGAAAAGGTGCGCAAGGTCAGCATCAACGTCAAGTCGGTGCGGACCAACCTGGAGAAGCAGGCTGGCCAGATCAAGCGTCTGGAGAGCAATGAGAATGAACTCCTCAAGAGGCGCAACTTCAAAGTCATGATCTACCAGGTAAGGGTGGGTGGAAGATTTAGGAAGAGTCCACAGAGGGCAACAGCCACGGGGGGGGGGTCTGTGGTGGCCAATGCCGAATGCCAAGATGTCACGGCGGGCAGAGTCCTGCTGCTGCACACTGGGATTTTTCCCATATTCATGTAGTAAGGAAACACTGTGCAGCAGTGGGACTGGAGTGGAGAATCCCTCTATTGAAAAGAGGGATTATGTCATACCTACAGAATAGACGGTGTTCCCCACTCGCCGAATGATTACATAATCTATAACATTACGTCCTGAATTCATCTCAGAAGGCTGTTACCAGCGAATTCAAACATCTACATGGCTTAATTAGAGATAACGGAAAAAAAAAATGATCCATCTTTCAATCTGTTCATATTTTAAATTGTCATTTAATGGTACATTTATGTATTATGATGCATAAAAATGTAAGTGTCCTTACATTTTGTGGTGTGTGGCCAAGGGACAAGATATATTAACGACAAATTGGCTAATGAGATAAATTGTGCAGAAATCTTCAGGCAACCAGAATTCCTCAGTAGTAAAATGATAAGCTGATGCCTGACATTTAGCTTCTACCTCCCCCTGGCTTTGCTCATTACTGCTGTATTTTGAAATGATTAGGCTGTGCCAAAAATGAGTGCCATCATACAGATGTCACAACCTTTCTCCCAGATATGCAATTTCACCCTTAGTCGAGTCTTATTGTGCAAATGGTTGCTTAATTTACCGATTGAGTATTTATTTGATCTGTTGTAATACGGGGCCAGACAGTTTGTTATTTCGTAAATGATTCACATGTGCATCCTATCTGGACTGAGTCACGGGTCGCGTATGCGGAGTCCGAGGCTTGCTGATGAGCAAGAGGGTCTCGCCTGACGGAGATTTCACGCATGTATGTAGGCTACCTGTTGCTCTTAGTCCTGGCAGCAGTCTCCTGGTGAGAGAGACAATATGCATTTCTTTACACAGCTTAATTTGAGGCATAAGGAACTCTTTTTCGACTAAGCATTGACAAATATGGAAAATACCATGAGCTCTGCAGATCCCTCCTAGAGCAGCGATGGGTAGTGAGAGAGGGGAAAGGGAGTCTGAACGGTAGGCACTTAGTTTGAAAAGGCACTCTGTAGTTTTGGCTTCAGAGCTCGGTCTTTTTTTAGCCCCGTGTGCTGTAATGTCTAATAGCTTGCAGCTTGCATGGAGGCGTGAGACATTCAGAGTTTCCACCCTGGCTCAGAGGAGCTTTCCCTGCCCCTCGTACCCCAGTAATTCCCAGTGGATACGGTGAGCTGCCCAGGAACTGTGTGTGGCACTAAACTGGCCCTTCAATCCCTTCTATACAGGCAGCACAGAGATAAATTAATAGCTACATGACTTTAATTATGGGATGCACAGTTCATAGCATCCCTGTGATGTTTAGGTTTGCTCTACCTATGTTTTCTACTAGCATTTTCTATCATGCTGTGTGCTCGCTTGGGAACAGAACCTAGGATTTCTCACTTTCTATGTGATGAGGTGTGTCAGTTCTGGAATGTCCACCCTAAGGCTGCTGCCATCCGGCACAGATTACCTCAATACACATAATGGAAAAATAGGAAGCGATGTAGTATTAAGGTTTGGCGTTTGATGTAAAAATAAACGAACACCCGTTCGTTAGAATGTAGTCAGGTTCAGGCTATAATGCTTTTTTGGAATCATTTTTTCTCCTGGAATCCAAGGTCAAGTTCTGACAAAACCACTGTCAGTAGGGAATGAATTCCCCTCGTATTGCAAGATATGTGTCTCTGTTTTCCATCTGCCTGCTGCTACTACTGTCCTATTAAATGTGTTATTTTGGAATTGAGTATTTTATAAGCTTTCCCAGGGGTCTTGAGGAATCAGACTCTCTCACAGTGTCTCCTTGAATTTAATCAAATATGTGAGTGAAAAGCAACCCAACTTTTCAACAGACATCCAACACACCTGTTTCTCTCAGCAAGTTGCATCGTGATTCAGAATGCAGATTTCTAACCCGCAAGCTTATAAATTCATGTCTCTGGAAGGCAGTAGGCCTGGTTTTATTAACCTTCGGTCAACATCGAATTGTAATAGCACGTATAGCCATTTTCATTGAAAACATCTGCTGGGGTGATACTCCAACGAGAATATAGAAAAGTAACCAAAAGTCGCGGTAAGAAAGGATGACATTTGCAGTGGGGCACACTGCATGATCGCAGCCATGCATTTGGCCTGGGGAGCTGAGGAACTGGGGAGCTGAGTTACTGGGGAGCTGGCCTATTTTTGGCTGGAGCCTCTGCGGTGTTATGCTATTTGAAAGCAGAGCTAGTAGAGAGGCTGTGTACTGGCATGGCTGATTATCACTGAGGTGGGCGGGGTTCGCTACCCTGGCAGGTCTAGTGCAGAGACATGCAGGACATTCCGTGTTTGTGGAAGCGGTGGGCGGCGCGTGCTTTACGCCACGAGTGATGAAGTGTCTCTAGGACACAGGACACGTGGAGGCAGAGAGCAATAGTTTGGATAATTAATCGCAGACGGTGCTTCTGTATGATCCCTAACTGCAAAGCTCAAGCACCCAACAAAGAAAAGCCTCATCAATAGCGCAAGTAAAAGTGTAAGAGAAGTTGTGTCCATTTAAAAATCTCTCCTCATGCTCTTCAGACCAACACAGTGGCCATCTAACAGAGGGCTCCTATCATTGCTGGAGGAGTGTATTTAGCAATGGGCTGCTGTTTGTGTTCGCTATACAAAAGCATGTTGAGGCAGCTGTTGCAGCCCCACTTGACACCCCAATTCTTACTTAGCATGTGGCATCTGGATGCTTCTTCAGCCGCTGAACCTGACAGTGTCAGTGAGGTTGCCATGCACTTTTGCTGTTTCTTCTAAAACAATGTCTGCAGAGCGCTTCCAGCGTTTGCGATGGTGCCAGGGAGGAGCACCAGCTGCCTTCCCGCCCGCACGACCAATGATGACTCACAGGCGGCTGCATAGAGGTCTCCTTTTTTTGTGGTGGTAACCATGGTTTTGGATAAACATGCCTGCAGAAATGCCCAGGCTCTGAGCAGTTTGCCAGTACCGCCGTATCTGGGTTTCCGCTTAGGATTGAAACATCAACTGGCAGAACCTTAACTGGAATAGCTCTTATGGTCGGCAAACGCCCAGTGTGGGAGAGCAGGGATTCTCGGCCCATGAATGTTGATAAACTCCAGTCATGATTCATCTGGCCGGCATTCCTGCTCCTTCCACTCAGCCCCCCTGCCTCTGCCTCCCCCTCACACATGGGTACAGTATCTGGCATGTAGCAGTAGATAGGTTAGACCTTTCAGCACCACAAGCTACCTTATACTACAAGATAGCAGGATCAGAGGAACATAAGATCACATTTTATGCAACATCGGAGTATAACGGCATATCACGCCTCAGAGGACTTTCCCGTTTGAAGTCAGACTCCTCTTATTTGAAAGTAGCGAACCTCATTAAATAATTTGCCGCAAGCAAAGGACACATTTAGAATAATAAGCATAATGTTCATCAAAAGACTATGGAGATAAGTTGGGGCATCTAAACGCTGTTGGTAGATTTCAGTTACCCTGCATTTCATAACTTTTTGTCTTCAGGATATTGAGCACAGTTTTCAATAACAATAACAAAAACAAATACACAAAAATGTAACACATATCATTGACATGAACAGGAAATATACTATAAGATGCCCCATCTGCATCCCCTCAGGCAGCTTGATTGTAACACAGAGGTTTACAGGAAGGGGGATTCTGCTGTGCTGTCTGATCCAAAGGTGTTCTGTCTTCTCATGCTGCAAGCTGCTTTGGCCGATTCGCCGGACACTGGAACTGGCGATAAACTGAGGACAGTGAACAAACAGACCTAAATGAATGAAGGGAAAATGATGAACGTGATATTATTAAAAAATAAGAGAACCAACCGACACAGCGCCGGTACTGCGTTAGATAAAACGCACATCGAGAGATCACTGTCCTGTTTTCAATATGCGGGAACTCCAGCAGAACACAGATTGGAGTCCGCATAACACTTAACTTTTTTTCTTAGCACTTCAGGATGGCCAACATTCTGTTTGTAAGTTGTGTTTAATAAGGGGTGTGTAGCTTGTTCTTTGACAGACTGGCAGAATGGAGTTGTCAAAAGGCCAAGATGCTGGTAATGCCTAAATAATGCCAACCACGGGAGTTTAGTTAATTTCTGTACTGTGATCATTACTGACATTACTGTTTTTTTTTGTTTAGTGTAAAAAAGAGACTGAAGCCAACATAGAACAATGTTAAACATTCCTATCGCCAGACTTTACTGAAGAACAAAGTTTCCCAGTCATTAAGTTTAACATGACTTATTTTTCCCTGTTTGGTAATGTTACAGTGAAGCCTTTTATGGGCGATTTTTTTTTCCCTCTTTCATTGTGCTTCCCATGACCTTCACTTCCCGAGTTACCTAGTTACTTGTTGTTTAGGGGTTTCTCTCTTGGCCTTTGTGTAATGAAAAATCTGCTGGAAGGCGTGGCACTGTGTATCCAGGAGACTTCATCGGAGGAATCGATCGGACGGGAAAGGAGTGCTATGCTGCTTTGGTTCCTTGGGACTAGGGAGAGCAGAATGGAGGCTGGAGCCTAAAAATAGGAAATCCTGCATTCTTCTTATGTGAGGAAAAAGCTTTGTTTTTATACACTAAGTGGCTCAGTGCATCAGATAAGTCAAAAGCGCCCATAGATCTGCTGTATTTGTTGTCATTAGTTAATAAGTCTGTTAGAGACATAAATACTTAAGCTGCATTCCCGTGACTATTAACAGGAGTAGAAGATGATGTTATGGACCAGAGAGTCACAATTTTAAATACTCGTAAGATGCAGAGTACTGGGTGTATGTGCGGTTCCGCCATGGCAACATCTTGGTGTGCAGTTGCTTTGCTGGTGACAGAATTGGCTATCTGCACCAAATCCACCGTGATCTCTGTCGAAGAGGCTTTCACAGTATACGTCAAAGGTATGCCATGCTGATTGGAGAGGCTTCCTTTCTCTAACAAGATAGCAATCCAAGAATGACCTCAACATTGCACAAAAGTCTGGAAAAACATGAAGGACACGTCAAAGTGCATGGCATTAACGTGACGAAGTAAAGCAACCAACAAGCACCCTGATGGGCAAGACGCTTTTGAAACTGTTGGCAAAAGACAATCTATCTCCTTAAGAACTGCTTTGGTTCTCCTATTGCAGGCAAAATGCATGATATAAACCATAATGTTAAAAACCTATCCCAAAACATATCCAAACTTTTATCTGGTACTGTATAGTTTTTTTTTTTTTATCTTAAACACTCTATGACATTTTCAAAGAAGCTGATTGGCTGTAGCCTTTGCGATTTTTAATACAAACTTCCCAGAATTCATTGAGCTGGATCACTGCAGCATCACTGGAACATTTCTGATTATTTTTAGATGAAAATTATAGTATAGGATCATCTTCCCATGAGACCTTCCATAGCACTAGCCCTTAAGTATGAGTTTTGTGGAAGTCATCTACGTTAAAATAACTCTTTGCGTCTTTCCCTTGTTGTCCTGCATGCTGCAGGGTTTGGGCTGTGGCTTTCAGTGCCCATTTCTTTGGTTTTACCTCCTGTTCCTGTTACAATCCTGTCATTTACACGTAGCTCCATCACGGTCACGTTTCCACAGTTGTTCACTAGGATGCACTTACACAGATTTTCCAAGCTGCCCTTCTCAAAGTCCAGCATGCTGGCATAGCTGCGGTTTTGTACATATCGATCTGCATGTAGCAGTATGCTGATGATGTAAACCTACAGTACACATGGCAGCAAAATGCCATGATGTGGAATCAAATGAGTTAATGAAAAGGCCAGTGACATCATTTCTCCAAGAGGCGAGTTTGTGGCAAATCTGATGTTAGATGTGAGGCAGAGAGCATAAAAACGAAGGCAGCACACCTGTGTCGGCTGTATCCAGGAGTTTAAATGGCGCCACTTTGTTGGACCTTGGTGGAAATGACATAAAAAGAAGAACTCTAAAGCAATGTTTTGCTAATGAGGCAAACTTCTAGACGTCAGGATATCCATTTGCAGACATTACAAAGCCCTTCAGACAGACACAGGTGCTACCTTTATAGAGAGTCATTGTTTCCAAGACATTACTTGATGATTAAGATAAGCAGTGTCTTTTGCACAACACAGAACAAGCGGTTTCAAAGACGGATTGCACTAATTCCATTTCATGAATCATTTCTGGAAAGCGATAGAATCACATTTGCCTGAGACTAGTTCCCAGTGCCCACTGATATCTTTCTCAGATGGTTTTAGACTGCCGACAGTATCACGTTCCATTACAAACGTGCTAAGCATTGTTATCCTGTGTGGTTGAATGGACATATCTGAACGACAGATGTATGGAAATCCTAGAAGGTTACTAACCTGTTGAATCACCCAGATAGGCTGAGCTATGGAAAGGGATGCCCCTGTGTTCTTTGGGGTCATACATCTTCCAGCAAAATCTGCAGAACTCCCTTCCTTGTTATTGGAAATAGTGACACAGCGACGCCATAGCAACTAGAGCTGTGATTACACAAGCATGAAAAATAAGTGCAGCTTTGTTCAAAATGAGATATAGTTTTCTGATGAGATCTTAGAAAAGTCAGATTTGTTCAGTACAATATAACCTAATAATGTATTCCATGTCAGTGATATGCCTTTTGTTTGATTAGTTTTCATTGTTAGTTTTAAGTTTTAGACTGTAATCTGTCCATTTTAATGAAAGGATCCTTTGCGGACTCTCCTTGACTGGTTTCTCTTTTAAAAGCAGTCTAATTTTTCAAAGCAGCAAGCCCTGTCATGTAGCGGCAGATGTGGGAAAAAAAAGTCATGAAGGATAGATTGAACGTTGTACAGAGATCCTTCAGCAGTCTGTGTGGTTCCCTCTTAAGTGGAACTTTGCAGAAAACCTAGCCCTGCAGTGCCTTCTCCATGATGTATGACTCAGAATCAGCCACTGAGCCAAGGCTCTGTGGTCTACTGTGTCTCACCCTCAAGGGGATCAGTCCCCCAGAGCTGCATGTGATCTAGAAATATGTGGTTCGTGGGAAACTGCTCCCACACAGTGGCTCTGGGGTGCCATTACTTTATCAGGCACCAGTGTCCCAGGCGATGATTGAGGGGATATATTCAAAAGAAGCCCAGGGTCCCCCTGGAACAATCAGTCAGGCACACTGAGTCTTTTCCAAACTTATGATTTACAGAGTTCCAGTTCTGCTCTAAGCCGCTGCTCGTAAAACTGCAGGAATCTATCAGTGCTTGAGCATCATTATACAAAGGAGGGACTTATTGCTATGGACTATGTGGGCACACATGTGAACGGTAACGTCAGAGTTTGGTTGCACCGCTATACCATGGGACACGGATGCTGTTAGATGAAATCTGCCTTTGGTTCTCAACAATATGTTATAACATGTTGGTTTCTTTTGTCACAAACAGCCTGTGCATAGAAAAAAAACATTAACATAATACATTTACTGAAGACAAAAAAATGAAATAAAAAAAAGATTATGAAAACTAAAACCAATAAATAAGCCATTGTATTTTCCAGGCTTGCTATATGTGAGAATCAAGTGAGAAATCATGCGGATTCCCTCTTGATATTTTTAGTGGAAACCTCGCCTACGATTGGGTGAGGCGTTGCCTGGGAAACCGGGCAAAAGTGTTCTGGGGGATTCCTCCACACAGTAAACAAATGGATGAATGGAGTCCAAACATTACTTAATGAGGAACATTGCCATTGGTCAGTGGAAACATTCCTTTGCAGGTTTCAGGGGGACCTAGGTCCTCATTACAAAGCCCTTCAGACACTGGGTTTTGGAATCATTTCAGCATTTTGGATGCCTTGCAATATAGCGCTGAACAATCAACTTCATGAAAAGCTTGTCAGATAAAGCAGTCACTGTCATTATCCTCATTATATAACCGGGAATTTTCTGCAAATGTGTGATTAAATTAAATACAATTACAATGGCTTGGCCAGGAAAATGCATGAATTTATTACATCAGCATGTCCCATATTTTGTTTTATTTGTATTTTTTGTATTATTACTTACACCTTTTTGTTCCAAATGGAATGTTACGCAAAGTCCCAAATCTGCCCACTGGATCTCTGGCACTCTGTCAAGGTGACAATCGCCGCAGGTTGTCCAGTCAGATGTCTAAGGAGGCGATATCTAGTTGCAGCTGGTTTTTATTATGCACAAGCAGACACTAATCGGTTTCTGTTGCTAACTGTGCGAGTATGCATGTGTGTGTGAAGAAGTGTGAAGCTGTGTGGTTCATTTGCTGCACGTACACAATCTCACGAGTTCCAGCTCATGAAATATCACACACTGCACAAGCCAAAGAGCCTGCAGCAGTGTTTCCCAATCCGGACCTCGACGACACACAGACACTCCACATTTTTCCTCCTGGGCGCTGGGAGAGAACAAAACTGTGGGCTGGCTGTGGGTCCCTTAGGAACGGATTGGGAAACCCCGGCCTACAGGTTTCTCTGCTGAACTGTGAAGTACTGAAGAAGGTGGGCACATCTTTATAAACACGCCCTGAATAACTTTGAGTAATTGCAAACTTAACTAATCACATACGGGATAATAATAAAACAAAACAAAGAAAGGACAGTTATCATTGCAAAACAATGAGCATTAACTGTAATACAAACAGACTGTAATAAACACTATATATATATTGCTCATAGGCTCCTATAGCCCTTTTTAATAATTTAATTGAACCTTTATTTAGCAGGGACAGTAGAGAGTAGCTCATTGATGGTTATCAAGGGCAGTTCAAAGCACATGATATCAACAGAGCACAAGTCATTGGTATCATCCATAGAAATCAAATAGTAGTTTCATTGATGGTAATGGTGGCTATTTGTGTCAGGTGTGGTTGACGCTTCATATGACATCGCTGCTGCTACATTTCTGAAGGACAGGCCAGTGTCTGCCGGGGAAACTCTGGAATGTTGAATGCGGTTGGAAATTGGAAAATTGAGTTTGTTCAGACTTACTGCCAAGGCCCCTGGGTCTGGAGCAAGGGGCTGTATGTTTGTTTTGTTGTAGCAACGGGGCTCTGGTTTAGAAGGATACACACACAGTGACTCAGGTGAAAAGCACTTGGGTTCTGCAGAGAATGTACTCCAACCAAAAGCACTACTTTATGATGAAGGCCTAGCCTTCCTACTCCATAAAAAGTGAAGCTGCTGTGGGGATGTTTTGCACATTACACATGGCTCATCTCACACTTTGACCCGCGCCCCCAGACTACCACTTTCCACCCCTTTAGTTACTTCTCGAACAATATAACTTTGTCCTACGTGGCATTTATTCAAAGCTGACAAATTCAGAACTAATGAGACACACACATGCATGACAGTCATTGGTTTATGAAACCATAATTCATTTCTATTTGTTAAATTATATTACACTGGCACCATTTGTTTGAGTAAAGAATAGAAGGAACTATTTCTGTGCCAAAAAAAACCTTTCTGCTCCTTACTGCTCTCTGTGACTACAACACTAGTCAGTTATGTATACGTGAAGTCAAAGCTTAATCCCGGTGTTGATAAGAGTGAGTGCTTACTTTCCCTTATTTGGTGCTCAGCTGCTAGCTAGGCGTCTGTGCTGCAGACGTGGCCCGTCCAGATGATTGCTGGCAGCAGCCTGGGAGCCTCACGCATATTCAAACATACCAGGTGTCACACTCAAACCGGACCCCATGGCACTATAAACACCTCACTAGGTTCCAACGGCGCTTTCTCAGGTGCCACGTGTCGCCCATGGTGATGGGCAGAAAGCCAGGGCCAGGACATAAACCTCCGGATGCTCTCTGCTGCGCCTCCTGGCCTCACTGCCTCACTTTGGGCAGGCAAAGGAGATGGACAGACTTTACGAGCAGCGATGCTCCCTGGCGAGAAGGCTGTGAATTAAACTAAACAAGCACAGAAAAAGACTCTATTATCAGATAAAGCTGTTTATAGTTTATGCATTTGATTTTTATTAAGATGTTGATGATATCTCCTTTATAATCAGAGTCACGATAGTCAGGTCTGAACTCCAATGGAGTTTATGTTATTTTAAATAGTATTTATTATTATTATTGTTGTTGTTTGTTGCTGTTATTGATGTTGTTATTGATGATAATGATGTTACAAATAATAAAATAACAAAGATTATTAATAAAAAGGAATGCAATAGCCATAGTGTTACAATTCGTGAGGCAGGCGAGCAGGTAAGGAGGCACGAGTCCCAGGGTAGACGGGGAAAACGGGGTTTAATCGGGCAGACAGGCACGGATATCCGTAACACTACACAATGACCGACCCAAGACTCAGGAAGACGTGGACTAATATACACAGGCAGGTCAGGAAGTAACAGGACACAGGTGATCACAATCGGGGCAGGAACACAAGGTAACGAGGTGGGCGTGGCACACGGGAGGATCGTACGGAGCGGATCATGACACATAGGAATATCTGATCTGATTAATGTTCATTTGATTGTATTAGTAGCATTGACAAGCTGATGGTGTAAAAGCATTTCAGACGGTGCAGTGCAGCTTTTTATAAGACTCTCCTTTATATGTGACATTGCCCTTCTTTCTTCATTTGTGTTGCCCCCAGTCTTTCCCAGATCACACTGCACAGTGATGTTTCCTTTGGACCATTTCAGCCCCCTTTTCCTGTTCCATTGACGCCCTGGGGTGGCACTGCCGCTGTGACAGACCCATGACCCGTACGGGGTTTCAACCGTGGGGACGGATCCTCGCGAGGGCACGGTGTCGATGCCATGTTCAGCATTGTCATGAAAGAAGACAAAGGCTGGGTGTGATATTTAGCTCTGTATCCTGGAGAATTTTATAGTGTGTGAGGGGGCAGGAAACTGACTTTAAACCTAGTCAGGCAACAGACGGACATCTCTCTCTATCTCTTGCTCTCTCTCTCTCTATATATATATATATATGTGTGTGTGTGTGTGTGTGCGTATTACGTTTATATTATATTATGGGGACCAAATATCCCTGACAATGTAATAAAAAACAGGTTTTTCAGGTCCCCACAAAAATCTGTGAATGCAGAACAACAACTATCAAACCATTGATGATATAGAAAGTCAGAACTTACTTTACACAGAGCAAGGGTTCGGGGTTCGAGCTCCACCTCTGCTACATGAATGGAGATTCCCTCCTGCAGCACAAAGACATGCAGTTAGGTTTAACCGCCATCCCTAAATCCTCGGCACTGTCAGACAAAAAGGGTGCAGCCCTGGTACAGTTTTGTTCCCAGGTGGTACAAAAATGTTCCTCAGAGTTCATTTCTGTACCTTAAACTAGACTAAAAGTTACATTTACCTACAGCTAGGGTACAACTGGCAGACTCTTGAGGATACAACCCCAGTGACAAGTACACTGTCACTGTGTGACTTTGATGCCAGTATATTTTCAGAACTGGAAAGAGGGTGGGTTGTGGTAGAGAAAGACTGATGGTTTCCATAGGTGACAGGGAGCTCTGTGTAGTGGTTACTATACCAGGAAGGGAGTGTAATGGTGGCTGATGGCCAGGGAGGCTAAGCAGAGGAGGAAAGACCAGGCCGAATTAAGCACACACAGTGACCCCCACCGGCTTCAACTAGGCAGAAATCATACTCTCTTGTATAGTGACTTCTGCTCACTCAGTCTATTAAGGAAGTTTCACCTTTTTCTCTGTGCACCTGCTTTGATCGGAGTTTTGTTACATGTTTGGCCATAGTTTCAGATTTTGATATCTTATACATTATTACTTGCCAGTGTGTTACATTAGCTTTAAGGACAGCAAGTCTTTTTATAGGTATAATTCACTGCTGCTTCTTGAATGTACTCAAGCAGATGAATTTAAATATTTTTCATTTTTGGATTTTTCATTAACCTACTGAGTTTTTCCTGCAAAAATGATTTTAGCTGTTATTAAATGAATATTATTTTATAGTTCTTATGTATATATTAATTTATATTATGTTTGTTCCTGTCATTATTAGGAAGAAGCTGCTGTAGTACTGTAAATAAATTAATATCAAAATGAAATATCATTATATAGAAATTATGGGCAGTTTATATTTTTATACTGTAAACTTTTTAAGAAGCTGAGGGGGTGTATAACTGAACCCTCTGTCCATTTTGGTTTCCTGCATTCAGAGTTCCGCCTCAGAAAGGAGCGGCGCTGCTGCTGCTGCTGCTGCTGCTGCTGCTATATTTGATTTTAGGGTTTTTTTGGTTTTTTTTGTTTTGCATAAGAGGGTCTGGCGCTCTGCTCTTGAACAAGGGTTTAATGGACGCACTAATTAGTGAGAGAAAGGGCGGAAAATCGTGTTGTTGTGCGCTGGGCCGCTTCCTGCCTCTCTGCGTTCAGCGCTCCCCCGTGCCCCCGCATCTCTGTCATCATGTCCTGCTGGACGAGAGTCCGGAGCTTCCCTTCCTGCGTGGCTCCGCAAACAATAACAACAAGAAAACAGTCATGGAAATGCGGCGACGTCAGCCAGTCACGCCATGGTGGCAGAGGCCCTTTTCCCATCTCTGCTTATTTCCATTTTCCTGACTCCTCAAGTGTGCAAGTCACAACTTTGCCATATAATAAAAATGCATATTTCCAACCCTTTCTGACCAGACAGAGGTTGTCTTTGATCACTGGTGTCATCAACTGAATCATAATTTTTAAGTTAATTTAGTTTAGCTTTAGTTTAATTTTGAATTATGGAATTCCTCTTTCTCAGGTACTAAAGATATATATTGCATATATATTATGTATATATATTATTACAGACCCACATGTGTCTATAAATCAAGCTGCCCTAATTAATAACTGCATGTACAATGAAACTGATGCCATGTTTCCTGAAGAAAAAAATCTCCGGAGCCTCTGAAATGAGTCATTTAATTAACAACACAGTAATGTGCTGCACAGAGGTCCTAAACACACTAGAACTTTCCATCCTCTTTTGGTTGTTTTTATGGAGATTACGGCTGGTTTAATTAAAAGACTGCTCATCAGGATTTTCCAGCCTGAATGATTGCTAACCAAAGGCCTGTTGCCAGTTTCTCTAATCATCAAGCTTAGTCAACAGTATCCTAAGCATTGACTAGAGTGCAAATATCGGCAAAACAGTTATAATTCTGCATCCACTACTGTAGTGTTTTTCAACCCGGTCCTGAAGGACCCCAGAAAGCTGGGAGGGATGAAAAATATAGATTGTCTGGGGGTGCCCAAGGAACGTTTAGAGAAACTCTACACTAGTGCATATCTCTCCAGGAGCCCCTCTGAACACTTGCGATTTTTCAATGACAATAGTATCCCTTGGCTTTATAATCTTTCAGGTGCAGCACACGTAGTTCACATTTGCATTGCATATAAAAACGAACAAAGCCAGCAAACACGAACCACCCAAAACACATGAGAAAAAGCTGTGTGTTTGCACGCCCGTTTTGCTGAATAGATTGAATAAGCCCTCTGAATTATATCTGTAGGGAGACGCTGGTCTTGTTTTTAAGCTCAAGTATTTTCAGAATCTCACACCACACTCCTCTTCAGAGTGGATAAAGCATGTGTCAGGTTTTTGATAACTTGCTTGGGTGTGTAGGTCCTCAGAGAGAGAGAGAAGCAGATGGTTCTCCAGGTTTACTTTCAATAGTCTCTTCTGGTTAAAGGAAAGCGTGTTTTCTTCCATTGCATTTCATAATGTTAGGTTGGGTGTTCCTGCTCCCTCAGAACAATGCACAATGTGGGCTCAGGTTGTACCGGTAGCAGAAAGAGTGACTTAACCTCTCAGGATGGTGGAAAAATGGAGTTCTTTCCATAAACATGTTGATGCATTGTATACAATAGGTGTATGAAACACGGACTTCAGCAGCAAGAGTACAAAAAATGAAGGAAGGGTGGAGGCTGTAGAATGTGCTTGTAGATGATAAACAAGCTTTGCAAATTGAGTCCCAAGGGTATGTTGCACATATTTGATCAGCAGTCTTAGAACGAATAATTTCCACATCAGTATTCATCCACTGCCACAAGAGGGAGCTATGTTAAAAGCAAACTTTAAAAATGCAGTCATGTAACTTTATATGCTTCTGTCAGATACAGGTGAATCTTACTGTGCCATGGCTACTACTATCAAAAGGAGTATTAAACAGTATTAAACAGATTAGCATTATATAAATTCATTCATTCATTCATTTTTCAAATCAGAAGGGTTATGGAGTCCTTTAAAAAAACAGATTATAAAATTCAGTTGATTCTTTGGGTGTGGAGGCCAGGAATTTGAAAATGCCCAGAAAGGGTGGATTTGCAGTGAAATTTGCCTGGAGCATTTGCAAGACTGACATTCAAAGAATCATGCCAATTTACACCCTCAATGTATGCATAGTTCTTCAGTTCTCTCTTCCACACATTCAGGAACTTGCCATCGGCAAGTACACAGGAGTTGCGTGACTGTACCTTTACTGAAAAGTCTTAGCAATAGAAAGAAAGGCTTATGACCTGAGCTAAGACAAGTACACAGCACATTCAGGATGTGGAACATTTTCAGATTCTGTTCTTGCAGTACCTGTGTGTGGTTTTCTGAAGGATCGATGTCATGATTCATGATGCAAAATATACAGCAATTACATTTTAATTTAACTTTACAATTAAATTAATCAGGTGTAAGTCCTTAAATATATTTGTTACATGTACACCAGTGATGATTTTTTTGATCAGGTGTGATCAGTAATTATTTATTTTTTTCTTTTTGTAGGACGATGTGAAGATGCCCTCTAGACTGTCAATATCTAAATCCATGAAAGTTGCGGACAGTGTGGAAGGTGAAGCAGAGTCGGAGCTGAAAGAGTTGGCAGAAGAAACCGAAGAGGATGGCGAAAAGGCTAACCGTAACCTTTCTTCTGATGAAGAGGTGGAGGTTGAGGAGATTATTGAGGAATCACGGGCTGAGCGCATCAAGCGCAGTAGCCTTCAGAGGGTAGACAACATTAAGAAGGTCTTCTCTAAGGAGAAGATGGAGAAGACCAGGCTGAAGACCAAGGAAAACCTAGAGAAGACCAAGCAGAAGACCAAGGAGAACCTGGAGAAGACCCGTCAAAGGACCCGAGAGAACCTTGAGAAAACCCGACAAAACATTGAGAAGAAGATGGGCAAGCTAAGTACTCGGATGTCAGTCAACCCCGAGCGCAAAGAAAAGCTGAAGTCCTCTCGAGAGAAGATGAAGAAGTCTTTCACTCCAGACCACACGGTGTATGCTCGTTCCAAGACAGCCGTTTACAAGGTTCCTCCTTTCACCTTCCACGTGAAGAAGATTCGGGATGGCCAGGTAGAGGTCCAAGGCACCGAAATGGTGGAGGTAGCTGGTGAGGATGAGGAGCAGGTGGAGTCGGGTGAGCTGCAGATTGAGGACAACGCAGAGCTTCAGGCCCTGATGGAGATGGTGGAGGACTCAGAGCTGGCACTAGCGGAGCTGGATCAAGACAGAGACAGCGACTAGTTTGGAGGGCTGAGGGTATGGAATAAATAAGAAAACCCATTAAGGAGAACATATAGGATGTGGTGTTGAATAGAAGAAAATTCAATGTGACAACACTCAGAACACAAAAGATAGATACAGACTAAGCCCGGGTGTATTTTCATTATCAGTGTAGAGTAGTAGTATCATTAATCCATTAACTCTTTATACTAATTTCTCTTTAGTCATTGCCTAGATAAGGAAGGATGTTAGATTTTAAAAATTAATCGACATCTTTACAGTCGCTTTTCCTGTTTTTACTTTTTTTGTCAATATTTTGCAGCCTTGTCACAAGCATAGTTGCATCTATTACGCTGTATGATTTATTTTTTATGTCTTTTTTTATTATTGACAAAACTGCATCTGATTTCCATTTTGTTTCGCAATTAAATACACAGCCTGAACAGCAGATGTCAGCATGTTTTTGGATTCTTGGTGGAAAAAATGTGTCAGCCTTGAGCTCAGGTACAATGCTAACTCAACGAAGGCCGTATGAGAAAGAGAATCTGAAAAAGACTCACCGTTCAAGATATGTTTAAGCTGTTAGCATAGATGAACATGATAAAAAATTACCATCTGAGTTTATCGTTAAAATAAACAAAGCAGACAATCTATTGCGACAATTTTTGTCTCACCGATGCTATGTAAACACAACTCCAAACAATGTCAAGACGTGGTTTTATTTGAAACAAAAAAATACTTATTTTTTGCTTTTATTGCTAATAAAGGTTAAACTGATCTAAAGTGACAGATATACTTTAAATTTTTATATTTTCAAATGTTTTATTGACATTTATTCAAGATTATTAAGTATCAGGATGACATTTTTCAAGCAAAGTACATACAGAAGCATTTAATAATAAACCACATAGGTTCTACTTAAAAAATGTTTTATTTTCTGAGTACAGTGTATCATGTAGCCTAATTTAGCAATGTGTTTGTAGTAAAGTGGAGGCCACAGAGGAATTTCTTAATGATTTTTAAGAATTTAAGAATTCTTGGCCACCTAGAAGATTTCACAGATCTTTAGCAAAGAATACAGTATCGCTTTTTTGAGAATTGGAATTATTTTGGGGGGAGTTACTTTCACTCAAAAGCTATTAAATGTGACGTGTGATGGTATTTTGCTGTATTAATATTGTGTTGCTTTCACTCATATATGTTAAACAAAATGGCACACTTTTCTCAGAGTACTACAGACTTACTTTATACACCACATACACAAAGGCTAAACTAAAATGTGTTACTACTCTTCTGCTGAAGAATATGTCACCACAGAAGTGCTGTGAAAATCTGTCATTTACTGAAAATCACATCAGCGATTCCTTAAAAAAATGTATTTCCTCATTTACTTCTTTTGCTTTCTGAAGATCAGTCAGGACAGTACAACAAATGTGTCTTCTAAGTCATCACATGCATAATGGCTCCAGCAGATGGGAGCAGAGGCTGAAATTATGGCTATGAAATCAATTGTGGTGAAGCAGATAACATGCTATGAAATTAAAAATGTCTGCAGAAAGGATAACATTGTGTTTCATTTGTTCATGCATTCATTGTCTTTATTTAGAAAATTTCCAAGTTGTTATTCCCCTCCCTGTCACTCTAAGTTGCTATTTCAGAGTCAGACAGTACTGAATTCAAAGGCTTTCCCAAGAAAAAAGAGCACTTTGTGAAAAATATAGAATGGCATTCATTTGGTTTGATTTTTATGCATACATTTGTATGTATGTAGAATGTGAATCACCATGAAAGGTCCTTGAACCACACTGTACACTCAAACAGGAGCAGAGTCACTGCGTTTTATTAGTGCAGTACTTCTTTGCAGATGGAGAACTGCCTTTTGACTCTGAACCGTAAATGCTAGAAGCTACCAGCTCGAGGACCCAGTACCCTAGTGATTAACACTTAGGTCTGGGGTAGGCAACCCAGAGCCTGGACTGTCAGTGTAAATCTCTGAAAAGATGGGTAACCTATTTGGTGTACTTACATTTATTTATGATGTGTGTACCATACATTAAAGAACAGTGAATAATTTTAAATGCATCCAGAGCAAGATTTTATACTTAAAATATTTAAGGTCATACCAAAGCTGAATTCTGTAATTAATGAAAGATGATAGAAAACTTTGTATTGCATTTAAAAAAATACACTTATAATTAGTTTATGTACTTGATTAAATATCTATTTAAAATGAGTGTGAATCAGGGCCTAAGTGCGACATGTCTGTTTCATACTATTTATCATCCAGCCAACAGTGAAAGTTTCCCTAAAGTAGAGAATGTCTAAGGGACGTATTATGAATTGCATAGCCTGATGCTGTTATTCAAATAAACGTTTTAACCTATTATTGCAACTGGATGTTCACTGTAGTTGCAAAAATATAAGCAGCCAGTAGCATGTGTCGGGCTACTTTGCTACCTGCCTGCCCATGTAAGCGGCATCATTCATACCTTGTTGCCCACTGCGGATTACCGTCGATTTAAAAAAAGCTTTAAACTTTTATGTTGCCTAATAATGTAGAATGCCTCTGAAAACAAAATAATTTGTATTTTCTTTTGACCTGAATTTTTCTTTTTCCAGTCAAAAAAGATTCAATCATGTTTCTGTGGATCACATAAGTTAAATAGGCTTGTATACATCATTTAGCCAAATAATGCTTTTTGCTTTTCTCATTTTGCTTTCTAAGCCACCAATATTTTAATAAAGGCAATGTGATTCACCATGATACTTCTGTTTGTTCCTTCAGGTAGTAGGATTGCTCCAGGTTGTGGAAATGCTGAAAATTGTCAAGTTCTGTAATAATGTTTTAATGCTTTATGAAGATTAATGATTAATTAATTATCTCAGTTTTAGTTGGTTTATCAGAAAATAAAGCCACTAACCTTTAATGAACTTGTTTGACATGATTGCATAAAGATAAAGTTCATTTTGAAAGCAAAGAATCATAAAAGACTCAGTCACATGCTTGAGCTTCACCATGATGAGCTACCTAAACTTACAAACAGGTGCTTTGAATCAGAATCAGAATAACTAAAGATTTTAAGATGCTAAAGATTTTGGACATATTGAGCCCCCTAGTCCAGACCAATCCAGTTATTTTCCAAATTTTTTAGGGGCCCTGAGTGACATTCAAAGGCCCTTGGAATCATCCTACCCCCCCCCCCCCCCACGTGTCTTTAGAAAGCCTGCTTCACAACTAGAAAATTGTGTACTGCCAGAAGCATATTTTGTTCTAAAAAGAGATACATCGTTTAATGCGACAAAAAGGTTATTGTCAACATATACATTATTTTTAGCGTTAAATACTTTGAATAAAAAGAAATGTGTTACGAAAAAGAAAAAGATATAGGCCCTTAAATCTCATTTAATATCGTGAATTCAATTCAATTTATTTTTGTATGGCACGTTTCACCCCAAGGCGTTTTACAACATCGTTAGATGCATGCAAGAGAATAATACAAGAAAAACTCAAAATTATGATAATTATTTTCAACTGTTATTAATATTAATCTCCGGCTAAAAATGCTTCACACTTGATTCAACATTAGTTCTTATAATCCGTTGATCACCTGTTTCTTACTGGCCTATGACTCGTCACGGATAATGAAAAGAAATCTCTCTGTACACTTGTCTCATTAAACTGGCCATGACGTCACCACTGCCGGTAATTCAGATGACTTTCCAGTTCGGCTTTTCTAACAATATGCACGTCCTCCCACCGATTCGTAGCACAGCTGTCAGCGACGCGGCGGGGGGAGTGAAGAACATCCCTAGAACAGCGACAGAGGGCCAAATCATAAACACTGCAGAAACCAACCTCCCCTTCGCTCTTCGGACACACCCTCTCACGTCATTAGGACATGATTGGTTCATGGGCATCTAGCTAATGAATAATCGAGCAGCAGAGCTCCTTTCCTTTCATGCTATTTGTCCATGGAGCTGTCAATGAAACATCTTTCGCCGCTGGTTCGGCTGCCATCAATGCTGGAAGGTCAGAGTGCTTTCACAGTCCGCTTCCGATAGAGAAGTGGGGAGACGATTATAGAAAAAATACGATATTGCGACCTCACGTCTTCAGCCGTTTATTTGAAGCTGAACGCAATAGACGTACGGGCCTTCATTTTTTAAACAGTGCACCGACTAATTGTGATTCCAAAGGTAAGTTTTTTTCCACATTTATTGGGACGACAGCTGGTGGAAGTAGTAAAGTTGCTTGCCGTTTCGCCAGTGTTCGAGGGCAGCATACTGTTAACTTCTCGTGTTCACTGATATAAATTACTCGTAATTACTTTTTTGCGCATTGACTAAGCCGGGCTGTTAGAAAAGTTGCTGGCAGAGACGACCATTTTAAAGGACTAAAGTGCAAGAGCTCTACTAGTGGCCGAGTAAAGTTAAAAGCATTATTATCGCCATCGCCATTGCGGACCTGGTGTTTTGCCGATGTCATACGAACAATACCGACAGTCATGGGAAACCCTGGTTTTTAAAGTTTAATTCCAGATTACCAGTAGTATATCATATGCTGAGTATCGCGCAAGTCGATGCATTAGACCTTATCTGTCAAATCGAAATGCCTAGGTTTCAGTTTGTGGACAGTCTGTGTTTGGGACGGCCGAGGGCAGCAAAACTTGGACCTGGCCGTCCGATGTATTTACATACGTCCCGCAGTATGCTCTATCCTGCATGGGCGTGTCACCTGGCTTCGGAATACCCCGGCATATACTACCAGGGCACCGTACATTTTCTAAACTGACGTATTTAGCTAATGATTACGTTTGCTGTATATGCATATACTCTAGTCATTTGTCTTGGATTTTGAGCATCTCTTTTATTTCCGGCTTTATTGGATACCATGTTATACAATAACTAGCTCTTGTAGGTACTATAAATGAGATTTTGCCAATATATAAACGTGGATTAGAGTATCAGGCAAGTTCAGCTGTTTCCCGTTGCCCTTTGTTGCTATATAGATGTGCTTCTTAAATAAATGTTATCTGTATAATTGTGAGATTTGCATTTAACAGAACTTAGACGTAAACCTGCACACAGATGGGGTAATTTATAGGTATCATGATAAGCATGTTTTGGTTCAGCACTTAACCTACTATACTGTACCTGCAATGTACTGTATAGTATTTGAAGTGCTATTGGTCTGGTTGCTAATGAAATAAAGATTTTCTTGAAGAGAAATGAAACTGTGGCAGATATTTCACTTTCAGGTATTTCCTGAGGTTATGCTTCACAACTTTCGTGATGCAGTGATAAAATATCCATAGCAATATGAATGCACAATATGGTTTCATGTTGGCATCTTTCATAACAAAGGAAGCTTCTATTGCAGTGTTTGGTATCTTTCCTGTGAGTTGGTATAGTCTCATGTGTTAATGTGTTTCCCATCTCACTGGGGTAGCAACTATCGTATATGAAAAAGTGTTCTCCATCTTTTATATGTTAATTATTTGAAGGGGTAACATTGATTGTAAAGTAACACTGACCTGCTTATAAAACTAAATGTTATAATGGTAATCTTGATATTGCAACAGAATTATTACAGTTATACAGCAAGTATATAAAGATGGTGTCTGACCGAAGTAAATAGTGAATAATAGTGAATAATGCAGTTTGCGTAAAAGTGCAAAATGGTAACATTATGTCATAATGTTATAGATAGATCTTCCCTTCATTTATATTCCAAACTGGGGGTGACTGCAGTGTATCCCAGGCAGCACAGTGAACCAGGCTGGGGTACAGCCTAACTAGGGTGCAGGCCACAACATCAGTCACACCGCTGGCCGTTTATAGATGCCGTTCTACCCACCCACATGTCTTTGGATTGCAGGAGAAATCTGATGTAGCCCTGTGGGCTTAGGGTCAGGCATAGATAGCTGATAGACAGTCAGCTTCAAGGAAGGGACCACAGAGAACTTGAGTTTGAGCTAGACACATGTCCAGTGTTCAAATGCGAAATTATTAATGTACCCCAAAATGGAAGCATGCATACACACACACACACACACATGCACAATATTCAGCACCACTGCACGAGTAGAGACTGGTTAGACTTTCTTGACTGACCAGGTATACATTTTTGTCTGACATGTTTGCAGGAATGCATCCTGTGTCTTGGACAGAAGTCAGTTGCAAAAGAATGCATAAGCTTTTTTTTGCCAGCTGTTCTGTACCATTGGGTGGTTATAATCAGCTCAGGCCCCCCTCCCACCCGAACAGGGTGATCAGTTACTATTAATTCTAGGGGAATTTTACAGCATAGAAAGTGAATGTTATTGCTACAGCCTCCAAGTCCAACTCAGTTCTGGCTTACCTAAAGTAGATGAGTAAAGAGGAGTGGGTAGCTGGGATTATCTACTCTAGATGCAGTTTCTGGTTAATATATACATAATTTCTGTGCTTGTATGTTGAACATATAGCAAGAGACAATGCAAGAACTCTGACAATGCAAATTTGGAGAACACTCAGGGTGCCTGCTTCCTGGCCAGTCGTGGCTAAATGTGTGTTCACACCCTCCCATTTAGGTATGTAAGGTGTCATGTTTGCAGCCTGTTTTGCTGTATAGCTTTTCCTCCGAGTTAGGTCATAAAGTGGCAATAATTTGCAGATTAAAACAAGATTCAGTTATAATGGCAAGGGTTACAGGGTATACGGCAGTGGTTGCAAAAGCGCGGATGTTTGGTAGAGTCACTAAAAATGGTAATATGTGCTTATTCCTTTAAACCCTAAATATGCGCCCAAAGCACTTTAATTTCATTTTAAAATTAATTTATAATTTTTGTGTGCTGAATTTATGTTAACGTGTACTTAGTACGGTGGTGCAGTGGTTAGCACTGTAACCTCACAGTAAGAAGGTCCTGGGTTCACTTCCTGGGTCACCCAGTGTGCCTTTCTGTGTGGAGTTTGCATGTTCTCCCCATGTATGCGTGGGTTTCCTCCAGGTGGATTACCTGGATCAGTGGGCCACCATTTCTGATGGATTCCCAGAAGGACTGGCCAGAAGTTCCTAAAGATTGGGTGATG
>JAODKF010000103.1:15270159-15280183 GCA_026779585.1 Mormyrus proboscirostris
ACCAAAGTTCCTTTGGCTCTGCAGTTGTCTGTCCTTCACGCTCCACTTCACTATTGTAACTGTGCTGACTGAGCAGCGCAAAATGTACTGACCACTCCGAACTCAGCTGGCTGTAATATGTAAATCGGAGAAAATATATAATGATTTTATGAAGGTCTGGGAAGGCGTGTTGACGATTTACTACAAAAAGTATATGAAAGAATTATGAATCCCAATAAACTTTTAATTAGCTTGCATCCAATCTCAGACACTGAAGTAAACTCCGGAAAGCATACCATTTGACTGGAGGCATACTCTCGTAGATAATGACTTTGAGGAAGATGTAAATTATGCAATTAAGACATTGCAGAAGCGCGTGATGGACCGCCTCATTCATATATAGCTAAATATCTAAACGAAAAATAATAAAAATAATTAACTCATAAATAAATTATTTATATTTACGAAAGTATTATCGTAATACGTTAAGACGAATGCGATGTGCGAATGCGTCTATCGTTCAAGAAGAGCCGCAGTCTGGTATGGTATTTAAGACTACTTCGGCGGTAACTTATTTCATATCGACGGTAACTGCAAATAACTATGATTTTGTCGATGGACCCATCTGACATAGTATTTAAGCCGAACCTGCCATTCAAAATACTTTGTTCATAATTTTTGCTGACTCAACTCATGTTAATGGCATCAAAAAAATTAGTCGCATTATAATGAATTCCCGTTAACACACTATTATTGCGTTAACTTTCATAGCCCTCATTTCTACATTTCCCATATGCAAAAAGAACATAATTAATAAATGCATAATTAATGTCTAAATAATTGTCCACTTTATATTGTCATTTTTGCGTGCTTTTATCAAAAAACAGTATGAGAAAAGTATAATGGTTAATATGGCTTCCACATCTTGCAAAATTGCAGCTTATATGCCAGCTTCCATTTCCCTGAACCTTCTGCACCCTTCTCTCTACTCAGGACACTCACGGTCCAGCACAGGATGGCCCAGTGGAACCAGTTGCAGCAGCTGGACCCCAGATACCTGGAGCAGCTGTACCACCTGTACAGTGACAGCTTCCCGATGGAGCTGCGGCAGTTTCTTGCCCCTTGGATTGAGAGCCAGGACTGGTGCGTACTGCTCATCACAGCGATATTTGAAGGGTTTGACTTGGCGCATCTGTTCCTCCTGGATTGTTCAGTGCTATTATTTGTATAATGTGCATTTTTTACCTTATCTATGTAGCAAATGCTGTTATTTATTTATACATGCAATTGAGATGGCGGGGTCAGCCAGTCCCTGGATGAGGAAACTTGAACAAGCGACCTTATGATTATGGGCAGAACCACACACTGCACAATAAAGTTCTTAACACTTTATATAAGCAGTCGAACGTCAGAATAAAATAAATATTTTACTGACAAGACAGCTTGTCGTGGCCTGTTACATGAACTGTGATCAGAAGGATTGTCTTTGTTGTAAAGTTTCACTCTATTACATAACCAGCTCGCATTTCTGTGGTGAGAAAATGTATGTCCGGGAAAAGTCTTTTAAAGCACTCTGTCTGCCTTCTCAGATGATGAGTACTATAGGTTTGTCAAGCGTGCAGCATAACCATATAAACAGTAATCGGATCTGAAATCATATGACTTAAGTTCTTGTATATTAGTCCTTCACCGTGAGTGTAGCATAGATGTTTTGGCACTAGGCCCTCATCAAGGTGCGTTTCCAACAGTTTGAACGGCTCCTTATTAAGTCGAACCAATATAATTAAAATAATTAAGTACTGCTAGTTTACGCTAGCACCCAATCAGTGCTCAATGCACATGATTAATTAATTTACAGCTACACCCCCACAGGAGCTGCCCATTTGTGGGCATTATTCAGTATTCCGGGTCTCATAAAACCCGAAATGCAGCAAATAGGTAAATGAACCTCAAAATTGACATATAATACAAAATAATATTTAACACAAAATATAATCATAGTCCACCATGTCCATAATAACACTCAGATTGGCTAAGCATCTTCTTTAATCAGCCTGGCAGGAGGGAGTAATTGAAGTACAACAATATATACATTTTATCAAATAAAGTTCTCACTGAGATTCACCGGCGCTAATGATTTTAATTTGTAAATCCGCATTACTTTTTTTGTAATTCCTTATTAATATTTGTGGTCTCATTTGATGCAAAAGAATCCACACCATTCTGATACCTTATTTAGAATTCTGCTGTGTCATATTTAGCGTTTAGATGGTTTTGGCTGGGAGGGCACCCATCTTTAAAGGACCAGATGTTAGTATTTTGAAACCCTTAGTTTTCGCAACACCATGTTTCCTGTAATGCGTGTCCAACCCTGCTAGGGTCAGGAGACACACAATGAGTTACTTCAGGTCATACAAACTGCTTTAAAACTGAAAGGCTCCTGTGCTTGGCTAAATATTTCAGTTCTTCTTGTGCTTTGACCGGTTTGTTTCCTTGACGGAGAGAATCGTCCAGCTGTTTCACATTAACACTAATGACGCATGCATGATTGTAGCAGACTGACTACTCAGTGCACAGCAAGTACTCAGTGCTTAAGTGAAATCCAGGTCCTTTAAATTGAAATGGTTGAATTGGTCATTTACAAGCTGTGTTGTAGCTCAGTGTCCCTCCTGACATGGGTTAGGTGATCACCCTACCAGCGACTTTAGCTTGGATCTACTTGTGCAAGAAATGGCCCTCTTCACAAACAATGGAGACTTCGTAACGACACTATTGCACTCTCTGTTTTTTTGATTACAGCAGGAAGTGTCCATAAGTCCTCTCTCCAGGTGCTTGTTAATGTTAGCATCAGATTAGCAGTGTTCAGTGCCTCTCTGTTATAGAGCTGCTCATTTCTGTGATAATAGGGGAAATTGCTGTCATGCTAGCTGACCTGATTGTTTATTTTTGCACCACACCTTGTTAATTATATGCAGATCAACTCCTTGTATTTTCTCCTTTATAACAGACAGTATACAAATAAAAAAAATCACAAGACTGCTTTCATGACATGCTAAGATACTGTGTGTAAGAATAGGGCATGGCCTAGTAGATGCACTTACAGGAATGTGGTTGCTCATTTGGTATATCCTGTTTTTTTTCCTTTTATACCAGTAATCCGCCAAATGTTAGATCTTTACAATAATCAGCTCCTTCCCCCTCAGGGTGAGGTGAGGGCTGCTGCCTGAGCTTTCAGGTTTTGTTTATTAACAGTATTCTGAAATTCCTGTACTTTGTATTTTTTGTGTCCAGTCTAAAATCTACAGGATGGGCTTTCAGATAGTGTTCTGAATTGTGAACAGCCCATTCTAGATACTGCACCGTAGTAAAATTCTTTCCGTTTTGAAAACTGTATAGCAGTGTTTATTAATCCGGTCCTCGGGGATCCACAGTCAGTCCATATTTTTGCTCCCTCTAAGCTCCCTGCCAGGCAGTCCACATTTTTGCTCCCTCCAAGTTCCTGGGAGCTGGGAGAGAGCCAAAATGTGGATAGTCCGTGGGTCCTCGAGGACTGGTTTGGGTAACCCTGGCTTAGACAGTGTCCAAGCATCAACTTCACGCCAGCTAAAGAAACCCCGTCTTCTCAGGGCCTACGCTGCCAACAAAGAGTCCCACGCCACCCTGGTGTTCCACAACCTCCTGGGGGAGATCGACCAGCAGTACAGCCGCTTCCTGCAGGAGAGCAACGTCCTTTACCAGCACAACCTGAGGAGGATCAAACAGCACCTGCAGAGCAAGTACCTGGAGAAGCCTATGGAGATTGCCCGCATCGTGGCCCGCTGCTTGTGGGAAGAGCAGCGCCTGCTGCAGACGGCCACCACGGCCTCTCAGGTATGAATAATGTTGACTTTCTTGTGAAAATGAGGTGTGTGAAGGTCTGAACGGGATGGAGGAGCCTCATGCGACCGGGCATGCACAGGTCACAAATACAAAGCATTGCGGTATGTGGAAGGAGCCCCATGCGACCGGGCATGCACATGGCACAAATACAAAGCATTGCGGTATGTGGAGGAGCCCCATGCGACCGGGCATGCACATGGCACAAATACAAAGCATTGCGGAGGGGCAATGAAGGTATGACTACAGAGTATACAAAAAGGAAATGTAAGTGAATTAAAAAAGGTTGCTGTGTGTGTTTATATGGTAATTTAAGTATTTTCAGATTTTAGGGATTTAACCTGTGTCATGCATGGATATACAAAAAGATAGATTCTTTTAACTTTGTAAACTGGTTCGACCAATTGACTGAAAGGAATGAGTTGAAAAGAAAAATTCAAGTGCTTTTCTTTCAGACTGAAAATCACACAGATACAAATGCAACGCTGAACTGGTTTGGACTTGTATTAATTTATCAGTCTCGTTAGAACAGATTCGCAGTGTGATATAACATGATGTAGCTAGGGTGACCAGGTAATCCATGTCAGGGAGGACAATCTGAGCTAGGACAGGATTTGTAAATTACCATTTCAATTAGAAGGACCTGGATTTTGGACTTGAGCACTGCGCTATTGCTGTGTGCTGATTGGTCAGTCTCCTATAATCATGCATGTGTCACTAATGCTAATGTGAAACAGCTGGATGAGTCTTTCAGTCAAGGAAACAAACCAGTCAAGCACAAGAAGACCTGAACTATTTAGCCAAACAGGAGCCTTTCAGTTTGAAAGTAGTTTATAAAACCCGAAGTAGCTCAAAGTGTCCTCCCTGACATGGATTATCTGGTCACCCTAGATGTAGCAGGACTGACTGTAATACTTTATATGCTCTTTGCTTACAGGCTTGCAATGAAAAAGAAAATCCATGCCAGCCAAATAATCATCTATAATTTTGTGCTTCTCAAATTACCTACTAGTTTTGTGTTTAAATGGCATTTGCTTTGGCTGATTGCAACTAAACAAGGCTGTGATGCTCTATGACTGGGACATGTGACTCCACAGCCCTCTGTTACCTAGAAACAGGTTGTCAAAATCAGTGCAGTAAAACATTAGGCTTGCATTAACAACGCCCTGCAAACAGAGCTTGATGCTGAAAACCTTCATCTTTTAATGCATGTAGTCTTATGCATTAGTAAGGGGTTGTGTGAACTCGTTTTGTGGGCTATATGTTGGAGTAAGATGAATATTAATATATTTAAACATTTAAAATTGAGTTTTTACTTATTTGTACCTTTTTTTTTTTTTAATACAGTTGATCCTTGACTTTTCCAGCTTCACATTGGCTTCTCCCCTTTTTAGGACGGACAGGCAGCCCACCCCACAGGAACAGTTGTGACAGAGAAGCAGCAGATGCTTGAGCACAGCCTACAGGATGTCAGGAAGAGGGTGCAGGTGAGAAGCAGTGGCAGGGTGGGAGATCCACACGAGTGCTGTAGCAGCATGGGAACCGGAAGGAATCGTTTTCCCCCAGTGGGATCTGCTTGTCGTCTTTGGAACTTTCCTGATTATTACTGCTAGAGCTTTTTTGGACGCTGGTAGGTATTTTTTGCACGATGGTATCCAACCTGCCTGTTTTGTTCTGGCTCAGGATATGGAGCAGAAGATGAAGATGCTAGAAAACCTGCAGGATGACTTTGACTTTAACTACAAAACCTTGAAAAGCCAAGGAGGTGGGTCAGCAGTTACCGGGTTCATTTTTACTCTGCTTCTTATGCAGGAATCCACCTGTGTCTCCACCTGCGATGATTATGGCCAAAAGGTGCTTTATTTGAATGGTGAGGTGTGGTTCACTGTACCCATTGCCCTTGATGAGAACCCTTACCATGCTCACTGCCTCTTGCAGAACTGTCACAGGACTTGAATGGCAACAGCCAGGCCTCAGCCACCCGCCAGAAAATGGCCCAGCTGGAGCAGATGCTCACAGCCCTGGACCAGCTTAGAAGGGTAGGTCTGCACCACCAGCTGTCGCATTGTGGCTTTAACTACAAGCCATTGGTGAACATGAAAGGCAACTGCTTATCATAATGTGTACGCTCAGAGGCAGGTATTTCGAACTAGACATTTAACAAGTGTCTAAAAGTAAAAAAAAAAAATGTATTTTTATTATTATTTATTATTGCTATTATTATTATTATTATATTATTATTTTTGCGTAACTGAACTCTCTACTCGAAACAGTATTTAAAGGAGGTTTTTGATTAGTAGGAATACAAACTCTTCTCAGAAATGAGAGAAGCGGGCATGTTAAAGACGAATCTCGTCCATGGCAGCAAATTGTGACAGAGATGGCAGGGCTGCTGTCGGCGATGGAATTTGTGCAGAAGAACCTGACAGAGGAGCTGGCCGAGTGGAAAAGAAGGCAACAGATCGCCTCGATTGGGGGGACCCCCAATATCTGCCTGGATCGCCTAGAGAACTGGTAGGTCACCTCTCCTTCTGCTACTTCATCATATGTTACATTTCGGCTTGTTTTTGGGAACAGTGCGGTGTTATACCTGGTTCAGGACACTCCACATTTGTAAACTTAATATTTTTCAGTTAATTTAGTTTAGCTTTAATTTGCTTTACTCAACATGGCCAGTTGCCATGTTCTGAGAAACTGTGGTCCATGCCTGTTACTTGGCACCTCTGTCAACCTCAAGGTTCACATCGTCGGCCGAGTCCCAACTGCAGATCCGTCAGCAGATCAAGAAGCTGGAGGAGCTGCAGCAGAAAGTGTCCTACAAGGGAGACCCTATTATCCAGCATCGGCCAGCTCTGGAAGAGAAGATTGTGGACCTCTTCCGAAATCTCATGAAGAGGTCCACGTCATACCTCCGTCACAGACTTGAAAGTCGAGGCACCTTGAGACCCTTAACCTACAGAGTTTGTCACCATGCTGTGTAGACACTTGTTTCCGTTCCATCTTTAAATATGTATAGGAAAACCCATGCAAACACTGATGATGTGAATGATGTGAGCTCATCTAACAAGCTCACCTTCTCTCCTCACGTCGCAGTGCGTTTGTGGTGGAGCGTCAGCCTTGTATGCCCATGCATCCAGACCGGCCATTGGTCATCAAAACTGGTGTTCAGTTCACCACCAAAGTGAGGCAAGTGACGCACCGTGACCTGTCCTGGTCACCATCTGCATGAGCCCCGCTGCCTGTTTAAGACGAACATTAAGGTTACGATGTTTTAATGCGCACGTGTTTTTCTGTGTATTTCAGGCTACTGGTGAAATTTCCAGAGTTGAATTACCAGCTAAAAATCAAAGTCTGCATTGACAAGTGGGTTCCAGCCTCATTGTTCTTCTTTATGAATCATTTTTTCTGTGTTACTGTTGTTATATATTTGTGTGCGCCTACCGGCTCTTTTCTGCATTGGACAGTGGCACTTCAGTTTTCTTCTGTTCAGTCATAATGGTGTCGGGTATTAAAAGCCCTTTTTTTGCAATTCCACTGCAGAATTGACCTTTTTGGCTTTTTTTTTCCAGAGAATCGGGGGACGTTGCTGCTCTGCGCGGGTGAGTGATGGTTTCCTGTGTTTAATTCTGTGATCTGCAAATCCTCCCCTCCCCAATGACAGCACAGGTCACGGTCAAAACTGCTTTGATGATCATTCTGGGTTCTCTGGCCTTCTAGGTCACGGAAGTTCAACATACTGGGTACTAACACAAAAGTGATGAACATGGAGGAGTCGAATAACGGCAGTCTCTCTGCGGAGTTCAAGCACTTGGTGAGTCTTGGGGAGGATCTTCAGCTGTTGTGCATTTCTCTTTCAGTCATCACATCACTGGTCTGAAAATGTTTGTGTCTTCTAGACTTTGAGGGAGCAGAGATGCGGGAATGGTGGAAGGACCAGCAGTGACGTGAGCATCTTCTGTTTCTTAATGACGAATAAGTCTGAACACACAGAACCTCTTAGAAACTATTATTGGCAGATATGCATGATTTGTGGCAGAGATTTGACAGTAGCCAAGCTCTTTATCTGTCCCTCGGTGCTAACTTACTGCTGATGTTGAAGTAGTCTGCCTAATGGCTAATGCCGATACGTTTTGACCACTTAAGCTTAGGTCATTCTTCACTTTTCCACATGCGCTTTCAGTCTACGGACCAAACACAAATACAAGCAATACGATGAAGCTGGTGAACTTTTTTAGTAACAGTTTTAAAGTTAGTTTGGGTATGAGCAGTATTAAGGTAATGCAGCATAACAAAACAGAATTAGCCAGGACCGTCCCACCCAATGAATTTTATCACCATGATTTCAAAATACCGGAATAGTGTTGCATTTGAAAGTACCGTATACCATGGTGTACGTTTGGACAGTATAAACTTGACAGTAAAAATCAAGTATGCGGAAACCTCCACACCTCCTACAATAGTTCTTCTCCTACTTTTTCTTGGTTGACCTTTGCTTCGTGAAAGTCACTACCACCTACAGCGAACGTCACTTTCCTTGCACATGTGCAGAAGATGCACACTGATGTGCATGATTTCCACTGGACAAAAAAATCCGGGTTACACGTGCACCGTCCAGCGCAAACCCCCGATAATAAAATTCATGTGGTCCTGTGAACAGACTGGAAGCTCATACAGAGAAGTGAAGTGTGAATTAGCCTTTACTTTGCTGACCCTCCTCTCCCCACCCAGGCCTCTCTGATTGTGACAGAGGAACTCCACCTTATTACTTTTGAAACTGAGGTCTACCACCAAGGGCTGAAGATTGACTTAGAGGTGAGATTCTCCTAAGGTCTAAACACATTATGACCCGTCATGCAATATGAATATTGCTCATATACATTGAAAGCCACAGCTGTGAGTGTATTGTTAATGATCTGTTTTTTCTAATGTTGTGGGTAACATTGAAGCAAATGAAAATCACTAAAAGTCATGCCTATTCATTCACTATACATTGGTTATTGTTTTTTCTTCATGTAATGGTAACTTAATTACATTGGTCTATGTTGCGATGTTTAAAGCTACAGTGCTATACCTGTTGTTATTACAAGAAATCTGGTTTGATTGCACAAAAGTGAATGTGTGTGAGGTAAATTGAGTTAAATCCAAACTGGATCAATTGGGCATTCGTGAATCAAAATTGGATCAAATTGTGATGTCAGCGTCCATTCCCAGCCCTTCTAATAAGCAGTGCAGGTAAATGAGTGGCTTTGGTTTCACACCATGCTGTGTTTTCCCCCTCTGATAACGATTTCTCTGCTGTGACATAAAGAATGGTTAGTTTCCGGGTGAAAAGCTGAGAAGCTAATGAATTGCTTATTAAGCATGGTTCTGTCATGAATGAATAACTCTTTTGCTCCATGACTTCAAGGCAGTTTTCACAGGAAATATAGGCTTTGCCTTGTTTTACCTGACCTTTTAGTTAGAAATTATGTCACGATGTCTTAGGTTAGAAATAATATTTGCTGAAGTAAGAGTGCCACTAGAGCAGTTATCTTTCCTATGCAGACCCATTCCCTCCCAGTCGTCGTGATCTCCAACATCTGTCAGATGCCAAATGCCTGGGCCTCAATCCTGTGGTACAACATGCTCACCAACCACCCGAAGGTAAGGCAAGACCTTCCTTTCCAGTCTGTCGGTTAAGGGCAATATGTAAAATTTAATCCTAAACGCATTTGTGGTTTTCCCTGGAGTGCAGAGCACTGAATTGATCATGATGGCATTAATCTTTGATGGAGTCCTGCTGTGCTAAACATCCTGCTATCATAAAGGCACCAGTCAGGCAAACCTGCAGACTTTCCGCTGATTGCATTTCAACCGTCCTAGAATGTGAACTTCTTCACCAAACCGCCGGTGGCCACGTGGGACCAGGTGGCTGAAGTTCTGAGCTGGCAGTTCTCCTCCACCACCAAGCGAGGCCTCAACATCGAGCAGCTCACCACCCTGGCAGAGAAACTCTTGGGTAGGAGGACTCTAAGCCTTGGGCATGGAAGTGGTTTAGCGTTCGTGGTGCAGGAAGTGCGAACATAACTTGCTGAAGTGACTTATTTTTAGGTTACGGTATTAACAGGCATGTTATTTTTATCTTGATCTTTTGTAAATGTGTGCAAAATGTTATGCCTGTGCAGGGGCG
>JAODKF010000103.1:15280283-15297074 GCA_026779585.1 Mormyrus proboscirostris
GGGGGGACACTGGTATAAAACTAATATTTTATGTTAAATGTGGGGGGGGGGCCAAAAGAATAATTATGAAATGTGAGGGGGACACGTCCCCCTCAGATTTAATGGTGGCGACACCCATGTGCCTGTGGGTGAAAAGAGGTGGTATATATATTATTAATAAAGGTTATTTCCTGGTTCCTGATGATTTATGGTTTATTGCTCAGTCCACAGAAACGCACGGATGCGTTCGTTTACAGGCGGATAAATGAGGGTGAAACGAAGGGAATGTGGCTGGACGGAAGTCAAGGAGGAAGAGATTTCTCAGTTCTTTTCTCATAAGACCTTTCGTCAGGCTTGTTGTGCCTGTTTGACTGGTGTATGGGGTTGAAATTCTGGGAATTGTTTTATCATACTTTAACATTTTTTTATCAGTATTTATCGCCACTGCGAGCCACTAGAACATTGTTTCAGAGATGGGGAAAATAGCAGGGTATATGTTTTTTTAACATTATCTCTTAATTGCTTATTTAATGTAAATTCCTGCGACTGGCATCAGCTGGTGTTGCAGGGGCAGGTGCGTAGCTGATTGAAGGGTCCCTAAAATTTACCAGTGGAATACTGGAGTCACACAATGTGATGTCAGTCCTCCAGCTACTTCTCTCAGTCTACATTACACTTTGCCTGTTCTCGCAGATGCTTATCATGCAACATTTTTGTTTTTACATCAAAGCTCTCATCTTCATCTCTTTGATCTTAAAGCCTTCATCTTTATTTTATGCAGGCCCATGTGTGAACTACTCGGGGTGCCAGATAACCTGGGCAAAGTTCTGCAAAGTGAGTTCCTCCTCCTCATCACTGGCCAACTGTTGACAAACCATCCTATTAATTGACTTTGCCCCCCACACTGCTCTAATATACATTTCACCTTTTAAAAATGTTTCAGGAAAACATGGCTGGCAAAGGCTTCTCCTTCTGGGTCTGGCTGGACAACATCATTGACTTGGTGAAGAAGTACATCCTGGTATTGTGGAATGAAGGGTGAGATGGTCATTCAGCTGCCCGTCCAGACTAGAGAGGCTTCAGTGGCCCAATGAAACTCTGCATTTCATTTCCACTTAGGTCTCAATTAGTTCAGCCAAGAGCCAATGATGGCTATCTTCAGGATAGTTCATCATTCTTAAGTCGCACCTAGTGTTATACACCTGGTGTCATTGTGTTTTGGATAATATTGTCCCGCTATCTTATTCTTAACAAAATTTAAATTTGCCGTAATTAAAAGATCTAATAATTTTGTGTTGCTTTGATGGTAAGAATAATTATGGATAATTTTAAAAATAACATTTTATGATTGATAAAGGGAATTCAGTTATTCATAGGTTTGGCTGAACAATCATTTAAAATGTGTGGGTTTAAATAACACTTTTGTCTGATTTGGATCGCTCAGTTAGGTCAGGCAGCAGCACAAGCACAGCAAATTAATTATTTATGCAGACTGAAATATAAGCCTGCATTTGCTTTTGGCCTCCATGGTCTGAAACCTCTCGGCCTTAATCTAGACAGATTTCTGAAGGTAAATCAAATGTCTGTATTGTACAGCGGAAGGCTGCTATTGTAATATGCAGGGTACCTCAGCTTCGGCAAAGGTGGATCACAGATGTCATAGTGAGCTTCCTCACGGGATGACAGCGCGTGCGTGCGTGTGCGTGCGTGTGTGTGGTGCTGAGGCGTGTCGCCTCTTTGCTGCAGGTACATCATGGGCTTCATCAGCAAGGAGCGGGAGCGGGCCATCTTGAGCACCAAACCCCCTGGCACCTTCCTGCTACGCTTCAGTGAGAGCAGCAAGGAAGGTGGTATTACCTTCACCTGGGTGGAGAAGGACATCAACGGTGAGCAGCAGAACAGGGTGTCTAGGGGCAGATGCAGCTCACGGTACTGAATACATTCTTCTGAATTCACAAGTAGATGTTCAGCATAGAAGGCATTATGCTACATTATGCTAATAGTGGCAGTGAGTTTGTTATGGCTAATCCTGGTTACAGTCAGTCACGGTCGGCAGTTTGGGAACATTTTGGTTTTCCAGTAACTTACACCAACACTGGAAAGAATGTGGTTGATAAAACCAGTTCCAGCTATGGGCTCTGTTATACTGAACCTGGATATGTTGGTGGAAACTCATTTGAGACGACGACATCCGACTGTAGACTTGTAGTCAAGACCGCCTAAACCAAGACCAAATGACTACCAAGACCAGAGGGTATTGAGGCCAAGACAAAGTCAAGACAAGACCGAGACTGAGACTGAGACCAAAAAAAAGACTCCCTTAACTTTTGTGTGCTGTTGAGGACTGACATGGCGGGCATGGACTCGTCCCAGAGTCATCTGGCAAAACAGCTAACACTTCCAACAACTGTATAAAGAATAGGAAATATGTAACTGATTTCAATTATACTTAATTTGTAGATGAAATTGTAACATCAAATTGAAGATACACAATTATAAACTTGAAATTGCATCATGTCCCATTGTAGTAGTACTAGCCAAATGACACTGTATGATACCAACTTCCCTGAAATGGATTAGGCCTGTTAAGTCAACGCAACGTGATATGCAGATGTTATTTAAAAGTCAATGTTCACATTTATTTAATCAACACCATAGGCCTACATTGTTTTTTAGTCAACCTCTGCAAGCTGGTCTTCCTGTGGCATTTAAGGCACTTAAATCAATGCAATCAAACTTGGTAGTGGAGGATTTAGTTTATTATGATTTATTATGATTGATATTTTGCAGTCATGTGTTTTTAAATTATTATTTTTACATATTTATTTTTAAAATATGCAACTAAGCATCCATTACGTTTTGCTATTCTGACATGTCAACGTCACGCACATGGGCTTTGCTTTAAAGTTGCTCTTATCTGTGTTTGCACCAGAGGTTGGAATAACAGCCACACTGCCATAGATGATAACCAGTATTTAATAATACAGACACAGGGCTGTGGCTTGGGCAAGAATACAGAGACCGGATGAGAAGCCACAGCGAAGATCAGATGTGCACAACGTAACACGCAAACCTGTACCGTAAACAACCTAATAGATCACTGGCATTGCAGTTTTAGTAATAAGTGATTTAGAAACAAATTCTGCTTTTCCTTGCTTTTCTGAAATTACATTAAATTCTGAAACCAAAACAGGTTTGTTCTGATTCATGAATTTCCTGTACCATTACACACCTATTCCTAGGCCATTTTTAATATAGGAGGTAAGGAACATGCGCTGATGTCCAAATGGAGCAGTGTTAGTTTTTTATGGTGGCTGGAGTCCCAATCCTGCCACCAGCCCCCAAAATTGCCCTGCAAGTTGGAGGATCTCCTTATAGGGCTGGATGTAGATTAACATCATAACCAGGATGAAGCAACTGCAGGTTAAGGGCCTTGCTCAAGGGCCCAGTGGAGTAGGATCCTTCCTGGCAATCAAGGGACTCGAACCAGTAGCCTTCCCATTGCTGGGACAGATCCCTAGCCTCAGAGCATTTGGTTTGGCATGTGTGTCGCGGGGGGTATTTCCCTCAAGATTTGTGTATCATTTATTAAGCTTGGGGGCGGGTTTTCTGCGCATGTAGAGAAGGTGCCTTAGAGAGCAGCTGACTGACGGATAAAACAGCAATGAAAGCATTAACTGCTGAGTTGAGGTATGCTCCTTATCAAACAGGCATTCAGTGCAACACTGCCTTTAAAATAAGAAATATTTATTCTTCTTCATGGGAAACTATTACTCTGAAACACATTGGTATTCAAGTGTACAGTACTGTGCAAAAGTCTTCCACTTAAGTGCAATCAAAGAAAATGATTAATGCTATTTATTTGGATAGTTTTGATCAGAAAAAAAACACAATTTAACATTAGAACATAAAGCAAATGAACAGTAACACAATAAAGCAAATGTCTAAATGAACTTAATGTTGGCTTTAGCCCTTTCAAAACCTTGCCTGAAATCACTCCAGTGTTTTTGACTGCCTAAGACTTTTGCATAGTACTGTGTGTGGTTTCTTATAACGGCATCAATTCAAGTTGGACCGGTCTCTTACTTACGGACTACCACACAAGTGCCTTATGCCGTAGCCGCTCTTAATAAGATCCCTCTACCTTGCCTTGGCCTGCAGGAAAGACTCAGATACAGTCTGTGGAACCGTACACCAAACAGCAGCTCAACAGCATGTCCTTTGCTGAGATCATCATGGGCTACAAGATCATGGATGCCACCAGCATCCTGGTTTCCCCACTCGTCTACCTCTACCCAGAGATCCCTAAGGAAGAGGCATTTGGGAAGTACTGCAGAACCGAGGCCGCGGAGTCCGACCCGACTGACCCAGGTAGTCGTTGATTTTCCTGCTTGCCGCAGTGATTTTCCCTTGTGGACTCGGTGTGGCTGCAAGTACAGGTCTGTTTGATTTTTTTTTTTTTTTTTTCCATGGGATGAATGAAAATGTGCATACAATGAATCACATCTTCTGGCTTATAAGGTTTACAATATAGGGAGCTTAATCATGTATGGAATAAATTTAAAGAATGCCATGCATCTTATAATAATTGTTATCTCTGCCATTTTTATCATGTCTTTCTGTTGAGCTACACTTTGTACTGTTACTTCTCAGTACCATGGATTATTTTAATGCCAGCTGAATGTGCATAATAGGGGTGTCTGTTTAGTTGAAAGAACTTGAACTTGTGTTCACATTTGCCGAAGAGAACCAAGCTGCTGTACACTGTAGATGTCTGATTTGGCTTTCTGTGCCAAAGCAAGAAGTCATTCTTAGCTGAAACAGGGTTTATTTTTGCTTAATAGGTGCTGTGCCATACTTGAAAACAAAGTTCATCTGCGTTACCCCGTAAGTATGCTTTGAGTTCCCTGGCGGTGTGTCTGCGTAAAGTAGTTTTCAGGGAAAGCCTCTTTTGAAGATAAGAGTGAATCTACTGATTAGGTGCCTCAAACAACCACAGGGGAAAGATGAGAACTAGTTGTCTAATCTCCTTCACCAGGGATCCGGTGCTGCTTAGTATGGTTGTCCTTACTGGTAAAACCCTGAAGACAGGGCAGTGGGATACACAGAGCTTTATCTCACTGTGGTTTTCTCTGGTTGCCTCTGCACACCAAAATTTAAACGCACCAAGGGCACCTGCTTTAAGTAGCTAGTTAATGTGCAGCCTCTGGAATCATGTTCTCTCTCTCTTTTTCTTATTTTTTAGTGAATTTGATCTGAAACTCGGAGCCTCGTGGCTCATCAAATATGGCAAACGTCATTTATACCTTCGAATGTATGCACCTTAAGTCAGAGTTATGAAGTCAAAAGACTGTTTGTCCCCCACACTGAAGCAGAAAGCAGTGATAAATGAGCAAGGAACTGAACTCAAAATGTTTTCATATAACCTGTAAAGTGCAAGCAGTCATAGGAGGACAAATTCGGGTGTGTTTAATTTAGAAAAAGAGTGTAGGAACCAATGAGTGATAGAATGCAGACGTGTTTAGGGGGATGAGGAAAATGGGAGCAGAGGCTGGTCGGAGGTGTGCAGTGGGAGCGTTGTGAGAACCTGACCTGTCTCCTTAGGTGCCCCTCCGTGTTCATGGACTTGCCGGACAGCGAGCTCCTGGCGAATGGATTCCCCGGGTAGGGTGGGCCAGGGCTGTGGTGTGGAGGGGGAGGGGTATGTGTCTCTTGGGCGCCCACTGGTGGTGGATAAGCAGCAAAACTGATACGTGTCTCGCTCCTAGCTGCAGGACTCATCTCAGTCCTTCAGGTTTACCTTTGTGTTTTTCTGATTTTTAACTTTTTTGGATTAAAATCACCCCTCCACCCAAGCAAGTGTTTTTATGGTCATGCATGTGTATAAGTTAGGGCTTTCAGCGTTAACACATTAACAAAGATGTTGGTATATTAACCTGTTTGTCATCACTGCTGTGTTTATTGTGGTATTATGATTTGTAATCTTATTTCACTATATAATATAATAGTTATGTAGAATTCATCATTATAGATTTACATGAAACTTTTACGTGACTTTTTTTTAGAAGTTACGAATTGCTGATGTTAAAGCATGTTGAGAAATGGCCAGAACCAAAAGCAGCGGCCTACCTGACGACTTATAACTGAAGTGTCTTTGGAATCAGTATCTGAGTGAGCTCTTACTGCGTATATACACAGAATGTTAGGGCGGAGTCTTCAGAGGGCCCAAAGTAAAGCAAGTCAGCATGCAAAGCTAACACAAGACCTTTGCATTGTAACGTGGTGTCTCCAGGTATTAGTCTGTGTCTGTAAGGACCATACCTCTCTGAACTCATGGTACATATTATCAAACAAAATTAAAACCATAAAAATGATTACTTAATGAAAACAACACATGTATTGTGGCAAGATATTAAACTGGACTTTAAAGCAGGGGTGGGCAATCTTATCTGCAAAGGACCAGTGTTTATGCAGGTTTTTGGGGTAACCTTTAGGTCAGCTGTTCAAACCCAGGTGTGAGGACTCTTCAGCCAATCAGTCCTCTAATTAGTAATATAATGAGGGAGTTGCAGCGAAAACCCGCAAACACACCGGCCCTTTGTGGGTAAGACTGGCCACAACTTTAACGGTTAATACTTGGTTCAAAATATCAGTATGCAACACTACTGCCAGTGCTTTTCTCTAAGAGCAGTTTTTGTATATGGTGCATGCATAAAGTTGACATAAATATTGTGTTTTTGCACAAGGCATATGACATTGCATATTTTAAATGTGCATACTGATTTTTTTTTTCACTATTCTTTATATTATTATTATTATTATTATTATTATTATTATTATTATTTAGATTTTCAAAGTAAGTAAGCAACAGATTTTTTTGGCATCATGGCATCATCCCTGCATTTTCGTAATTTTTTACATTTTATTTTAAAACTGGTGAAATCTTTATGGGTTCCTTTCAGTTTTTATTATTTATTTACTTAGGGCTGTTTTCTGATGACATTCTTTGTCCTGCAGCTCCAGCCACTAACATGAACCATCCTTTCAAATAAATTTTTTGTTTAGTGTATTAACATTCATGCTAACATCGTTTGTGGAAAATGCCAGATTTTGGTCTTTGGTCCATCTGGGCTCATAAGTGAAGTGAGAATCATATCTGTAAACTGACCGATTCTATGTGGAAGCTTTTGCTATTATTAAAAAAGGCATATAATTTATGCTAATATATCTAATGAGGCAAAGTTCATTCTTATAATTTTGCCATTCTCGTGCCATGGACAAGTGTGCGTTGTGTCTCATCCTGTTTGTAAAGGTAACCAACCAAGATGGTAAAAGCCTGCTTTAATCTTCAGAAACATAGTGATAGCGCCGTTTAACGCTGGGTCTCTAGACACCATAAATGTTTCCATTCGGTTTAGTGTTTAGGTTGCTATTAGCCTTTATCTGTATTTATTCAGAAGCTCTAGTGATCAGCGTTTTATGTGTTTTGAATGTCCTACCCCTTCAGCTCATTTCTGCCCTTCTGTCTTTTGCAGTACAAACTCGGGAAACACAAGTGACCTGTTCCCCATGTCCCCTCGAACCCTGGACTCACTGATGCACAATGAGGGGGCTGAAGCCAACCCCGGCCCCTTGGGTAGGACCAAAGTTTAATCATCGTTGCATGTTCTGTATTAATCACCAGCCTGTCGCGTAACTCTTAGTAGACTCTAAATTTAGGTAAATACAATGTACAATCCATCATAACTCCCCATAGCACCAACTGTTATATCCTACTGCCATTCATTGGAAAGCTAACATTGCTGAGTCAGTTGGTGAGACATTGGTATTCAAGTGAAACTGACCGTGCATGTCATCTACGGGGGCCACTGTCTTTGGGTCTTGTTTTCCCAGAATCCCTCACTCTAGACATGGACTTCAGCTCTGATGCAGCTTCGCCCATGTGAGGACCAGACAGGAGCCGTTGGCCCACAGGATCGATGAACACTTCTCAAGCTGTTGTCCTTCACTCACTGATTACACCGCCTTGTGATGGCAAGAAGCCTATTACATCATGGTTATTTTTTTTTCCTCTTCAAACATTACTAAACATTGCATATCAAGGAAGCTATACTTCTTTTTTTATAGCTATAAAAGTGGATAATCAGTAGAATTTATATACATCTGTTACTGGTATGAGCAATGTCTCCCAAACGTCTTTCTTTCATAATGGTAAGAAATGTATGAAATATATATATATATATTATTTTTTTAAAACGTTATGGATATTGGCATTGTATTTCTTTTACTCTTGGGGCTAAAGTCTTTTAAGATCGGCAGGACTCACGGGGGATGGCAGGAGACAACTGCTTGGCCGTGCTCTGTTTGTGTATTGATGGGGGTCAAACGGTCTTCACCAGTTTCACAAGTTACTAATTGAAGAAACATTTTTCATGGGTAATTTCAAACCATTTTGAGTTGTTTCCTGTCACTGCCCCCAACATGGCCAATCTCTACCAGCTGGTTTCCTGCTATGAATGCCTGGCTTGGGAGCATTTGTGTATAGCTGCCAGCCAGGCGTGTCTTGGTTGTGCGGGGTGCCACCTTGGCACCCATGACAGGACCTCTTCGGTTATTAGTTGGAATGGTCTATGTTGTATTTTCGTCAACAGGGTAGGCCAAATCAGTATTTGTTCAACTGTATGGTCTGTGGTTTGTCCTTTTCTATGTTGTTTTTCCGTCTTGCTGTCTATCAAGACTGTGCAGGGTTCTATTTTGTGTTTCCCTTGCTCTGAAACAACCTGACAACAGGATAGCGAGGCATTTCCGGTTGGTTCAAACGACGGGTCTGGGTATTGTGGGCTTTCATACACTATACTGCTTTTAAATGCCATATTTTAAAATGACGTCAGTACTGTTTATGTCAAGCAGGAAAAATAAAGCTGCATGGTCAAAATATCAATGCTCAGTTTATAATCTTAATTTTAAAATATTTGCCTTAATAAATTCAGTGTTGGTTTATAACCTGTGGAAATGCATTACTGGTTGTGAGATTGCAATTTATCTGTCTAGTATAAAAAGCCTGCTGCTATTATCCCCTGCAATCATCATGAAATGTTTAAAGAATTCCCAGACTGGTTTGACACAGGTTCATGCTTCTAGATTCCAAATTATCCCTACTGGTTTTTACATTTAGGGTTCAGATTGTGCTGTTGAGAAACACTGTGATTCTCCACACATCCATTTTTCAGGCATTTATTCCTGACCAGAATTATGGGATGCTGACGCTTGTCCCAGGCACCACAGCACAGCTAAAATTGTGAACGTGCTCTTAAATGTGGACGCAGCTCCGATCAACTTAAAATGAAACTTTTTCTATTTTTAATACATTTTAAATTTCTGAATTTTCAGTCTTGCACAATTTCTAAAGTAGCTGAAAAGTTGCTGGTTTTAGCAGTTGTGCATCAAAGACTTTAGCCTTTTTCACCAAGGTTAGCGATATGAGATTGAGGGGGCGGGGTTTAAGAGAGCAGCCACCCTGCAGAAAGGTGACCTGTGCATGCAAGATGCAGCCAGATTATCCATAAAAAAACTGCATTTTGAAAACAACGTCCTTGAGAATGCTTTATGAAATTAGTCAAACAACACCGTGGAGTGAGATGGGTATCAGGTATTCATGTAACCTCTAATCTATCACTTGGCTTAATTGTACAGAGCAATTTCTTTTTAATGCTATGGAATGAATTTTAATTAAAACCGAAATCGTTATATAAAAGTGATTTGTAATGTTTTCACCTGGACAAAGTGGTGTTTCATAATCGGTGAAATACCATATGTTCATTTACCACCCTTTTTGCTCATAATGCTGATTCTGTACATAGTTTAAACTCTTTTGCTGCTTAAACGACAGATACAGAAGAGTGTGGGGAATTTTCTGTGTTGCTGAGTTAGTGCACAGAGCGTCAGTGAGCACATAAATGACAATTAGCTTTTCCTCTCTTATCTTATTGTAATTTATTGTAATTTATTGTTTTTATTTCTTATGTCTGTAAGGTGACCTTGGGTTCTTGAAAGGCGCCCTGAAATAAAATTTATTATTATTATTATTATTATTATTATTATTATAAATACCCACAGATGCATAACACAGAACAGGAGTGCCAGGATCCAGCTGTTTTTTTTTATCCTACCTGATGAGTTGCTATTTATGCAAAACTAGGTGGGATGGAAAACAACCTGCTGGATTCCAGCACTCCAGGATCAGGGTTGCCTTCCCCTGTACCACCCAGTCACCTTCTGCCTTGTATCCTGAGGACAATCTGGGTTGCTTGGCTTCATGCTTTGCACGCTGCCGCAAGCCTGAAGTAGTGCAGTGACATAGTTTGGCCAAGAGATGGCGCCAGGATCCATTTTTTAAAAATGCTGTGTTTAAAAGTGGCTCTCTTATTTACAATTAGTCAATTCAAAATATCATAATACTTTATGTATTATGTACGCTATTGCTCGATATTCCATCTTTACATTGAATACCAAAATCGATAATTCTGCTATCTTCGAAGTCCGAGGAATGCTTCCTAGTTTGGCAATACTGAAAACAACAAAAACAAAAAAACTCCGTAACGAAACATCTCAAAATTACGACCAAAGCCCAAAACTTAAAATTACACATGGCTAAGTATAAAGAACTATAATAAACTGACATTTCATATTTTTAATTACCTGTATGGGAACTCTGACTAGATCTATAGAGATAAAAATGAAATGAAGTATAACTGGAAAGTTGATCATGCATGAAAAATATCTAATCGGTTTATTTATATAGTACATTTTCAAAGCTGGGCTGCTGTGAAATGGAGGACTATGCTATGCCAGTGAAACACCGAAATCACCTGATAAGATAGTAGGGGGAGTGTTTATCTCATACCCGAAGAACTGATAAACACACCGACTGCTAAATGAACGCTATTGATTTTGCAGTTCACTGGCGGAGAAATCGGAAAAGATACATTTTTGTTACAATAACCGTAAATGTAATCCAATATGCTTTGGGGATAAGTAATACTGTTACACCGCCTGATTTATAGGAGTACTGTACTATTCTATACGCCTATGCAACGGAAGCTGGAAAACTTGCAACAGGGTTTGGTTTATGTGGGTTCTCATAGGTGCATATATAGGAAGGCTGAACATTTTTCGGCTTCTGGAAAGAACCTATATCGAAATATGTTGCCAGTGCAACAATAGTGTCAATTTCATAGTTTGACCAAGTTGCACTTATGCAAACGCGTAATATTTCATAAAATACTGAAAAATTGGTATATTTAATAACTGAAAACGTCATGTTATCTTTACAGTGTGTATAATAGCCCATATGAGTTCACAGAAATTAAATAACACGCTAAAATAGAATGGCGGAAAAAGACTTGTAACTTGTAGATTGCAAACAGACCCACTTACAATTGCGCAACACTACATTTTTGACATTTGTACTTAATACACGTTACGGGGAAATATCTTTCAAATATCGTCATATGATGACCGATTTCCTGTAGTAATGCAAGTCGTTATTATCGGTAATATAAGCACCACACACATAATCAGATTTATCTCCTCGTTACCAGTTTGCAAATGAAAGGCCATTTAGAATTTTGAGTAGGCCAATCATTAATTGCCAGAAAATCATAAATGTATTGCACGTTTACAAAAAAAGTCCTTAAACTGTGCCGAGCAGGTAAACTAGGGCCCCGCTGAGATAAATAAAAAGAAAAGGCGCAGCTTCACCATTTGGACGGGGTTAAACTGCAAGCGCCGACACCGAGCGGGGAGACAAACCGGATGTGGGCGGTCGGAGGTGGATTGAAAGAGCGAAGTGCGACGGAGAGAAAACTGTCTGAGTGAGTGAAGGCGGCGGGGGAGGCACTTACTGTCCCTCTCTGCGCTGCTGGGGTCATTATTTATTTTTTAATTTGTGGGAAGGGAACTTTTACGTGAAAAGTAACCTGAACAACCAGAAAAGGTAAGTGAAAATATCTGTACTCTGTTTTGGAGAATGTGATGTTTCTTTTTTCATTGCATGTTTTTTTTTCTTCATTTTTTAAAGAAACTCCCCGACCTGTGCTGCCCCGCTTGACAGTATGTGCTGCATTGACAGTTTGGAGAAGCGGCAATCTTGGTGTTTGTTTTTTTTGTTTAATGGTGGTGTATTCCGTCTTATGCTGTCTGGGGAACATTTCGAGTGTCCATTATAAACACTGATAATGTGTTTCCTAAGGATTGGGAGCGGAGGGGGAGGTGGTCGAAAGTGCGGTACTTGGTCAAGTTGCTTATACGTTTCAGTGGTTGCGCTGCCAACTATGAAGTTTACAGCAGTTTAGTGTATATTTCTGCGATTCGGTGCAGTTTCGCTTTTCGCCGTCAGCGCTGTATTCAAACGGGGGAAAACAAGTGGAGCAAACGCAACTTTCACTTTTCCTTGGTTGAGGCCAGAGCCGAGCAAAGGCGTATGGAGACATACGACCGGCAAGCGACGCTGAAATATCGGAATAATAATTGGACCCCACGAACTCAAGGTTATTTTTTTATATATGTATATGTGTATGTTTTCGCATAATGGAACGGTGGGGTCCTTATAACATTTCATATTATCACCAGTTCGGAGGAAAACAGGGTAACACTGATAATCTGAAAGAATAGCGCTTCTTATGCCTTTTAGTTTTTTTCTTTTCTTTGACTGACTTGCTGTATGTGTGACTTTTAGCATTCAAGTTCCTATCGCACTTGACGTACAAATTGTCATTTCTTAAGTACAATGCAGTTTCATGTTGGATTTTACGTCACTGGTCAAGGACGATAAATCGGTTTGCGATGCATTCCCCACCCGCTATTTGGTATAAAGATGCACTTTTTGACCTTAATTGTCTTAAACGTCTAATTGACGTATTCTTTACTGTATTCCCGTCTTCCTTCAAGTGTCGGTTATAACAGTACACTTTAACCCTACACTTAACCTAACCCTAAACCTAAACCAAACGGCACAAAACTCAAAACCGCACGATAGCATTGACTGCACGTCCATCGACGCTCGTTGCGTAGCCAAGGTAACATTTCAGAGTCAGCACGTAAAGTCGTTTGTTTTTAAATAGATATTGATGGATATAATTTCTGCGCACAAAAAGAGGCTCGTTGCAATGAAGACATGAACAGGACAGGCAGAGGAAAGGCAGGGAATGTAGGGCATCAAAAATGTATCAGCTAAAAGTCTTAATTTCATGAAAAGGTATAAAAACAAGTCGAAAGGACTGATAAATGTATCAATTTTTTAATTGATCGCAAGATAAAAATGATTTTTAACTATTTTGTTCATAGACAATAATAGAGCCATTCAGTGTAATTCTTATAAATTACTATTTGGTATTAGCAGTCATTGTCAAATGTTTGGACATACATTTAACCTGACCAACTGCCCTTGATCTGACTTCCCTTCATACCTGCTACAATAATTACTAAAAGGTGAGGGAGATCTTCAATATGTAATGACCCATGCAAATATAAACAATATGTGCTATGATTGTCCTTGCATTGTGCTTAATATGAAAAATCGTACAGGGTTACTCACCAAGGGTCAATTTTACAGGGGGAAAGTATTTATCCTCAAGGCTTTGTTCTTTGAATCATTGGCTGTGGATGTTTGTATTGCATGACAATTCAATAAAGCTAGTTTTTCTTGTCTAATTTGGAGTATAAACCAGTCTTTAGTCTTCATAGACCAGAGATTATCTACGGTAGGTGATGCGCAGTGAAAACCAGTGAAAGAGTCAAAGGAAGCCTGACAACCTTTGATAGTTCCGTGGTACTTTGGGGGGGGGGGGAGTTCTCCATTCTTTGTTCTGTATTTTTTTGGAAGGATATGATTGAAATAATTTTTATTGTAGTTATGTCTTTATGATTGTCACTAACTAGTACGGGTGAGTATGGATCAGATCAGTCATCATTCCAATGCCACTTGCATGTACTCTGTGTGCCCAAGAATCTCTGGCATGTAAGATTTTAAGTTCATGCCAATGCGCCTTTTAATTAAAGCAGCCTTTGTCTCTGCCACTTTATTTCTGCGTTGCCAGTGTAATAACTTTCATTAACACCTGTATTGCCTGCATCAGTGCCACTGACTGATGGAAAATGTAGCTTTGGAGTCTCCGGATTTAAAGTCATTCAGTACGTTTATCACGGCTGAAAGGAAACACCTGTGGCAGATAAATGATGTGAGCCCTGTGGTGTGAACTGTCCGGTAATGATTGTTTTAACACCGTTGCCAATGCTGTCCGTGAGCCACCTAAGGTTAAGCAGCTGGAATATAGATGGATATGCTGTAGCTAACAGGAGACTAATCTGTTTAAGAAGTTTCACTGGTTGTACCACGAGATATTCAGGTAAACCAGAGGAGGCAGTCATTCAGCTTTATTTTTAGTCTATGTTTGTAGTTAAAGGGGGAAAAAGAGTTTTCTCTGAGAAAAGCATGACAGCTCATACTAAAGCTCTTGCTATAAACATTGCTGGATATTTACCAATGATTCAAGCACATGCAGAGGTACACAGCCTCTTGATGTCTCAATGAGCAGAAATGATAGAAACTGCAAATATAAGTTTGTAAATATTACCATCACCTGTAATTATTACCATCGCCTTTTATCTTGGTGTCATGAATAGCAGCTAAGCTCAGGGATACCCCTATACCCTGCAGTGTGATGAGCCACTACTTCTGTTTCATTTACTTAATAGTAAATTAATAGTAATTTTAGTAGTTTACACACTAAAATGGTGCTAAAAAGTGGATCTTATTTTTTTTTTTATCTCCTTGTTGTTTTGTTATTATAGCCCAAATATTAATGGTGGAAGAAATGTTTATGAAAATTCTTCAAAATCATCGCTAGAGCCAAAAATAAAAGCTTTTTATAACCTTTTGTAAACAGTAAAGTTCAAGGAACATTGATGTAAACAATTATTTCCTAAATATGATATTCGGTTTTAACTCTGTGGTCTAAAAATGGACCCCTGAGTGTGTATTTGTTTATAGAGAGTAGATCAATTTCAAGTGAGAACAGGCATAGCTGGTTTACATTCCTTTCCAAAATTGTCTTCACAAGAAAGCAAAATAGTCTATAGCTTTTACGATTAATGCATCAAATGCATGAATTAATAGTATAACTGTAAATAAATATACATAATGGAAGTGTTCAAATAATATATTTTCCTGTGCACCAAAAGTAGATATGAGTAGACAGCGCAGGTCCTGATGAGCTTTGGACCACGTCCTGTGGTTCATGGCCGCTGTTCTTCACAGCTGGTGCTAAGCCGTTGACATTATATTGGGGTTATGGAATAACAATACAGTCGACCCTCATTTATCGCGGTTAATCAGTTCCAGACTCTACCGCGATAAGTGAATTTTTGCAAAGCAGGATTCTTTATTTCTAAATTTTTTTTATTTTCGTAGTTGGAGCATAGAAAACCTGTTTATGACCTTAGACATAAAATAACATCCTTTAGTCACCATTACTGTTATGATTGCTGGACACAGAAGCAGGAACGGGGAGACGAGGAATCAGGATCGAAGGGTTTAATTTGGAATCAGTCCAGCTGCTGGACAGAAGAACATGTAACATCAAACCGTCAATGACAGACCTGGGGTTAGACTCCGACGTGGACTTAAATACACTGGACGAATCAAACTGACCGATAACAGCTGGTCACAATAGGGGTTACACACGTAGTTAATAAGGGGGCGTGGCATACAAGAGGATCGTACAGGCAGGTCATGACAATTAGACTCGTATTACCCAATATATTAGACAAAATAAGAGAAAATAAGACATATTAGACGTTACAAATATCATATTATTATCATTATTATTATTATTGTACATTTAATTACAAAAAGCAAAGATGCTTCCGATGCGTAGCAATCATTTTCACTGTTGATCGACATTTTAATGAATATATAAAAAAACCGCGATAGAGTGAAGCCACGAAAGTTGAAGCGCAAAGTGTCGACGGACGACTGTATTTCTCAACAGTATACAATTTGTTTAATGTTAAAAGTCAAAGTTGTTGTGGAAAAATGTAGAGCTACAGTACACTACTGCAATGCATGAAATATTCAGCGAGATAAGGTCAGCGCTCATTTGTTGTTTAATGAGTTCAGCTTTACACTAATGACACACAATACTGTGCAAAAGTCTTATGCAGCTCAAGAAACTGATGTTTAAATGATCTTCCTGTTGGTGTAAAATTATGCTATCATGCCTGTAATAGTGTGTTAACTTTCAAATCAGCTGCTAAAATCAGCCCATTTTTTGCAGCAATCCCACAATACACCCATGTATTTTATTATTCAAGTACACCTCATACAACTAATCAGTGTCTCAATGACTAACTTAATTAGTTAATAACTTAAATAATTAAGTGAACCGGTGGTGAAATTTCATAAATACATGAAATGGCTGAGGTGTCCCTGAGCGGAGGTCTGGGAAGAGGTGTTCATCTAACCATCCAGCTAGATGCTCAGAATGTTTTGGAAAACAAAAGAATTTTTTACTAGTTTTTATTGTGTTGCTCTTAGTTTTCATGTGTTCTAATCAAATTGTGTTTTTGTTCCATGGTAATGTGCACTTACTATGCCAATAAATGGCTTTAAACATTTCTTTTTGCTGCCTAAAATAGGGGTCTCAAACTGCATAAGAACATAAGAAATATACAAACGAGAGGAGGCCATTCGGCCCATCAAGCTCGCTTGGGGAGAACTTACCTAATAGCTCAGAGTTGTTAAAATCTTATCTA
>JAODKF010000103.1:15308693-15325170 GCA_026779585.1 Mormyrus proboscirostris
AACACACAAACTCCATGCTTTCAAATGTGATTCAAATATGACCAGCTGCTTCATAATTTATATTAGTGTTTCCCAATCAAGTCCTCGTGGACTGACAGCTGGACCCTGTTTTTGCTTCCACATTTTTGCTCCCTCCCAGGTCTCTAAATGGAGCTGGAAGGGAGCACAAATGTGAACTGCCTGTGGGTCCCCGAGGACCAGATTGGGAAACACTGATCGACATTAGTGACATTTATGATATGTGCAATACTCCATGGTGCATGATGTCTTTGCGGCACCACGGGTGTGCAGGAGGCGGCATGAAGGGCCACTCTGAGTTCCAGATGTCTCCAATCTATTTCTGTTGGTCCACTGAAATGCAGCCATTCAGCAAACTGATGCCACATTGCCAGAAGGCCCGGTGGGAACTGGGGTGCCGTTTTGAGGCAGAGACCTGCGCCGTAACCATGTTATGATGGCAGCAGCCTTTATCACATTAAAGGCTGGAGCTTGAGGGCTTTCAGAGCTTTCGGGGGGGGGGGGGGGCACGTTTAAGTAAAGCACTTCAAAAATCACTGCATTCAGTGCCATGGTTAAGCTGCGCCTATATTACCCTGTTACGCTGAATACAAACTTCTGCATTTGCACTTTATTTATAGTTTGAATATATGAGTAGAGAAGCAGGTCTGAAATAAAGTGTTTTCTTTCAAACCAGTTATGATTTCTCCTTTCTTATTGTTTGCGCCCTGTTTGGTATCAGAAAAAGATCTGCATGCAGCAAGAAATGTTCCTCCAGTATGAGGAGTGTTATTCATTGAAGCGTAAAAAGTCTAGGTTACAGTGAGTGGGCGTTAAGGTAAAAATTATGTCTTCTATCCATTAGACTGAACATGATTTCCCTGCTGACCTCCTGCAGTGTCTCTTCATGTTGCAGCTTCCATTTTAAGACCTTGGATATTACTGAACGTTAAGTAATGTGCTGCTGGTAAAGATCCAAAACCTTATGCTCCTACAGCCTATAGCATTCTGGTTTCCTTTCTCTTTTAACATAGTTTGATTCTCTTTTCTTGCTTGCATAATATCACAGTATGGTGACATCTTTGCATTTGATTTTCTTTGCATAATCCAAATGGGAGAAATCTTGAGTCTAGTTATAGTTTTTAGTTGCTTTCTCACATGTCTAATAATCAAACTTGATTTTTGTCCGCTGTGGCTGGCTGCATGTGTTGCCCTCAGAGAACATCCCAGCGTGGCAGCAACCTGGTAGTACACTTGAACAACTTTTCACGAAACGGATCACGCTGGCGTTCTTCCCACATGTTTACGTGCACCACAGAAACACTTTCAGGCCGGCCTATCCACTTGATAGACAGGAAGCAGGCCCTTGGCACCATTGTCACAGCCTCAGACGTTTCTATTTAAGTATTCACCCCTTTTTGTTCTCTGTCTCTGGCATGGGGTCCTGAGCTGGCCCGTGCCCCCTATCTGTGACAGGTGAATGCCTCAGTGGGCATTATTAGCTGTGGAATAGAGCTTGGTCTTCTACTGGGATCATTTTTGCTCTACTTAGTTTGATGCTTAGGGCGTCTATATCTGTAGTAGACCAGCTTAATAAAACTGTGAGTCCAAATGATTGTTGTCTGGCAGTGTGCTTCCATTGTAACAATGTGCTGATATTGATACCAAGTGTGCAGACGTTAATGTTGCATTTCTGTACCAGAAGCATTTCACTACCTTTAAAAATTACCGTTACTACCCATACAGCGAGAGAAGATGTTTATTTTAGGGTGGATTTGTTTATGCTTTGTCGCTTTTTATGAATAATGTTATTGTGATGTGGATATAGCACATTGTAAAAGAAATATGCAGAATGCTAATGATCACAACATTTTTCTGTTCAGTAAAACAATAGTTGTTGCTGACCATGTGCATCCCTTCTTGGCCACAATTTGCCCCATATTCTAATGGCTACTTCCAGCATGATAATGCAACGTGTCGCAATGTGTCTGGTTTCATGAACATGACCGTGAGTTCAGTGTTCATTGGCCTTTGCAGACACAGGGTCTGAATCTAACAGAACACCTTTGGGCTGTGACAGGACAGGAGATCCGTAGCATGAATGTGCAGCCAACAAATCTGTGGAAATCCCAGCGTGAACTAGAATCTCCAAGGAATGTTTCCAAAATCTTCTGGAATCCAAGAAAATTTGAGGCCCAAGATTTGACAGCAAGGGCAGCCCCTATCTGGTATTATAGTGTTCCTAATAAAGTGCTCAGTGAGTGTATATTTGGATTGATATTTGATATATTTTACAATACAGTGGAAACCACTTATAGTAATCACATATGTCTGGGTGAAATTGATCATTAGAACTGTGTAAGATTCAAATATGCTATTATACAGTGCAGTATTGTAAATAACATTCAATAAAATGTTATTGTTACAGCACATTTTAACTTTGTCTCAAAGCGCTTATTGTAGTTTTGCTGATGCATCTTGGTGGCTAGTTTTTGGGGGTTTGTCATAAGCTTTCATGAGTCTATATTTGTCATTGAGAGAAAATGACTTTTTCCTGTCATGTTTTCTGTGCATGCAGCATTAGCCTCAGGTAGCTAAGGTTACCCCAAGGCAAAGTAGGCTTATGAAAGTAAAGTTGAAAAAAAAAAAAGAATTACTACAGTTTTAATCTTTTCCATGTGTTGTCGTGTTTAAAAAGACCGAAAATGAATACTATATGGGCTACTTGATTGCTATAAGCAAAATATTTAAAAGTTATTTATACAGGAGTGATTCTGGCCCAAGCTTTTTGATCAGTATAACCATGATTACTATAAGTGGTGTCCACTGTATTTAGATAAAATGTCATTTTAAGATTCCCAGACCAGCTGAGATGTATATAATCTCTCCATCATATCCTGGGTCTGCCACGGGGTCTCCCACGGGGTCTCCCACGGGGTCTCCTCCTGGTTATTATCCCAATAATCTCCCCAAGGAGGCATCCAGGAGACACCCTAGATTGATGTCTGAACCACCTCTGCTGGCTCTTTTCAACGCGAAGGAGCAGCAACTCTACTTTGAGACCCTCTCTAATGTTCGAGCTCCTCATCCTAGCTCTAAGACTGAGCCCAGGCACCCTGTGGAGGAAACTCATTTCTGCTGCTTATATCCATGATCTCATTCTTTCGGTCACTACCCAAAGCTTGAGACCATAGGTGAGGGTAGGAATGCAGATTGGCCGGTAAACTGATAGCTTTGTCTTCCAGATCAGCTTTTGCTTTACCACAATAGAACAGTACAGCACCGATCCGCCTGTCAGTCTCTCGCTCCCTTTTTCCCTCTCTCATGAACAAGACCCCGAGATACTTAATCTCCTTCAATTGAGGCACTGACTCATCCCCACCTGGATGGGAAATCCACCCTATCCTGGTTGAGATCTGCCTTTCACACCTTATGGCAAGGTAACTGGTCCATGCAGCAGGATCAGCATTTATTCATGCTCTGTGATAGGCTACTTTATCCTGGCTTCAATGTGTCATATATTAGGGAATAAGAGGCTCTATTTTATTGTATTAATTATGACATAGCAGAAATGTAATATACTGTAGATATGAAAATGTAACTCTTTCAGTAGTATTTCTCCTGTCACTGAATTATTGGAGTTCTAGGTGCTCATGTTCAACAGTTATTGACCACTCCCTGATTCTGCAACATTATGAAATTAGGTACATATGTTAGGTACATTATATAATGCTTAAATCTGTAAGTGAATGGAATACAAATATGCATTGAAGATAAACATTTTTAAAACACCAAGGTCGGGCAGCTTAATGATTTTAATCCTTGCCTTACAGGGCTTTTATAAGAATGTTGTGGATAAATTACTTTTTCCAGAAATATAACATTGAACACTTGAAAACAGTTCCACATAGTAAGTTAATCAACATCATAAACTAGTGATATTTCACTAAATTTTCCTCTAACAGAAAGGCCAACTGTAATAACAGTCAAAATGTTATATCAGTCAAATGGTGTAACTGGTTACGCCATTTAATACTTCAATTAAAATCTAATTCCATAGGCAATATCATGGAATGTAAGCACATGGCCTTGGTGTCAATGTTTTACTCATAATTTTTAACATAAATACTATTTTTTTTTCCCAATTATGATGGACTGTAAATGTTTTCCTGGGGTCATACTATTTGATGTGTAAACCTAAACATACCTGATCATTCCCTAAAAATGTAAAATTATCTGGCATTATAAAGAGAGTTACTAACCTTGGCATGGAACAGTTAGGGTCGTCCTTCACTCTGTTATTTTCTGTCACATGGATTTCTTGCACAATGTGAGCAAAATGGCTCCTTAAATGGTGGTTACACCTCCCTGACACTTCAGGAAGTTGACCCGACTAACACGTTTGCCTAAATAAATTATAATATTCAAAACAGTTCTGTTATGTTTTTTATTTTCTGTTAAATAGCTGTAATGTAAGATTATACCAGATTAGTTGAAAGCCTATTTTATTGACAATTTCACCTTTTTAAAGCAACTTCAATTTTTGGTGTTTACAGTTACAGCTCATTGATATTTTTGCCCCAACTATTCTCTCAAAATTGATTAAAACCAGAAATTTCAGACTAGGTCCTCAAAGAAATCTGCAATAAGTTTAAATGTAACCATATGGACAAAAAATATGCATCATGTCATTGACATATAGCTAAATTTGATATTTTTGTGAATCCATAATTATCACAGAGGTACTGTATTAGTGCTCAGTAGTGTTGAGATTCACCTGGCAGTGATGAGAATTGACCACCTAAATGTGCAGAATGCTCCGGAGAATGGGCACAGTGGAGGAAAGAGGGTCGTGGAACATAGGAACACAAAGCCTGCGGCACAATAGATATCCACACTTACAGCATGATCTTCGCTGAATGGGAAAGAAATGGAGAAGATAATACAAAGGTGAATAATAATTAGCAGGGAAAACAAACCAAACTGAATTACTGTAGAAAGGAAAGGAAAACAAGCATGTGGCTGCTACCAGTCTGGGATGCTGGAGACTAAACCAACAGAATGATCCTGCATCATTTTGCTAGTGACGCTTTGAAACCTCCTTGGTGTCTGTTTCTGAATTTATTGGAAAACAATCAATGCAAAACGGCCCTGGTCCTGGCCAATGCCAGTGGAAAACAGCTTTGTTGATCACCGGCCATAATGGCGGTACCCTGATTCTGCAGACTCGAGAGATCAGTACCTTAAATTAGACATGTCGGAACTTGCTTCACTGAAGTTTGAGCACATTTTAAACTTTTACCTCCTAACGTCAACTTTGTTCTCTGCCTTAATTGATTACAGTCAATAGATCTAATATAACCCTCCTGAAACAGGCTTTTAATGGTAAAAACAGAGCCTTTCGAGACTAGATGTTGACAGCCCATATGGTGGATTTTAAGATGTTTCTAATCATTTTTTGGAACGTGCTGCATTTTCGCTTTTAACATTACTGTCCATGGAATTGCAGACTTGCAAGGATAATTTTCTTAGTTTATGCCAGTACTGCTGCCATTGTAACCAGGCCTTTCACAGAAATATTTATAGGGCCGCTTGTTAATCAAATTAACATTGTTTCATGTGTTATTGGCTTATCAGACATCATGGCCACGCCGCTCTTTTCACTAGGAACGATTTTTTTTTATTGTTAGTTTTCTCAGTGGTGCTTTCATGCTAAATTAAGTAAAGTGAAGTAATGTGATTTTTTTTTTTTTTAACTTCCGCTTCCCCCAAATGGCATTGAGTTTAGGCTTAAAAGCTTTGCAGCGGAGGACACCGTATGTCAGGCAGATTAGAGCTTTTTAGTAGTGCACTGATTCACCCTTTCTTGGTGGCAGGTCACTTTATCTGTCCTTTTGAGTTTTAGATAAAATGTGGGCAATTCTGGGCCTCGACAGGGATTAAGCCTTTGAAGTTGCATGTACATTTTTTTTCCAAATTAAAATCTCTCTGGCCCTGATTCCCATCATCATTCATTCATTCATTCGTGCATTTATTTGTTTGCTTGAGTATTTGTTTGTTTGTTTGTTTGTTTATCGCCATGTCCAATTTTCAGCCTCATTAAACGTCCCTTCTTGTTCTCTGCTGGTGTAACTGTAGCACATAGACCTGCAGGGCACAGCTGCCTCGCCGGCATGTTCCGGGAGATGCTAGTGGAGATCTCTGAAACGGCTCGTGGCCCCCTTCCTTCCTTCCTTCCTTCCTTTTGTACCCTCTACCCCATTGTGTGGCTTTCTCTTTCTATTTTATGCCCCTTTTTTCAGTTTTGTAAATGGAAGCGTGTAGATGGATGCGCACGCTCACACGGGCACAGACGTGCCTACACGAGTACACGTTTATGCATGCAGCATAGATTAGGCAGACTGGCTATTTAATACCAGGTAAAAGATACACCAGAACTTGCACTTTGCCCTTTCTCAAGGCATGTTTAACATAAACACATATATAAACTTTATCACCTTATACATAAGCTTTAAATCAGAGCTCTTTCAGATGTTTTATGAGGGAGCTCATTAAGAATAACAGGGCTTGAATCCTGCCTCCACTCTGTACTGTATGTGTGTGCAGTTTTCATGTTTTGCCCATGTTCTGCACATTTCCTGCAGTTACTCCACTTTCATGTTGCATTCTAAAGCCATGAAGTTAGGCTAAGATCTCAGATTTTCCCATAATTTGTGTGCCCTGCGCTAGACTGCCATTCCGACCAGGGTAAGTTCTGGACCGATTCGTAATTATGTGTCACTTACATCAACCTTGGTTTGTGATTGTATTTTTCCTCTTTCAATCACTATCCTAAGTGGACCTGTCTTCCTCTCTGTCATATTTGGCACTGCCATCTCCTGCCCCACATTTCTCCTGCTCAGTATTTGCACTGGCCAACCAGATGCCCCCTGGAATATCAACAGGCACGTGTGCTGTTCAAGGGAATCGCTTTGACCGCCTCTCTCTCTCTCTCTCTCTCTCAATCACTCACTCACACACACACACACACACACACACACATGTTAGGTATCATTATAGGGACTCTCCATTCATTTCAATGGCCAAAACCCTAATCCTAACTATAACACCCATAACCACTACCCAGCCCTAACCTTAACTATAAGTAACCAAATAAAATACAAGACTTTTGACATTGTGAGTTTGATTGCAGTTACAGATTTTTTATAAAATTAAGTGTTCCCATTTGGTCCCTATAATGTAATATATACACACACACACACACACACACAGTCAGACACCAGCTCAGGGAGGGCAGACTGTTGTTCTTGGGTCTGGAAAAAGGGCGGCAGACAGACTGCAGTGACATTGGCCCTGTGGCCATTCCTCTCTCTCTCTTCTCTGTGATCCTACTGTGTGATGCAACACTCCTAGCCATCACAAGTACTTCAGAATGACATTAATTTTAACTTTGTTCCCAGGCAACTAATTGTTATATTAGGGGAAAATTGGTTTAAAGCACATGACCGTCCTTAAAGGCACACACCTTCATTTTATGGCACTTTTAAGAAATGAAGACCTTTTTTCTTCTAGCAATTATACAAATTTTTATTGATATTGATTAGGATTAGTCAGATTTACAACTAATTGTTCAGGGACTTTCAACTGTAAAATTAGAAAATGAGACTTGGTGATTTATTTAGAATTTATTATCTTAAAGACGAAACATTATGACATTTAAAAACAATTAAAATGATGTTCATTCATTCATTACATTAATTCATTCATTTCTTCCTTCATTCTCCATACCCACTTATCATGTGAGAAATAAAAGTCATATTAGTTCTTCAGTGATACTGCTATCTACTGGGGTGCTCTAGTTTAGAAATATGACACGAAGCTGAGTCAGAAGTGTGCTGGCTAAAGTTATCCTGAATGTCAAAAAGCCTGGCTGGCTGGCAGACACTCTTAGGTTTTTCCTGTATTACTGTAGTTCGGATCCTCTGGCTGTAGCAGCTTTCACTTTTGTTCCTTCCACTGACCTAAAAAGTGATTCCTTCCCTCTTTGATATGTAAACTGGAATTTTTAGACAACCTCAAAACATATTTCTCATGGAAAGAAACTTTGATGCCTTTTGTCCTAGGGATGGAAGCTATTACCTGTTTTACTATTAAAGAAAAAATATTGACTCGGTGACCTCACTCACATCCAAAAAACCCCCAAAGACAAAAAGGAGTAAGAAGCGTTCGGCCCTGTTCGTAAACCACCTGCAGATCGAAACTCCATTCTGTCCGTCGGGATAATTGTGTTCTCTGTGGTTATTCCTCATTTGAAGGCCTTCATCCCCTGAGTCTGCTGGCAAAATGGAGCATTTGCCCTGTTGTATGCTTGCAAATGTGCGGGGGATGGCACAGGACAGGAAGCAATTAGTACCCTGTTTTCCTCTTATACGGTAGGCTAAGTGTAACAAAGTGATAGCTGAAGGAAGCACTGCAGTATCTCAGTGTATCTGTCAAAGTATATAAATACAGAAGTATAGAATGAGTATAGAAATGTCCATAAGAATCATGAGTGCCAGGAGGAAGATTAGTGCCTAATATGATTGAATTTGTCTTTAAGTGTTTAAAATTTTGCTTTGTAAAGCTTCTTTTCATAGTGTGTGTCCTAACTGGACCGTTATCTCTGATCCTGACACGTCGGCATGTTTCAGTGGAGAGGCCACAGTGTCGGCAGTGTTCCTGGTCTGTCTGTATACAGGCCTTCCAGCCTGTCCTTCTTTCACAGCCAGTGCCCCTGTCTGGAAGCCATGACTGATTTATACTCATGTTGATTTTTAATGTGACCTTGCCCTTGTTTCCCCTACTGAAGAAGATCCCTCGGCCATCTTCTCATGTATCTTTCGTTTGTGTCCCTTATATCCTCTTCTGATGAGTACTGATGCTGAGGCAACACGCACAACTCTGACCCTCTGACCCTCTCACCCTCTTCCCCAAGCCCGGTCGATTTTGCACACCACGGAAAGCCTATCCATCTTCCAGCCGTCAATCCTGGTAGGGGTCGCGAGGGGAGGGGTTTAGCGCTAAATCTGACCTTCAATGGGATACCAGTCCGTTACAGAAGCTGGCAATAATTAAATCATTATTTTTGAACGTGTTGTATGAAGTTAAATTCCTTGTTCTGTCTTGATTGGTCGATTTCTTTTCACTCTTCGTGTCGTTGTTATGGACGCACCGCACACATGCTTTTTCCCTCCTCCTGGTTACTCTGTTATGGGCACATTCTCTCATTGTGGGCCCTGCACTGCCCCCTTGGGCACAATGCTACTGATTGCAGTGATGGACGCTTGGTGTCCACTGTGCCGGAACATTATAGCAGTGCCATGGAATTACTTCATTGCTGCATAGAGTGGCAACAGTGTACAGTTGGCCTGTGGCACAGCATTTGAGTGTCACTTTATTTCAATTGCTTCATTGTGCCTTCTTTTAGCAGCTTATGGGTTATTTTGTTACTCAAGCATCATCTTGTTACTCGATCCCTTTATGCGGTTATATTAAGTTATAAATAAGGCCATTTGGTAACACTATACTTAAAGCACCCATGTACAATGCATTATACTGTAGATACCTTCACAATGCATTATAATGTATTCATAAAGTTATATTCATTTATAGCAATAACTATTTATAGAAAGGCATAACACATTATAGCCTTGTTTATTATGCATTTTGCTTATACTGACCATTATAATGAATTATGAAGGTATCTGTAGGGCTATAGAGAGCGTAGATGAACATTATCCACATTCACTTAAATTTAGCTCAGACTACCTTAAATCTCACAAGTTACACAGCTAAGCAAGAAATCCTGCTTTCTGAAACTGGCACTTGGTGTCTCTGAATTATCTTTTGCATGTCTTCAGCATTGTACACAGGATTAATGGTTGCAATGATTAGGTAGGGTGACCAGATAATCCATGTCAGGGAGGACAATCTGAGCTACTTCAGGTTATACAAACTACTACTATGTTTCATTGATAGAAAGACTCGTCTGTGACATATTTATAATTATAGGAGACTAACCAATCAGCACACAGCAAGAACTTGGTGCTTACGTGAAATCCAGGTCCTTTTAATTGATATGGTAATTTACAATTCCTGTCCTAGTTCAGAGTGTCCTCCCTGACATGGATTAACTGGTCAACCTAGATCAGGGATGTAAGCATATCACAGAAATCTGCAAATAAAATAATTTTTTAAATTAAATATTAAAATTATCAAAAACAACCACCCCCCCAAGTTTCCCCCATATCCATCCTAATCTTATGTAAACTATGAAACTTGAGTACAAAGAGTGAAAACATCTGCTGTTGGTGCCTGAATAGCACTGTTAGAGACCACTCCACCTTTTTGACAAGCATGAACGTTCATCAGGTGCCCGTGATGAGGCGAACGGCTGGAATTCTCCTCAGGGAAGCGTTGCTCTGTTTCTCTGCCCTAAACCGTGAGCTGGCTGAGATCTTCAGCTGGAGTAGGTCTACGACGTTTCTTCATATTCGTTTCAGGTTCTTTCTCAATAGACGTTTAAACAATTGATTGTAATATGTCTATCTTCCAGATTTGCATGTGTTTGATTGTGAATAAGGCTAAACACAGCAAATGAAAAATTTTGAAGCCAATCAGTGACCCTGTTGCTTTATGGAGGTGACATTCCGTGCTGTAACAATGCACGTATTGCAAGATATGTTACAACCATTCATATTCCAACAGCTTTGCAAGATAAACCTAAATTAAGCATGTAAAAAGCTAAAATTTTGCCAAATTGCAAATCACTACTGAGCATTTATAAGTAATATTAACTTTATTAAGTGAATTGGCAATGTGAAAATAAAATAAGATATATGCAATTAAAAGTAGATACCCGTTTTAAAATATTGTAATGTTTAGGATGACATTTTGCTCTATTTGCTCCAGTCACGATGTTTGTTAAACATGAGCCATTGCCAATGGCAAATCTGAACAAATCCGCAACCTTTCCAAGCTGTTGGCATAATTCTGCTAAATTAGATAAGGTTCCTGAACTGTGTGTCCGTTCTGAGGTAAAGCCAGCTCACTCTCTTCTTTATTATGCAAGGGTAAGTTCGGATGTTGTGCGAGTTTTTCTAAATGACTGGCTCTGTCCAAGGCACAGACGTGCGGCCCAGCGGGTCAGGCCTCTGTGTGCGTGATCGGAAGCCCACCGAGTCCACAGAATGGTGCCATCTCCGGACAGTGAAGTTGCAACGGCAGCAGGATCTGATGGGAGTCTGGAGGTGTAGGTTAAGTGAATTAGTTTTCACTCAGCTGACACCAGCGGCGTATATTTATAGTATTTGCAGCCGTTGGCTTAGGACAGGTGTGATAATGCACATATGGCAGTCTGGATCAGGATCGGATCATCCCGCAGACGGGGTGCGCCCACAGCGCCTCCCCCAGAGGACAGGGATACCGAGCATGTCATGCACGTTTGCCCTTTGACACTAAAGTCGCTGTTGTGTTTACAAGTATGTTTACATAGACATGCTGCTAACTTGAAAAGATAACATGTATCTCCCATGATTTGAGACGCTTTGACGATTTGGTTTTAATCACTAGCTTAAGAATGCTGGGGGTTTGAATCTTATGAATGACGGCAGGCCGCACCTGCGTCGTGAAGCCGTCTTGGAGACACTCTTTGGGTTCGGTCGGTGCTGGCGTTAATCTGGACTGAGCTGACACTAAACCTGCTCTCAGTCAGCTGCGCAAGTATTTACAGCTGGTGGTTGTTGGGTTTGACTCCCTGGAAGAGATGCTTTTGCTAAGCCCTTTAATGTTGGTTTTTTTTTTATTTTATTTGGTTTTCCTCTTGTGAAGACAGAAGTGACAAAACCTTAGTGTTTCTAAGTGAAGATGGAAGTGGCTGAGTTGTGCATTTGGCCGAGTCATTCTCTATTTATAGAAGCATGGAAGAAAAAAGGCACCGGGGGGGGGGGGGGGCAGACCCCAGGGTGTGGTGGCGTGGCATTAAATCTGATCTAATGCCCTGCGACAAGCACCCGCACGCATGTGACCCCGCGGCTTCAGGAGAGCAGGCATAACAGAATAATGGGATGCGTTATCACGTCACTGTTCCCGAACTTACAATTTATCAAACAGATGCAGTTCTATTATTGTAGATACACAGTCATTCTATGTTTTAGTTTGTCATATGTATGTTAACAGAGGATCAACACTACAGTGAAATGAGTGACACAAGAGGAGAAAGAAGGAAGCAAGTCTTTCAGAATTGGAGAAGTAAGATGATAAGAAAAAGAAGTAAAATTAAAGAGTCATAAATAAGGGAATGTATATGTGGGGGGTTTATTGCACACTGGCGAAAGTGGCATGTGTACGTACCACTAATTACACATTAGAGACAGTAACGTGTGTGAGCATCAGTAAATTACCCATAGCCCAGTTAGTGATTACACAGCTAACATTGCAGACAGAGTAAACTGAGTTTTGTGATATATTGGTGTACATATATTGGGCTACACTTATTTCCATTAAGTGTTGATGCAATATTAACCTATAAAAATTAGTCAAGTTCTGATCATTTCTGCACTACCTATTTAAAAATACTTCTTATAAACGTTTGTCTAATGAGAGTTTTGTACAGTAGGATGCAGTGCAGCTGCTCTTAGTTGTGTGTGTTTCACCATGCAAATCATGCAGGCGGTTCCAGTGTATTATCATGCAGGCGGTTCCACTGTATTACAGGGAAAGTATTTTTCATTTGGGCCCTAAGCTTTCATTTGCATTTACTTCTCTTTTGACTCATTGGAACTTTTTTTTCGCCCCTAGGGTTGTTTTTTTCTAGGTCTTTGCAGCTAATATTTTTATGTATGACCACCGATTTTGTCAAATCTCAAATACTCTTCAGGTTTCAGGAGTTGGAAAGTGTGTAGTGATTGATTTCGATGTGGTTTCAGTATTTCACATTTTCAGCCTATCAGTTTAACTCTGTACAAAAAGATTTCCCATCTCATCACAAGCTTCTTAATGATGCTGATCCACAGATCTGCCTTGTTTTCGCTTTTCTTCTTTCAAGATGTGTTTTGCCTTTGCTTTTCTGTCTTTGATGCTTGCCTTAGTTCCTGGTATTATGTATCAAATCAGTATAATGGATTTTCAGCAAACCAGCTGAAATGTAATGTAGCGCTAAAAATAATCAACATTTGTGATGTTTGAAATTCAAGTATGATTATCAGGGGCATCACACAACATGGCCTCGAAAGCAAAGTGTGTTAATTAATTAATGTCATTCAGTAACTGCTTAATTTGAACAATTCTCCTTAAAAATACACACCACATATAAAATGGTTGTAGATGAAGATTTATAGCTCATGATGCTTTGGATTCAAGTCAAGTCATGTCATGTTTATATATAGAGCACTTTTAAAACAACAGGATGTGATCCCAAAGTGCTGTATGAACCATAAATCAAATAATGTAACAAGACCGAACTACATAAAAGTATGAATTTAAATGACAATAAATGGAACAAATGAATAAACAATAAAAGACAATTAAAATATTTTATCTTTTGTTTTTTTTTTTTTACATAAAAAGACAAGACAGTGGAACAAAGAAAACCATAAAGAAAAACATAAAATCAGGGCACATGCACAGCTTTTTCAAAATCATCAAATGATTAGAAGGGCTTGACATTGGATAAAAGTCTTAATTGGAAGCTTTACTTTATCACTGAGCTGATTCGTTTATCCATTTTAAAATTGCCATCCATAATCAAGCCCCAATTCTTTGTGGAGGACTCAACAACAGGTTCCAACAGGTTAAGGTGGAGGGAATCACAGGTCTCACTAAGGCAGAAAATGTGGACCTTGGTTTTGCTCTCATTGAAGTTTAAAAAACACAAGGCCGTCCAGCCTTTGGTGTCCTCCCGGCAGTGCCATAATGGTTTTATTAGGTTATCTTTTCATTTTAAAGGCAAGTAGATTTGGGGGTCGTTTGCATAAGATTGCCATATTTCCTTAAAAGGGATCCTAGGGGAGGAGTGTATACAGGAAAAGGGGTAGGGCCCTAGGATAGAGCCCTGGGGGACTCCACAGTGGGGGTGTGGGGGGAGGTGCTGACATAAAAGCATCTGTCAGGCAGGTAAGATTTAATCCACTCCAATGCGGTGCCTTTAATATCTACACGATGCTCAAGGCGGGAGATGAGTATGTTGTGATCTCCTGTATCAAAAGCTAAAGTGACATCTAAAGGAACAAGGAATCAGTAGTTAATATGAAGTCATTAAAAACGTTCAGGAGAGTAGATTCAGTGCTATGGAGGACTATAAAGCCTGACTGAAAAGGTTCAAGAACAATGTGCCTATCCAGGGAAGATGGCAGTTGTAAGAGGACAAGTGTTTTCCAAAAGTATGGACAGAATTGGGAGCTTGGAAACTGGCCTGAAATTACAGAGGTCTGACGTGTCCAAATTAGGGTTTTTAATTAGAGGTTGCATTAGAACATGTTTAAATTGATCTGCGGCTAGACTAATTCGAAGATACAAACATACAGTTTAACATTGGAACCTCTGAAGTCTGGGCAGTATTGGGTAACGACACAGATACAACCTTGCTGTTGGATGCCGGCTGGTTTTCAGAGGTTGGCAGGAAGGGGAACTGGTATAAACCGGTATAAAGGGAGTCACACTTTTGAGTGCTGGCAGTCAACTCCTCTGTTGAGTTATATCCATCTGCAATGGCGAGCTGGTTCTCACACCTGTCGTGCGTTTTTATATTTATTTCGTTTCAATAGTTTATGAGTTTCTGCTATTTAAGGTTGACAAATTGACATCAGTCAGTAAGACTGTTTTAAAAAATTGTGGTGTCTTTTTAATTTTTCTTTTTAACATTGGTATGTCAGAGACAAAATTTTCATATTTGGGCTCTGGTAAAAATCACGGCGTTATAACTTTCAAAATATCATTTTGCTTCAGTATTGATTTGTGTGGACGGTGCTGTAGTTGTCTTCTAGTTTGCTTGTTTGTTGTTTTTCACTTTGAGATTTGCAGGGGTGCTTTATGCTTTCTGAGCCTAACCCGTACACACGCTATAGGTGCGATTACTCAAAATTACTGTAAATATGTGTTTATTTGGTCCCCAAAATTTAACGTATACCCCCCATACACACACACACAGACACAGTCTGTACGACACAGTGTACTACCCCATACCAAAGCAGGATTAATATAGATGTGGTAACGTCAGAAAACAGCAAATGTCACTTTTCTTAAGTCACTTCCCTGTGAGCAAAGCCACCAGTATTTGTGTCATTCTTTGCAATACCAATGATGTTGTGAATTTCCCCGATTCATTAAAATGTTCAGTACATAACCCAGGAATTCACAGAAGACCCTCCCAGAGGGCCGCTGGTCTGCCTGCCTGGGAACGGGAGTCACGCTGCTGCTGCTGTGCCTTCTGGCCTCCAAGCTCCTTTTCCTTCAGTTCTTATTAACAGTGGCCAAGTTGCCGTGGCTTCGGCAGGAGCATTTACTGATCTCAGAATTTGTGTTTTGTGTTAAAAGCCCCCAAGGATGTAAAAACATTGTATAATCACCTGTAATGGTTCTACATTTTTCTCCCAGTGCTTCTTATTGTTGATATGTCTGACTCTTCAGTCTGCTGCACAGGAGAAGCATAGTGGCAAGATAGAGAGGCTTCTTACCTGAAAGTTGTAAGTTTAAGTATCGACAGAACAACAGACCCCTTGGACAATAAGGTACATAACAAAAATGATGTTACCAAATATTCAGATGTATAAATGAGTATAACATTAAATCCATTTATATAATAACATCAGCAAAGAAAATGATGATAATCTACCGAGAGGTATCACTCTAATTCAGTTACTATGATGGAGAGTTTAATAATGCGTCAGTTAAATGTTCATTAAAATGTCTCATTTGCCCGCACTGCATCTGTCAAATCCAGTCTCTGGTGAACAGTGACGATCGCTTTGTTATGAGTTTATATTTACATTTTCTTATTTAGCAGACGCATTTTCCAAACCAGTAGAAATGGGAACCGGTGTTCAAGGAGCCAGCTTGGTGTCAGAATTAGCTGCCAATGAGTGATGACAAGTGTATGATCTCAGCTCTGTTTTAGGAGAATAAACTAAAGCAGCCTGTGCTTTGCTGTCTCTGATGTATGTGTGACACGTTTCCTTTGTCTTCATCACGTATGATGCCCGCCAAAATCCTGCTGCGGGTGTTTGCACAGGGCGGCAGGTTGTTGTGCAATTCTGCCCGCTACTGTCAGTATAACCTTTATATCAAATAACAAAAGAACTAGATAATTATCTGCTATAGACACAAAGCTTCATGTACACATGCTAAACAGAGGCTCACGCATGGAAGAATAAGACTGGATGGATCTATACCTCACTGGAGGTAGATGTTAATGAATCTATACCTCACTGGAGGTAGATGTTAATGA
>JAODKF010000103.1:15336662-15350345 GCA_026779585.1 Mormyrus proboscirostris
GTCAGGCTGTCAGATGTGGAGGTAGTACAAGACTTTCAGCTCGGGTACAGAAACACACTCTTATGACTGACGTCATGATCTGAAGAGTTTCCCATTGCATTTTATGCTGTTTTTTTCACATAGTCCTTGAAGCGGATTAAGCGCTCAGACCGACGAGGGGCTGAATCGGTCACTGAGGAGAAATTCACCATTTTGTTTGAGTCTCAGTTCAGCGTTGGGGGCAATGAGCTGGTGTTTCAAGTGAAGGTAAAAGTCACATCTGCCATTTGTGATTGACCAGATTAAACTAGTACAGCACCTTTATACCCTTGTTGCTTTTTAGAGTTGTATCCTGTCAGATTCTGAATGCTAACATTTTCCTGTTAAATGATTGGTATTTAACTCTCTGCCCACACAGACATTATCACTTCCTGTTGTGGTTATTGTCCACGGAAGCCAAGACAACAACGCCACGGCGACAGTCCTATGGGATAACGCCTTTGCTGAGCCAGTGAGTGCATGTCCACTGCAACTTAGTTGAGTTTGTGGAGGAGAAGCATAGCATTACGGTTGCCATGGACATGCTCAATAAAGAATTGCCTTTAGAAGAGTTGAAACGCTCTGGCATAGAGAATGTGCACTTTAAACTGCTTTTAGAATGGGCTCCTGGAGTGCATTAACTGACCCAGAACATCAGGGATCAATAAAGTCAATCATTTTTAATGAAACCCTTCATTCAATGAATTTTATTTACTATCTTGACATTGTACATGTTGTAATAGTCAAACCATATGCTCTAATGCCGAATTGAATGTTCCATGCACTGTATTCAGCAGCATGGGGTGTTAGATCAGTAATTCTAGTGCAGAAGCTTTGTAAAACTGAATGAAAATGAATGCTGTTCCATGTGCAGTTTCCTTTTCTCTAGTGTAATTGTAGATCTTCTCGTTTGGTCCAGGGGCGGGTGCCCTTTATCGTTCCAGACAAGGTAACGTGGCCACAGCTATGCGAAGCTCTCAACATGAAGTACAAGGCAGAGGTCCAGAGTAGCCGGGGCCTGTCAGAGGAGAACCTGGTTTTTTTAGCACAGAAGGCCTTCAGCAGTTCAAGCGTAAATCCTGAGGATTACCGTAATATGACCATATCCTGGTCACAGTTCAACAGGGTAGGTCTACAGCATTTTTGAAGGCTTAATTACCTCCCATGTATGGCCTGATCATCTTTCTGGAGTGGTTTGGCTAAATGGATTGAAAAATAGCTCTGTTTGTATAGGAATTTTGCATTTGAGACCATTGCCTGGCCTCAGTTTAATTAAATGCACTACAGGTCAAAATAGTGCTTTCATTAAAAAATAAACCACTTATCCAGTGCAGGGTGACAGGGGGCCTAAAGTCTCTCCCAGGAAACACTGGACACATGGTAGGGGACACTGTACAGTAGATAACATGCCAGTCCCTCACAGGGCACATACTCTTCTAAATTGCATACAGTGTAAGTGTGTGTGTTCTGAAAAGGACTGGCGTCCCATCCAGCTGCTCCCCCGCCATGTGCCCTGTGATGGACTGGCATCCCATCCAGCGTGTCCCCTGCCTTTTTCTCTGCTTCCAAGGACAACATCCAAGCTCACTCTGACTCTGTGGCATGGAAGCTGGATGGATGTATTTTGCTTATTACTCTAAGCTAAAAACTGACTTTCAGCCAAACTTACAACAGAAACATTGTCTTTGGGGAGCAAATAGTTATGCCGTTAATTCTAATTGAACTCTCCAATTATTGCATAAATCCTACGCTACTCATTTGATGCTTGTAATAGGCCTGTAAGGTGACGTAATCAGGTAGCTACCACCTGTAACCTGTCCCCTTGTACAGGAGAGTTTACCTGGCAGGAACTTCACGTTTTGGCAGTGGTTTGACGGAGTCATTGAACTCATGAAAAAGCACCTGAAACTGCACTGGAATGATGGGTAAGGTGGCAGCCATCTTGTTTATTCCATTGTAGACAGGTGCCATTTTACCTGGTGTTTATGGTTATGATTATGGCATGCCTTTGAAAAACAAATGAAAGAAAAAATAAATGTCCTTCATAAAGAAGGAACTATGATTATAAATTTTATTGGTATAGTTTTGTTGATGTTAACAGTTACACAATGCGTAGTGTTCATGGCAACAAAACAATTTTGAAATGAAAGGGAACAAGCCTGAGGTAATTATTAAATAGATTACTTTTTATTATGTTCTGGGTGTGTTTTTTATGCATCTGTATATGTCTGTGTTTGGGGTTTGTCTGTGGTGAGGCAGGGCGATTCTGGGCTTTGTGAACAAACAGCAGGCTCAGGACATGCTGATGTCCAAACCCAACGGAACCTTCCTCCTACGCTTCAGCGACTCTGAAATCGGAGGCATCACCATCGCCTGGGTGGCAGACAACCCCAACAAAGCAGGTGCGTTCTGTCAGCTGTGTTGCTCGTTCAGTTTCTGATCGTCATGATGCTATCATGGTAAGTACCATAGCCGACAGAGGGGGATAGTTCAGGTCCAGGAAGCAAAAATCCAGACCAAGATTTTGTTTCAGCCACCCCAGTTGAATATAAAGAGTCACAATCACAGAGTACTCAACTGATTGATTGAAACAAAATGTTGGTCTGGACGTTTGCTTTTTGGACCTGAACCTTCCACCTCTGATTACCCAATAACTAAGTCCAAGTTGCTAAGGTCACAGTTGTATCCAAAGAAGTTCAGGTAAAAGTTCTGCTCAAAGGAACTCCAACAGGACTTTTTCTGGGACTTGAACCAGCAGATTACGAATCCTTGTTCATACCCAAGAAGCCTTGATGATTTTAAAGAAGCACTTTTGTTAGTTTTGCCTGAAGGTAGACAGAGGTAACTGGATGAATTACTGCTTTTCCTCTTCTTTGTGCTGCGCTCAGGAGAAAGGATGGTGTGGAACCTCATGCCATACACAACAAAAGACTTCTCCATACGATCGCTGGCAGACAGAATCAGCGACCTCAACCACCTTCTCTTCCTCTATCCCGAGCGGCCGAAGGATGAGGTCTTCTCCAAATACTACACCCCACCCTTATGTACGGATATCAGTCTCTTTACGCTCAGAAATGTGCTACCCGCTTAACTGTGTACTGTGCACACTTTTTAGAGGGTAATGAAATCTTGATGACTTTTTTCCCATGGATTTAAAATTATTTTCTTATTTGTGTCCCATGTGTCACTTTGTGCCTGCAGCAAAAGCAGTTGATGGCTACGTGAAACCCCAGATCCGACAAGTAGTGCCAGAGTAAGTTGAGGCCCTTCTCCCTACGCCCTAAAACACGTCGGTTTCTTGCCGTCCGTCGTTGCCGGCCAGAGGATTCATGAGTTGTTTCCATGGTGCCAGCGTGCTGGGGCAGTTTATTGTGCAAGGAGGACGGATGGCCAAGGAGTAGCAGGATAACAGGAAAGGGCTGATTATCGCTAATTGCGCCCTTCACATTCGCAATTCAGTTGCTGAAAATGGGGCGAGAGGTGTCCGTGTGAGAGGTGAAGTGCGGGGAGCACTTAAAGCACTTTGCTCCACAATGGAAAGATTGTCTGACATGTCACATTTTCAATGTGTCGTTCCCTTTCTGCTTCAGGGGTGATTCATTAAGACGAGGTCTTTCGGTGCGATGTAACTGGCTGCTCAGTATTCAGCAGGCCACCTTGACGTGCCTGTCAATCAAGTCCCCATTCACTCCCGCAGCTCTCACAATTATGGGTGTTAATTGTCCCCAGCCCTTTCTCCAGTAGAATTAATAGCGGATTGCAGGTAGTCTGCCTGACTTCCTCCTTAAATGCCAATTGCCAATTAAGCATTGGCTTTCAATTCAACTATGCTGGAAAGTTAAGGTATTAGCGAAGCAATAGAAGTATACACTTCCGGACACAAGAAAAAGACAGCAATTGCCAAGGATCACTCAAGTTTGCCTTTTTGTGTGTTTTTTTTTTTTTTTTTAACTAAAAACTGATGTGCAGTGACAGAAGCTCTGCCTGCATCATCATAGGGCGAACAGTTAGACAAAAACCTGGTTCTCTAAACATCTTGACCTAGAAACCAAAGAATTTTTGATCCGATGAGCTGGTTCCTGGTTGTCTTTGCATTCTGTCTGATATTGTTGATCGGTCACCCCTTGAAAGAAATGGTTGGGAAGATGCCTGATACACATTCCATGTTGATTCATGCATGCTGACTCTGCTGCTTGGTACTGTAGCCCACCCTGTATGAAGGAAGGTTCTTCAGATTGCTGATTGTTCTTCAGTCTTTCTTTCTTCGGGCCTGCAGCTTCACTACTGCCAACCCTGACCCGACCGGAGGAAATCCCGCCTACATGGATCATGCGGCTTCACCATCTATTAGCCACCCTCACAACTATGGGATGTACCCTCCCATGTGAGTGCTCTAGCTTTCGACGGCCTGCAGAGGGGAAATCTATGTGGGGAGTGCCTGGCATAACCAATCGGATTCAAATTTTTGTTTATGTATCTGTTTCACTGTTGCGTTGGGCCCCATTGCAGGAATGATCCAATGTTGGATGCAGATGGAGAATTTGACCTGGAAGACACCATGGATGTTGCAAGACATGTGGAAGAACTGCTGCGCAGGCCAATAGAAAACCAGTGGAGTGGGCAACAGTCATGACCCTTTACCTCTCTAACCCTGCAAGCCACCAAGTGAAAGGATTTCCCAATGGTTTGATTTCATTGTTGTTCAGTTTAATAACCATAATGTGAAATGTTAATAATGGTTGTTAATCATTAGTTTTTTTTTTTTTGGTTTTACTTTAAGCATGCAGATTCTGACAATTACTTTTTCACTGTATGTTTTTATGTGTACCTGTTAAACAGACAAAAAAATTAAGAAGATGTTCTATTACGGACAATACAATTGTATTTCAGTTTATAACCTGCTTTAAAAAAGATCTAAATATTTTTTTTAAAAGTTATGTATTGATAATTGGGAGAGTGGCAGTGACACAGTAGCACAAAAAATTTTTAATTTACAGTAATTTTACCAAAGTGGTCTGTAGACGTATGGTACAAACACCAACAGGAATACTGACAGTATCATTGTTAGTGCTTCAGTGTTTTCAGTTTTGTACAGCTGAAATTCATTCCAAGTTAACAGTACTTAGTGAGGGAGTTGTTTCCATTTTAAGATGCTACTTCATTTTTATTTCCTGGTGCCCATATTGGCCATATTCTTAAATGCTGTGGCTGTGCAAGACTATAGGACACTAAATACGCAGTTGTTTCTCTGTGCTTACTCCACGGTGACAGCATGTTTTCTAGTGTTACATTCTGACAGGACCCCCCCTGCTTCTCATATCAAGTTACTTCAGCATAGTTCTCTCGGTCAGTCATGGTAAGGGTTCCTAACTCTCTGATGTCCATGGACGGTTCCTGTTGCACACAAATTGCACACACCAGTAAAAAGGTCCTACAGTAAAATTTGAGGAGTGGGGGAGGGACAAAATGTGTATGAAAATATAGGAGAAATAACATTTTTTCGTGGATAACAGCATTTCATTCTCCAATACAGGACAATCCTATAGTATATGGGACAAGAGACAACGCTACCACCAGCATTCCATGGCCCAGTTGAATACTGCCTGCAGACTGAGGGCTAGGAACCCTTATCCTATCACTGCACTGCTTGGATGCTCATGGGAGTTTTACTTACACAAAAATGTTCTGAGGGCAGAAGGAAAAATGATTGGTTCAGAGAGACAACCAATCAGATTGTACAGGAGATGGGACCAAGACATCTAATTGGTTGGCCCTGCCTCTTGTAGTTGCTTTAACCCACCCTGTTTACAATCTGATTGGGTATCTCTCTGAACCAATCATTTTTCCTTCTGCCCTCAGAACATCTTTGTGTAAGTAAAACTCCCATGAGCTATTTGCATGCTCCTTATTCAAGCTTGTCATTTTTGAATGAAACCTTTCTACGAGATGGAGCATACAGTTCGTATGGCATCCACCATCCAGACAGTGCCTGTGTTTTTCCAAGACTAAGGTCAGACCCCTGTGTTGTGCTTGGTAGGTTGTTCAGGTGAGACAACCAAGGATGGTCAGTCACAGCTGGCGTACTGGCTTGTGTTCTGCCGCCGTGTCCTTTTTTGGCTCCACACCTCGCATCCACCGCAGCTGTTTAAATAAATGAGAATTTCCACTCAAGCCACGTGTGTCTGTATTTCGAAGGAGATGGTGGACTGCACCAAACAATTATTGCCAAAAAGCTGTTTGGTTTCTCCTGCTATATGGGAAGACCTTCTCCTTTTCTTCTGAAATTAGGGGTGACTGTCCAGATGTTGGAACCTAATTTTAGAATTCCAAGAGAAGTTAGAGGTGCAAGTCACTACTAAAAACATTTCCTGTCTCATGTGCCTCCCTTGCTTCTTCAGTCCCCTTTGCCAGCTGACTCCACCTGTCCAGTCTGTGCCACAGGCTCAGGAAACAAGCTAGGAGACAGATGTGTTACAAACGAAATATATATGAATTATGTTCTATAGGAAAAATATATTTTGCTACAATTGAATTGCATGTGTTATTGCATACCGTTTGATTATGTACTATATGCATTTGGAATAGGATGGCAGACAATCCGACATTGCAGTCTAAGATTATTTTCCTAAGGAGAAACATATTAATAAATGTTATATTAGTGGCAGACTTGTTTCCTTAAGCATTTATTTTCAGTGCATTTTTTTAATGTTTTTATTACAAGAACATGTCGATGAAAACATGGGCAGTTATTCAGGTATTTTGTTTTCCTTGTTTTATATGATGGATTTTGGGCAGATTTTCCCCCCACCTGTGTAATGTGATGTTTCAGCTCCTGTAAATTAGCTGGCTTTGTGTGTGACATGTTTGTTTCTGTTTTTTAGTTCTTCGGTGTCACAAAGGAAAACCAATTGAAATAAAGTTTTATAATTGCATCATTAATGTAGACAAAGGACAAAGAGATGTCTGAAATTCACACTGTGTTATAATTATTACCTGTAATTCGTTGACCAGATGTATTGAGACCTTTTTCAAATTGGTTCTAACTTAAAACGCTTCCCATGTACAGACAGATTTTCATCCTGCAGTTTTTCATCTTCAACACCAGTTTGAGGAACTATATTGTGGCATATTCAGTACAGCTGTTAGTATCATTCACATTGATTCGCCAGGTTTTTCCAGAACTGTAAAACTGTCAATGAATAAGCGTTAAGGATTAAAGCCAGATATGCAATGATACTTGCTAATGGCTGCAGAATATTGACATCGATTAATTTAAACATTTACATAGATGAATTTTTTATTCCTTATGCTCATCTTGGTCCAGCCTGCTTTGCTTTTGGGTGCAGCCAAAATTAGATGTCTGACTCCCAGTTTCCTTTGTGGTTTGTTCAAGCTGTGGAGAAAAACAAGACATTCATCTTCTCTGCAGTTGTGCAACACTTCTTGTAACTCACAATCGCCATCTTCTGGTAGAAACGTCTAGTCATTTCCCCTCACACAACAGCATCTAGGCAAAAGGAAAAGTAAGAATTTAAGCAAGCAAACACTTTCTATTTTTTTGGTAACAGAATTCATGACAGGTAATGTAGTACTACGACATTTCAGGTATTACTTAGAATATGGCAGTCACCCCAGTTTATCGTGTCCAGCAATTTTGTTAAAAGTTTAGTAATGCAATCCATATTCATTTACTGTTCGCACACATCTTGTATATGACCTATTACATTTTTTACGAGATGCTTTATTCCAAAGTGACTCAAAGGTGTGGATCAGAGTAGTACAAGCCAGCATCCCTGAAGCAGACGGGGATAAGGGTCTTGCTCATGGGCCCAATGGTGATTTTTCTCCGCTGGCCATGGGATGAAAATATACTTTCAACATCATTTGAACTTTTTTTTTTAGAAAGTCATGGGATATCATCTGTAACACAGGTCACACACAGAGTGAAGAGAAAGTCAAGATGTGGTGTAATTTCATTTAATTTAAATGTAATTTCTTTCCAACTCTATGCTACCACTATCTAGCACAATGAATTCTTGTTGTCAAAATGCAGTTTGCCATTGAACCACAATGCGACACAACAGGCTAGAGCCGAAGATACGAACTTAAGTTAATATAAGCAATTTGCCATGGATACAAAGATAAATGTGAGAGAACATCACGTGGATTATTTAAATTCTCATACATTGCTAAACATTCTTAACTATGCATTATTAACTAGTCGGTCCCGATCAATAAAGTCTATTTAAACGGATGGACTACAACTTGAACACAGTAAAGCATAAACTTCCTAATAATTGAACTTCTCCACCAGACAATATTTTCTATTACTCTATTTCTATATTTTATGCAGAGCACTTTTTACAACATAATTAACGGTAAACTACTCAATGAACTGGTATATTTATGATAATTTTATTTGTTTGACAAATCCTAATCCGACACATGCTGAACAAACATTCCCAGAAATGTTCGTATGCACCTATAACGGACTGGCGGAAACTTATTGCTAACTGAACTATTAACTGCAATAACTGTGGGAGCTACATATTCTGACACAGAGTTTTTCAAACTGTTGGTGAGAAGGGATCCAAATACATGTGAATGCGATTAGGAGAATTATACCAATAAACCCGGAAAATGCGATGTTTGCCCTTTTGGTTACTTTCGGTTTCAATCGGGGCGGTGTTCGATAGATGACATCATTAACATTTGACCGGTCATAGTTCAGCTGTCATGGGTTTTAGGGAACATGTAAGGAAGTACAGCGTTATGCACATTTTGGGGATCTGCAGTAACCCAGATAATGAATCGTAAACCATTCATAATTAACGCAGTTTTATATTCATAGGGAGATAATGGAACGATGTGGCATTTCTAAACGGAACTTGCAAGGAACGGAAGTTTATTATTAATCATTCAAGGGGCTAAATTGTTGATTTTTTTAATCAAAAATGCTAAAAATACGACCAAGCAGACTTTGCGGTTATTTTGCTTTAACTTCATTACTCGTGATCTTCTTAATTGCGGTGGGACACAATACCGGTAGGTTATGTTATGCACATCATTTGTTAAATATAGTCACAGCTAGCTTCAATAAGGCATACTGCTACAGTATCATTTAAATAAATTGTGCCAAGCTTAATACGGTTACCCCCTGGCTTTTGTAAACTGTACCTATACATATTATATAATTAGGGTATTCTGCCCTCCATCTTCTAACGGCTCGTCCTGGTCAGGATGGGCGCCATGGAGGATATCCCGGGCAGAACAGGGCACAAAGCTGGAGTACACGTTGGACAGGATGATGGTGGCAATAATGCAACAATTACATTTGTATGCAATACGCATGTTTTATTTCTACAAAAACGTTATATTTCACAATGGAAATGATTATGAACTTTGAAGGGAAACAAAACCAATATGCATTGATGTAGATGAAAAATAATTATTGAATCGTAAACACGGAGAGTGGCATAGAGCATGGAACGAAGCGTGGATTTTGGTTTGCTGGTAGTGCCTTCCTGTGGCCGTGCTTGTGATTGCATCCCTTGTTGTGGCAGAGCTTCTCCGAGATACTCGTCTGCTGCCAAGTGTGACTGCGGCCGTCATTCTGTGTGGGGTGACGATCACCTGGAGAGGCATCAGATGGAGGGCGAAGAGAGACAGCAGGACGGCCTCCGCCCTCATCATTACATTTTTGGCCAGGGGAATAATAGGATGGCTTGGAAAACGACAAAGGAATAGGCTGGAGGCAGACACGCTGAACGTCCGGCGAGTGCAGGAGGAAACTTTACTGAAACGCCTGCACAAGACTGCCGACACGGACTACGGACAGCAGTATGATTTTAAATCTATCAAAGGTAAATCTCATAATACTTTATCCACAGTTATAGGGGGAAACTTTAAGGAATGGGTAGCTTTCACAGATATGTCTGTGAACGATTTGCTTGAGACTGGCAATTAAATAAACCCCCTTATGTTTAGAACATGAAAGCACCTTTCAAATCAGGTTTCAGATGCACTCCTGTTTTGCCACTGGGCGATGGCCTTCTCCTATACCTTCCCTATGATATATCGAACATAGAGTGAGTATTTTAAAATGGGACACTTTCTGAAAAATTGCTCGCTGGAGCAATTTAATGTCTTGAATCACAACTTCATACCATTCTCACTACATCAATGCCCCTTGTACACTAAGAGGAAATAAAGTATTACTAAACATCTACAGTGAGGGAAATTATTATTTGACCCCCTGTTGAATTACTAGCTAGACCCATTTATTAAAAAAATGAGAAGTCTGTGATTTCACTGGTAGGTTTATTTTAACACCAGAAAATAGATTTTCAACAAAACAAACAAGAAAAAAAATCATTATGTAACAGGTTCAATTTGTTTTCTATCTAGGGAAATAATTATTTGAACCCCCACAAGCCAGGAAGAAATTAGGTCAAATACATCTGCACTAACACAATACAAGTAGTACTTAATTAAGTATTAACAGATACCAAGCCATCATTGACATTTAATGGCATTACTTTGTTAATCAGTATTTTTGGGTCACCAACCTGTCTACATCTTCAACCTCATCACCATGGGATATAACAAAAAGCTGTCTAAGGACATCAGAGACAAGATTGTTGACCTTCACAAATATTGAATAGGCTACATGAGCATCAGCAAGCAGCTTGATGAGAAATCGACAACTGTTGTTGCAATTATTCACAAATGGAAGAAACACAGAATAACTGTCAATTACCCTCGGTCTTGGGCCCCAAGGAAGATCTCATCTTATGTGGCATCAGTGATCTTAAGAACGGTGAGGTCTAACCCCAGAACTACATGGGAGGAGCTCGCTAATGATCTCAAAGTAGCATGGACCACAGTCAACAAGAAAACCATCAGTGACACATCATGCAGTTATAATTTCTAATCCTGCATTGCTTGCAAAGTACTCCTGTTCAAGAGGGCCCATGTTCAGGCCTGTCTGAAGGATGCCAGTGAACACCTGAATAATTCCAATGAGGCTTGAAAGAATGTGATGTGGTCAGATGAGACCAAAATCGAGTTGTTTGCCATCAAAGAATGCTGACTATAACCCCAGGAACACCATCCCTGCTGTCAAACACAGAGGTGGAAGCATAATGCTTTTGGGGGTGTTTTTCTGCCAAGGGTGGGGTTTCACCAGGATGGCTGCACCGCATCGAAGGAGAGATGGACGGGGTAATGTACTGTAAAATCTTGGATGAGAGTCTCTGTCCAGCAGCCAGGGCATGGAAAATGCATTGCGGGTGGATCTTCCAGCAAGACAACGACCCTAGGCATACGGCCAAGGCAACAAAGGAGTGATTCAAGAAGAAGCACATTAAGGTCATGGAGTGACCTAGCCAGTCTCTGGACTTCAATCCCATAGAAAACCTATGGAGGGAACTCAAGCTTCGTATATCCAAGTGACAGTCTAAAAACCTTAAAGATCTGAGGTCTGCAAAGAGGAGTGGATGAAAATTACTGATGATCTGCATGAAATCCTAGTGACCAACTACAAGAAACGTCTGACAGCTGTGCTTCCAAACAATGGTTACTCCACCAAGTACTAAAGCTTGTGTTGCAAGGGTTCAAATACTTATTTCCTGAGATGAATGACAGATTGGTTTGTAAATGTTACATGATGATATTTCCTTGCTTGATATGTTGAATCTATCTTTTGCTGTTAAAATAAACCTATCCAGTGAAATTATAGACTTCTCGTTTATTTATTAATGGGTCAACTTAAGAATTCAGCAGGGGGTCAAATAATTATTTCCCTCACTACATTCTTAAAAAGGTTACAAAGGTTAACTGTCCCATTTTGATAATATACTCACCCTATGTATTGAAAAGTGGTAAACTGTGGTGCCGTAAAATGTTAAATCCTCATTGTTCTAAAATCAAGCATTGTATGAGGCCATGCAAGTCGCAATATAAATATGAAATGCCCATTATATTTTGTAGATTGTGAAACTTTTCGCCAGCATCATCCCATTACAGTTTATGACAACTACCGTGATCTGGTGGAGCAGGTAGCGGCTGAGGAAAGCCGGCTGCTGACTGCAGAGAAGCCGCATCTCCTGGTCATGACGTCGGGCATATCTGGGGAGTGCCGCATGCTCCCACGCATGAAGGATACTAACACCGATTTGTTTCTGCAGGTCGGTAAAGGGGCGGGGGGACGGTTCCCAGCAAAGCTGTGATATCTGTTCCCTCTTGAAACACCCAAATGACAGAACTGCAAAAAAGAGAACTCTCAGCGCATATGCTGCAGATATTCACCTTGAACTGTCTATTAGCCGCTCACAAGGGAATTTCTTTTGTACATCAAGTACACTGGAAGGTGGGCAGTGATATTAAGTGGAAATGCAGGGAAATGTCCATCTCAAAAAGTCCGGGGAAGAAAATGCAGTACACTAAACCAATGGCTGCACATTGTTGCATATTGTTCTTACTAGTATCTGTTTTCTGAATTTTAACTGCTGTTAGGCAGCTCGTTAGATAATATAAAAACACTGAATCAGGTCGGGGGTCTCCAACTCTAGTCCTGGGGAGCTACTGCCCAGTAGCTTTTCTATCCTATCTGGCTTCTGATGAGCCACACCTGCTCCTGGTATGTTCCTTGAGAACAGGTGTGGCTCATCAGAAACCAGGTAGGATAGAAAACCAACTGGATACTAGCTCTCCTGGACCGGAGTTGGAGAGCCCCGATCTTGATGAATGTACTGTATGAATGAACCTGTCAGGAGTTTTGGTCTCTCTCTCCTCAGGGGGTCGCTGTATGTCTAGACACCATAAAGAGATCTTTCCCGGCCAGTAAAGTCCTGCAGCGCACCGCTGGGTTCTTTTACGATTCGAGCTCTGGTCGTTCAAAGGCAGGCATTCCCATCAGGTCACACGTCTCCATCCTGGCCTCTTCCTGCTCTACCTTGCCCCTCCACTTGCTGGGCATCTACACCACACCTGCACCAGCCTTACAAGGGCGCAGCAGGCGAGACGCCCTCTACCTGCACCTACTCTTTGCCTTGAGGGACTCTGCATTGGGCACTCTGGAGTCTAACTTCGCCTCTGAGATCTTTGACGCCTTCAGTAGCTTGCAGGTACAAGGGGACTGGCTGATGAATGTCACTGAATCCGGTTGTCTGTTTTTACATTTGAATTGCTGCCACTGGAAGTCACTGGAAGGTTGACTGTCAGTAGAAACCAGGAATGCACGTTGCAGATAACTGAGGGTCCTGGTAGGGCACAGGTATAGAGGCATTTAAAAAACTAAATGCATAAAAAAGCAAACCGCTGCAAATACGATGCTAGATGCTAAGTTGACACTATTGTAAAATGAAGGCCAGTTCAAAATTGCAAATCCAGAACAAAAGATTCAAAAACCAAATCCAATACCCCACAAAACTACTAACACAAACACGGAATAAGGATTGATCAAGATTGAGACATGAACCTTTTTATGTAAAAAGGAACTTATTAATTTAATTATCCTGGGGAAGGAACAGTACATGTACAGGTGTTTACACGTTTCTCATGTTTCCCAAGTTCCCAGTTTTGCCCTGAAGAGTTAGTTTGGCAAGTTAGTGACATTAGTGACTTTTTATTGCCTCTGTGTGTGAGTGTGTGTGTGTGTGTGTG
>JAODKF010000103.1:15352897-15364005 GCA_026779585.1 Mormyrus proboscirostris
CACTCTCGATTGTGGCTCTATAGAAGGACACCAGCAGATTGGTTTGCAGCCTGTTCCATCTCAGGACCCTCAGGAAATAGAGGCGTTGCTGGGCTTCCTTCCCATGACCCTGGGCTTTCTTCACTAGTTCCCTGTACATTTCTTGAAAAAATAAATGTGCCAAAACATTTTCCTTGTTCAGCTTTTAAATGTTTTGACATTTTCTCAGGTGTTTTGAGGAATGATATACTGCAGTATATCATGCACAAGAGGAAACTCAAATTTATTCAAATTTGTAAATGCAAGTAAAAATGCCAAAAATCTTGTATTATTCTGCTTAGGGTTGAGGTTACTGTTATCATAGTTAGGATTAAGGTTATGCCCAAAGAAATGGATGGAGAGTCCTCACTATGATATAAATACCTAACATGTGGCGTGTGTGTGCGTGTCTTTCCATACAGGCCTGATTGGCGTGAACGTGTGTCCAGAGAAGGAGCCGCGGCAGTACCTGCTGTGCCCGAGATCCATGTTCTGTGAGTTTGTGCCCGAAGCCAGTCTGGAGGAGGAGCAGCCACACACATTGACTATGGAGCAGGTACAGCAGGGCCAGTGCTACGAGCTGGTGGTTACCAACGCATCCGGCCTCTTCAGGTATGCCCATGTAGGAATGATGGCCCATTGCTGTTGCATTTTACCTGTACTGAGCTTGTGCAGCGTATTAGTGACCAGTAACCAGTGCTGCGGTGTCATGAGGATTCTCTGTTTGGCCACTAGATGTCAGTACAGGGTCATCCTAGATATTCAGTACAACCTAAAACGGAGACAATGAGGGGGATACATGTACTCAGTGTGTCTCTCGTGTGTCTCTCGTGTGTCTCTCGCCTGATAATGTTAAATGTTATTTTTTATGATGGCGTTAGTCTAAAGAAGAGTGACAGTGATGAGAATTCCTATGGTTCCTTTTTCGAGATATCGAATTGGAGATGTGCTGAAGATCACTGCATTCCACAATCAGTGTCCTGTGGTGGAATTCCAGTACAGGTATTTGCTGCTTTTTGAACTTTTCCATTTCCTGGGAAAGGCTCTGAGGTCACCATGGCCATCTACTGGAAAAGGGTCATGGGAGATGGCTGGTTTGTATATGTGACTCATTCTGGCAAATTGATAGTTCAAATTTTGTGTGCAGGCGGGAACAGATGCTGAATGTGCGGGGTGAGAAAATTTCTGAGGCCATGTTCCTGGGGTCTCTGAGGCGAGCTGTCAGTCAATGGCCTGGGGCAGAGCTTCTGGACTACTGCTGTGCGGAGAGTAGCATTCTGGGTAAGTTGTTACCTGTTGAATTGACACTCAAGGCACGCCCCTGCGCTTTAAAGGGGCAGTTATCCCAAACCTGAAAACCAATATGTTTCAGAGGTACTTCCGTGCTATCTCTTCAGTGTGTAGGAACTTATCTACCAAACTTCACACACCATTCATATCACGGTGCAGAAGATACGAGCACAAGCACGCCAGCGATATCTTCTGCACAGTGATAAAATTGGTGTGTGGAATTTGGTAGAAAAAAATAGTTCTTGTATTATACTGCTCACTACAAAAGCCTGTGGATTATCTTGAGTGACTGGGTCATGATTTCTGGTAAGAGACATTGCTGTTGAATCAAATGTATTTTTCTGGCTCTTTAATCACGGTAGAAAGAATGCCGTTCACTCCCATTACATTCGAGGAGGCCGACATTTATATGGATGATGTCTCCAAAACTAGGCAGCTCCCAGCAGAACAACCTAGATGGATAGACAGCACTAAAAACCCTCTAAAATATGTCCTTTTCAGTTTTGGGGTGAGCTGCCCTTTTAAGCTCATGATCAGTCTTAGCCATCGCCTGTTTTAACACTTTACAAATATAACTAATTGAAAGTAGCAAGGCTGTTTATCTTGTCACTGGTGTGTCATGCGCTTACAGGTCAGACCTCAGGGGGTTCAGATCCCCATTATCAAGTGTTTCTGGAGCTGAGAGGAGTGAGGAACCTGACCGAGGAGCAGCGCTACAAGGTGAGAAACCCGCAAGCCTCAAGCTAGTCAGGCTTTCAAACCCGCAAGCCTCAAGCTAGTCAGGCTTTCAAACCCGCAAGCCTCAAGCTAGTCAGGCTTTCAGAAATGAATCGCTTGGAATTCGTAGTATCAGGTACATCTTTAAAGTTGTGTAATGTATTTGTGTTATATCCATGGCTAAAAGTCAGAGGAATATCCAAAATTGCATTAATGACTGCTAATTTGAGCTACTTTGGTTACTATATGGATTCATTAAAATACAGACTATAAACAATTTTAGCGGCTCCAGTAATTATAATGGTCTAATGATGCAAGAGCGGAGTATTCTAGCATCTGCCCAAGTCATTAGAAGTTCTAGTACAGGGGTGGGCAGTCATCTCAAAGGGCCTTTAGGTCAGCTCTTCAAATCCAGGTGTGAGGACTCTTCAGCCAATCAGTCCTCTAATCAGTAATCTTATTAGGGAGTTGAAGCGAAAAAAATCACATACCCAACGGCCCTTTCTGGAAAAGATTGCCCACCCCTGTTCTAGTAGATCTCGTTCCAGGAGACAAACTGTAAGTCTAGACACAGATGCGCCCAAAACTCAAGCTGAAGTTATGTCATTGTAACAAAACCATGTGACTTTCAGTTCTACTCTAGCCGAAGTCACACAACTTCACCTGACCAATGAAAGGCAGCACATTACTGACCATCTGCTGTTCAGTTTCTGAAAATAACACAGTGTAGCCTCAGCACTTCTGTCTGACCCTGTTACCTCTGCTGCTTCTGTGGTGCTTTCAATGCACTTCCTGTTTTGGAAGACACGCTTAGCATCGGCAATTTTTGGCCGTTGCCACGAGTCGTGGCCCTGCTGGATGTAGAAGGGTGTCTTTGGAAGAGTGGCCGGGTGACGCATGAAATCTAAAACAACATTATTGTTGCCGTCTTTCATACATCTCTTGTCACGATTGCCCCTTCATGCTCCACATACAGTAGTGTTCTGTTGCCTTATTCTAATCCTAACACACCACAATTAACCAAAGCTAGCTAAGTCTCCAAAAGGGCATGTCCTCTTGCAAAAACATGCTCGAGTAATGAAAAACTGCTTTAATGTGCTTTGAAATTCAAAGTCCCCAATGGATTATGTATTTGCTTAATTGGCAGAGAGATTTACTAGAGTTACACTTCCTGCAGTAGCTTCAATCTCCATTAATCTTAAACCAAACCAATGAGAAAAATATAGTGTATTTAGGGCAGCGTGATCAGGGTGATCAGAACTGAGCTGGAGGTAAGAGATGTGAAGGAAGAATGTCTTACACACAAAGCCACATAATATCTGATGCACTATTAAGGTTCAGTTGAGGATGGGGGCTCCATGTTAACCATCTCTGACTTCATGGCAGCTGCTGTAATAACTGATTTCCCTTCAGGCCGTCAGTCTCTGGGGCTGACTGGGTTCTGCACATTAAAGGGTGACAGACGGACAGGAAGGCAGGGAGGCTTTTAAGAGCTGTAGATTGAGTGAATAATTTCTGAGGATACATTATGCATGAACGTGGGGGGCGGGGGGAGGGGGGGGGATCCCACCACCACCCGTCACAAGATAACCTCATACTGTTACACTCTCTCTCTCTCTCTCTCTCTCTCTCTCTCTCTCTCTCTCTCTCTCTTTCATTCACACAGCTTGACCACTGTCTCCAAGAAGACTCAGCCGTCTATAAATCGTTCAGGTTCAAAGGCAGCATCGGGCCAATGAGGGTGCATCTGGTTGGCAGGGGTGCGTTTCTGGAGCTGCGTAGCAGCTTGTCAGCACTCTCTCCTGCCACCTTTAAAATGCAGCGAGTGTTGCGCAGTAAAGAATGTGCTGACTTCCTGCTGCGAAGGACCGTCTCCTAAGCACCGCTCAAAGGGAATTCTGGGAAAGGACTTCATCTTAACACCTACTTTTGGAAGCTTTGCTGTAAGCAAAACTGTGTAAACTTCTTCCCTGTTGTGACACCTTGTGCTTATCTTTTTAGACCACTGATATTACCTTTATCGGGGGGGCGGGGGGGTAGTAAATATACAAACCAAAAAGTGTACAGAGTAAGTTGCTGCAGCACAGAGCTACATTATTGACTTTGGTAATGGCAGCGACCAAAATGACAATAAGGACAATTCTAGTATTTTCACAACAGTCCTCAACTGTTTTTCCGCTGCCATGCCCAGCCAGATCGAGGCCGAACCATGCCAGATCTACTTCTTTTTCCATCACCTTCATCAGAGTGGTTGGGGGCATTGACTGTAAATCGCTCATGCAGGATACAGTATTTAAAAATTGATGGTTACGGCTGACCTAATTCACTAGTCATAGTATATAGGAATACCATCAAGTAAAAGCAGCGATGAACAAGAAACGCATAGTCCTCAATTATATTTACAGGTATTAGCTAATTAACAAATGGATCAATTAATCTGTTTCCTGGAGTTACCTCGACTAGTCAACTGTTTTTATTCCACAATGTGAACAGACATGATCCTCAGACCCCCTTTATTGATCAAGTATGCAAATGCTCTAAAAAGTGGTAAATAGGACAAATCTCACATCATACTCCCAGACCTCGTTTTCATGGGCTGTTTGGAGTCACCCTTAAGGCTACCTTTAATTGAACTGACATTTAGAGAAGTTTAATGTGGGAGGCTGGTGCCAAACTGCTGTAAGCAGCGTAACCCTTTGTGGCCTCCAGCCAATTTGCATCCACAGCCACCCAACAGCCTGCAAGGTCGCATGCCACTGAAAATGGTTGCACTCTGTGATCTGCCAACAACCAAAGGTCCAAAACGCAGAGGTGGGGAGTTCAGGTCCAGAGAGTACAAATCCAGACCAATATTTTATTTCAACCAACCGGCTGAGTATAAAGGGTCACAGTCACAGAGTACTGGCTGGTTGAAACAAAATCTTGGTCTGTATTTGTACTGTCTGGAGCTGAACTGTCCACCTGTGCCAAAACGTACATTTGCTATAGGTCAGACCCATGTAATACTTCAATGTAAATTCAGGGTAAGTTTAGGGCGCTGAGGTCTCTATAGGTTACGCTTCATTCTGCACGGGTTCAGTACCACTGTCTCCTCCAGAATAAATGTGAACAGCTCTGCACTTCCCAGGTTCACTTGTCTCAGGTAGGACAGACGTGCAAAGCGCTATGCAGGGTGGATGTGGGGCTGGTTCGGTATAATGTGCAGGTTAATTGGATGTGGAAAGTTTGATTTGTCCTTTAATATAAGGTCTCCCTTTTTGTGTAATATTACAAGTGCATTCATCCTGGTCTCCTTTGTCTTGTTGGTAACAGCAATTAATTGTTCTTTATGTGTTTTATCCGATTATTATTATGTTTTTCACAAGTTGTTAAAATATATAATATGTGCTAAGCATAATAAATGCTTTAAGAGTGACATTTTTCATTGAACCAAGTGATTTATATTGAATTAGCAAACGGCAAAGGAAAAGGCCTGAGGAAGCAGATTGTTCCAGATGAGCGCTGTATGAAAGACAGGATGTGGGAGTGTCCTCAGAGACTCGGGGGTGGGGGGGAGGGGTTGCCACAGAACATCCATGCTAACTCATAGCAGCAGGTAACCGTAAGGCAAATAAACAGGAACGGTTTCTCGTATTACCCCCCTAAATATAAGCATCTGGTCTTGCTATGTTGCAGGACATTTTCCCGGTAAAGTCCAGGATTTGTGAGCACGGTCGCCTGTGATGTAATTTCATAGCCGTCTCACTTAAGCTAGTTAAATTCACCAAGCATGGCAGCCAAATTAGCGAGATATGGCAAAGCTTTCCGAGAAAAAAACGAAACCTAGGTAGTTACTTTTTAATTCTGACCTTCTTGTGGTGTGAAACGTTAACCTTCTTCCAATCCGTGAGAAGATGACTTCAGGGGTCATTCCAGAATTGGATTATAATTTAGGCATCAACTCTCTTAAAAATGTTTAATTTCTGTGATGAATTTTGAGAAAATTTTGATTCGCCCAGCTCAGGCATCGAAGGTTCACTTTTTATGAGATGATTTGTTTGATACACCCTTTGCTTGGCACACCCCACTTACCTGTACTCAGGAACCTCAAAAAGTACATTTAATATATTTCATATCATATATATTCAGTATTTTGTACTGAATGCTCACTTAATTTAGCGTAAAAGTTGGTTAATTGAAGCAACTTTTAAAATCTTATGTGTCCATTATGCTAATTGTCACAGGCTGGCCTATGCATATTCATATTTCAATATTTATCTATTTTCTCAAATAAATTATGCATATAAACATTAAAACTATTAAAAGGACAATAGTCTCAATACTCTTGAGGTTAGAAAATCATAGATTATTTTTAATAAAAATGATAGGGTTGGATCAATATATTTTAATTTCAGATCATGACATAAATGTAACAAATATTTACTCCTTATCGCAAGAATGTTGTTCAATGGTAAATGTAATCCCTGGACAGGGCATACATATGGTTTTGGGACCAGTCTGCTGCCACCACACTTTTGATAGCGTGAGAACTCGAAGTACTTGATGGATCTTTTTCAGACTTCCCAGGAACAATGTATATCTAGGGTCTATGTAATTATTTTGAGACAAATTGCACCAAAATGAAAGTATGACTCTGTGGTGGAACATGAAAGGACGGCCACAGATACCGATCTGGTAAAGCTGATTACACTGAGATCAGTTACACACAATGTTGGGCTGTTAATAAAAAATTTTCTGGAGAGTTGTGGAGGCTGGGGGACGTGGGTTGAGTGGGGGTTAGATTGGGAAGGGGGTAACAGGCCATGCAGAACAGTGCTGGATTGGCTCTGTGATCTTCCAGGCCCAGTCCTGGTAGGCCGATGGCTACGTGGGCGGGGCGAATTTACCATGGCCCCTGGCAAAACTGCACAAATTATTGGGTGGGACCTTGAATTCCAAGGCTGATTTTTAATCCCAGTCCAGCCCTGGTCCAGGGAATCTATTGTTGTTCTGACAGCATTTAGTTTATACCCCTTTGGGCAATGAGAAAGAATGAAATGTAAAAATGGATATGTCAGCAAGACCACAAACTGGATATGGTCAAACAGTCAATCGCGATTTGAACTCATTTTGTTTCAGTGTTCAATAAATAATCCATTCCAGACAGTTGTTACAACCTTAACATGCAGGTGGCAATAAAAGTGAACAGAAATAGCTCATATTGATGTATTATTAATAAATTATCCATTCCTCTCAAGTGGGGACATTATGCGAAGAGCACGATTTATTATTCATTTATTAGGTTCATGACCGAACTGTGAACATTAGGGTTTCGATGCTTTGCTATAGTGAGTACAGAAGAATTTATACGGCGCAAAAAGGTGCATTAAAATGTTTGCAGTAGGCTACTGATCCTGCAGTGAACCAAAGTAAAATACTATTCAAAATGTTATTGAAATAGCAAAACGTGCCAAATGTGTTACTATTTACTAAGTATCGTGCTTAGACTACAATCAGTGTCACGGAAATTAAAAAAAAAGAAAAGAAAAAGTTTCTTTTAAGTGATCACAAACTTATTGATCTGTCACAGTGAATCTCAGATATTGGCAGGCAATTAATAATTTATTTATAGTATTCTAGTCAATCATGTTAAGTGGATGAGTAATGCGAAATAAATCGATTTCTTTGCAATGTTCTTGAGCCTGACTGACTAAATCATTTCTCTACAACAGGGCTAGCCAATTTTATCCAGAAAGGGCCGCAGTGTTCGCGGGTTTTCGCTGCAACTCCATAATTAGATCACTAAATAGAGGACTGATTGGCTGAAGAGTCCTCACACCTGGGTTTGAACAGCTGACCTACAGGTTATCCCAAAACCCTGCAAACACACCGGCCCTTTGTGGATAAGATTGGCTACCCCTGCTCTACAACATAAAACTGCTTCCAAATAAATAGTAGCTTAATGTTGGGCTTAGTCTAATTAGTGATATACTCTTGTTTCAAGTTTTTAGCAGTCGTTACGGACCTACGGTAGACTACTCTGTAAAGAGAAACTAGCTCACTACTCGATTTTTTTAACCTACCAAATTGACCGCTAGATGGCGCAAATCACACCATGAGGCTTCCCCGTGGGGGCGGTGGTAGGTGTAATGAATATAAATGTCCAGTAAATAACATTTCTGAAGTAATCTCCTTGGTTGCCGCCTAATATAAGTACTTATGCATATACGTTAATATGCATTTAAATCTGAACAGATGATTAGACGTCTTACGTGTATGTAATCAATAAAACAAAATAATTGCTCAGTTTGGCGTACGATCGATTTGTTAATTTTCTATCGGCTGCCTAAGGTGTTTATGTAACTTGGTATCTTATGCGATGTGTGCGAATAAATGGAGAAGCTGTCAGCGTGTACAACCAGAGAGACCAGTGTGTGTGGTGCACAGTGAGGGGGGGGAAGGGGCCGGCATTTGAGGAGAGCATCGTCAAGCGCTGCGTCCCCTGCGGCCAAGCACGTGTGACAGCGCCCCTGCGAAGCGCCTGGAGCGGCGTTACGGACGACAAAATGTCAATCGCGCAAAAGCGAAAGTTATACAGACCCAGCGCATCTTTTCGGTGGTTCCATTAGCGCCGCTGAGTCACTGCATTTTCCACGTTATCACGAGAAGTTGAAAGATCACAGAAAAGACTCTATCTGCTCAGTTTGACATTAGGATCTACCAAGCATCGCCGGCGGCTGACCGGTGTATTTTACCTGTTCGGATATTTGCGTTTGGCTTTTTAAAATCTTCTCTCTTAATTCAAGTAGTTATTAATAATCAGCTTGCGGTAGCATGTTGGACGACGCTGGGTTTTTATCCTGTGTTCTGCTGGGATGATGGAAGAGATACAGGCTGATCGAAGTGGATCGGGACACCCGCTAAATTCGACTTTGGTGCCGCTAACGACAGAAACCGAGGGGCTGAACCAAAACGGCGGCGCGCTTCCTCCATCCAGCGCCCAGGCTGTTGTGGATGTTGCCGCGTCGCCGGCTATTGTGGCGGCTGCTGAGGCTTTGCACGCCGGCAGAAGGTGCAGGGAGCATGGGAGTCCCAGGACCGGCCACAGCAGCCGGGAGTGCTCCGGCGAGAGGAATTCGGGAGGCGTTAGCGCACCGTGCGGGATAATGAAGGTTGGTATGCCTAAATTATAACGTGGTGGGGCGAAACAATAACGACAATTTAAAAACTGTTAGAGTGCATCGAAACAGCAGCATCTTGACAAACTCCCTTCTTTTCGCAATAGTGAATGGAGGGGTAACATTTTAACGCGTATGCACGCACTGTTATAACAGCATGTTCACATTGAACCGTACATCTTGCCCACAGCGTTCAAAGTGAGCTTGCAAATGTCAACACATGTGTTCACCAACGTTTTTTGCCCCCTTTCCCCGGGAAATGAGACATTATTACGCTGTTATGCAGTTCATCATGCAATTAGATGATATCGAAGAGAAATTTCCTAGACTAATTTATTGTTTTGTTTTATTTGTTTAGTCTCATTTTAGTAGATTGGATTAATGTAAGTTCAGTGGTGGCAACCTTTTTTGGCACAACACCCAGCGTTATCATTCATGTTCTCCATATATTTATATGGAAGTCCGTATGCGTACTTGTGTATGCTTTCCGCTTTTTGTGCAGCGTTTGTCCCCATGTGCCGCAGAATATCGAGAGCTGGCTTCAGATTCTTGGGTCCAGTTTATGTCGGTCTAAATTCCAGCCCAACTCATGATATATGGATTGTAACAGAACACTGATTCACGTGACATGTCTTTTTAACAGCAATAATGTTCAAGCCTTAAAATGCCCTTATATATAGATTAAACTTAATTGTACATTTTGAAACAAAAACATAATATCCATTTTAAAATCGGATAAATTATTAGGCGGATAGGTTGAATAACGAGTTTAATAAAACAATTATTAGCACTCCACAGTGTATATATATATATATATATATATATAATCATTAATTTATTATGTATTGTATGCAGGGGGCTGAAAATATGCTATTTTGTTCTATTATCAGTAAAAATACAGTTCCAAATAAAATCCCCGGTTACAGCTAAAACAGCCATTTGTATATTCATAGATATGAATCAGTTGTTGGTATGTGTGATACGACTGGGTTTTAAATTTAAGAAAACAAGTCCTCTGGGCGGGAGAGATTAAGGTATTGGAGTTGAGCAATATTACTGCCTCTGGGATTATTTTCAAAAAACCCAACGCAGCTGCCAAATCTAAGGTAGGCACATAACAGGAAATCATCGTAAGTGTGGGCTTTGGGGAACTGCGGCTGTGATTATGGTGAATGGTTGTTCATCTTCTAAGTAACTGAAGCTCATTTTGAAACTAAAGTTGCAGTTCAAAGGAAACTTAGCGTCTGTGATAAATGTGCCTGAGCTGCGCCTTTCCTCTGTGCGGATTCCTACCTCCCGCATGACGGGTTACGTGTTACGTGCTTTGCCGTGGGGCTCCCGACGGTCCCCTCGGCGGAATGACGCCATTACATCGACTGATACATCATCTCAGCAACAGCTGAACAGAGTGAAGCGTTAGCGATGAGCTCTTGAGTTTAGACAAAGTAAAAAGAATAATGCTTGTATAATAAAGCTCCACGTGCTGGGTTCATTCTTAGTCACTCTGAAGGAAGAAATTTGGCCAAATGGGCATCATCCCAAGCCTAGTTGGCAATTTCAGGCATGCAGTTCAAGGAACTGACTTCATGCAGGCAAATTTATGCAAACTTTTGAGTGGGTCAGTGATTAATGGGCACTGTATTGGGGACAGTCTAAAGCAGTCATACCCCCAACTGAGCAGTCAGTGGGAAATGAGGATAAAAAGTGAATTGTCTGTTTTGTTTTATATAATAATAATAATAAGTTATTAGGCGATATGGTGGTGCAGTGGTTAGAACTGTTGCCTTACTCCTCTGGGACCTGGGTTCGAGTCTCTGCCTGGGTTACATGTCTGTGGAGTTTGCATGTCCTCCCTGTGTCGTTGTGGGGTTTCCTCTGGGTACTCCGGTTTCCCCCCACAGTCCAAAGACATGCTGAGGCTAATTG
>JAODKF010000103.1:15370768-15381587 GCA_026779585.1 Mormyrus proboscirostris
TTTATTGTTTAATTAACGCAAGGATCTCAATAAAAAATAAAACCATCAGTTAAGTCTTGACCATCTTTCGGAGGAGACGCTACAGTTTATGTTCCTCATTGGAAAAAAACCCCAAAAAATATGCAGTGAAATGCAAATCTCACTGCAGATGGGGTTGAGATGCCGAACCCGTTGCAGTTTCAGCTCACTGGACTATTTGTTACGTCTGAATCTGACATCTCTGCTTGTCAAACTTTCCTTTCCTTTCAATTGCAAAAAAAACTAAAAAACAAAAAACCTGTTTGCTGGATTTCCATGACAATCCCTCCTGACGACTTCAGGGAATACTTTCCCAGTCTTTTAATTAGGATTTGGATGCAAACAAAATATTTCCACTGAAATCCCAGAAGGTGGAAAGCTGTAGTGTCCTTGTGAGAGAAGTTTCATGTGTAAATAAATTGCTGTATAAATAAATGAATATATTTGTTAGTTACCCACATTCTTCTTTGTAGCAGTCCTAGTTCATGGTGAGGGGTTTATGTTATGGGTTTTATGTTCTTATTATCATGTGTTGTACTATGATTGGCTGCTGTATTGTCATGAGCTCACTGAGACAAATGCATTGTGATAATATTGCATCATAAGAAAGGAGAGGTTTCAGCAGGCTCAGTGTTGTGGTGTTTTTGGACACTCACTGCGTTAACATTGTCTTTGCACTGACACTCACTGCGTTAACATTGTCTTTGCACTGACACTCACTGCATTAGATAAGATAAGATAAACCTTTATTAGTCCCACAAGTGGGAAATTTGCGTTGTCTTTGCACTGACACTCACTGCATTAGCGTTGTCTTTGCACTGACACTGCACTGTAACTAACTGTGTGATTGACCCTTGTCCAGTGGGGTAGTGACCCTGGGTTGGAAATGGCATGCTCGTCCCTATGTGCCAAGATGTCAGCGAGAGACTTCCTCAGAGACACTGGCCCACACTGCCTGCCTCGGTGCAGCTACAGTAACTGACTTACTGTGCGTAATGGCCCTTGGGTTTGGGATTAATCTAATGTGAGGATCCGGGCTGCTCATGTTACCAGGCAGAGGACAGCAGACAGCGCACTGATCTCCCGTTGGAAAATATCGATCCCCAGACTGTGTTCTGTTTAGTGATGCCTATGATCCTATTGTGGTCTCACCTGCCATATCTGTACTATAGATATCGATGGATTATCTTATCATGTGATTGGGCTTTGTTAAGAGTTTTTTTTTTTAATTTTTAAAAAGAATTATTATTTTTATTATTATGATTATTATTGTCATCAGATTATTAAATCAGATTTGATCTCAGAAAATCTGTTTGGTTAGTGCAGCAAACAAAGTAAAATGCTGCAACGGTGTTGGATTTTTGTAGGGCCTTTGTCAGAAATGACGTCAGTTCACCATTAAATTACTTGCTAAATACTCTGTCTCTGCAGTCGATATGCTGCAGCCCCCACATGACGTCTGTGTGATGTGAAAGCTTTCCCGAGTGTGTAAGCATGCTGGTTGTGGTTGCCGCACTGTACAAAGTCTGAGCCTGAGGTGGGAATACGGAGAAGACAAGAAGTTATGGAAGCCGAGAAGATGACTAGCTGAACCGTCTCTTAAGGTCACATCAGATAAAAGCCACTATCTTATGTGGACGCAGGAACTTCTGGGTATTTTTTAATTCTAATAATAGCAAAAGCAGCGTGTGGTTTTAAACTTTAAATCAATGGATTTGTGATTGCCTCACCAGCATAATCACTAACGTGCGATTGTCTGAGCGTGTGCATTGGGCCATTGGGCGCCATGTGGTTCTGGCCCAGCCGTAGGGGTCCTCCTGCTGGCTTGTACTGCACCTCTGCATGGTGACACTTCCATTATTGTCCCCAAATGTCTCATCATTATACTCATCTGTTCTGTTTTACGAAACCGAAGCGAAATTCCAGACTGGTCAAGGCCATTAACAAGTTGAAAGACTTTAACGATGGCTATGCTATATTATATTTTTCTGATTTTGTGCCAACAACAACAACAACAACAGTAGCGGCTAGCGCTCCCTGCCCTGCAAACTGACGTGATGTATTCTCCACCGCTGTGTTAGACGTATGTGTGTAATATGGTGTGCGTGTGTCTATTAGTTTATGTTGTAGTGCTAATTCTTGGTGTATGATGTTGGCTACCCAATTGTGTCTGTGTGTATAGGCTGTCTGTATCTGTAGTTTGCACCCAGAGGTGATGTGCTTTATCGTCTTTTGTGAATTATCACAGTGTCTACCAGTGGTCTCTTTCTTTGTATGTATTTTATTTAGTTTCTGGTGTTAATGACTTGGTCTTGAATAGCTAACATGTATCCTTCAGTCTCACTGAACAGATCCCTGTGAGTAAGCCAGCTATTTGATGCACGTTTATCGACACGAGGCTGGCTGATTTCATTGGGGTGTCTTTCTGGGTTCATTCTAGCTTTTTGAGGTGCGGGGTTGTAATATGTTGTTTTATTGTGTGTGTTGTGTAAGTTAAGTGGTGCATAGTTGGCATCTGCTTGGACGACAGCATTGTGTAATGCTGATGTGCTCTACTGTGTGTGGAAGAAGCTTCTCAGTGTGTTTATCTGCGTATTGTGGAGGTTTGGTATGTCTGTGAGATGCCTTCCGCTTTCCGTGACTCTCGCAGTGGCTGATTTGGGGTGATGATGTTAATGTGTAGTAGTAGTGTACGTGTTTTCCTTTGGAGCTCTTGTAACTCTATGGATGTCCAATGTGTTACTCCAAAGGAATATGTGAGTACTGGTATTGAATTTGTTTTAATGGCTTTGACTGTATGACATGCATGTTGATGTGTTTTTAGTATTTTTGTGTTAATGTGCATTTAATGTGTCAGTAAGTTTGGCATTTTGGAATCCCAGGTAGAGCTCATTCTCTGTATTTCATCAATTTGGTCACCAGTTTGCAGAATGAAGCCCCTTCTCTCAGGGTTTCTTCTTCTTCATGGAGTGTTTTACATTTCTCCAGGCCAGACTCCTTGTTTATACCTTGTGAAAGTTTTTTCTGTTATATGGAGCAGATGTTGTAAGTGTATGTTGGTTCCGGGCAGATATTTTCAGGTCATAATGTGAGAGGGTGCACTGCTGGTGCGGATTTATGATTTTATGTCCACAGTGTGTGCAGCCGAGTCTGTTTGATAGTGAGTCAAGAGTCAGACAGAACCAGAGAGGGCTGAGTGCATTGTACTTGTTTGCATTGTTGTGTTGTTGATGTGAAGGTATAATGTTGTTCTCCATCGTCTCATCAGTGTCTGCAATTGTATGAGTGGCAGATGTATCCTGTGTATGTATAATGTCTATATTAGCCATGTGTGTGGGGCACCGCCAAAAGCTTTTCTATAATCAGTGTAGGCAGCGTGTGTTAGTCTCCGCTTTTTGTGTGACTGCCTGCCTGAGCACCACAGAATCAATCAGAAGTTGTTTCTTACAGTTTATTTTTTTTGTTACTTATATTTGTCTTAAGTATCTTGTACAGTGTTGAAAGGCATGTGATGGGTCTGTGATATACTGTACTTCTTTTTTGGTTTCATGAATGTGTTAAGAACCGTGGTACCTCTTGTGGGTTTTGCATAATGTGTGATGTGTGTTTTGCTATGAGTGGCTGTACAGTTCTTGTACAGTAGTACATTGTTGTACCACTGTACACGAAGTTGTGCATTCCATCTACAACTGGTGCTTTCCGGCTGTGTGTTTTGTTTATTATTTGCGTCAGCTCTGTAGTCGTTATCTGTTCAAAAGGCATCAGTGTAATGCTGTTTGTTATTTGCTCTTCTTCTACAGGAAAGACTAGTATTGTGTGAGGCTGTCCAGTGTAGGTGTCCATTATTTTCTGTTGGTGTTTTGTTTGGTGGATCTCTGTAGAAGTGTTTTTCATTGTTTTGAAATTGTATGTCCTGTCTTTCTCGTAGATTGCATCGTTTGTATGGTCTTAGTCTTTGTGATTTCACTGCCAGTTTCTGAGTGTGTAAATGTGTCTGTGTTCATTGTGATGTTCCTGTTCTGTGTGTCTTTATCCTTTTGAATATCTGTCTCAGGTGTCCGTGTCGTTTTTTTTATGTGTAGTCCTGCTTGTATTGTATTAGCTGACCCAGGTAACATCTGATGTTGTCGATCTGTGATTCTAGTCTGCAGTCCCACTTGGCTTGTTAGTCTGGTATGGTTGTACCGCATTTTCTGTTCCCACAGTCCACAGTGACGGCGTCTGCATAGATTAGTGTGTGTTTATCATTTAGTGTTTGTAGTGAATGTGTGTATTTTGGTATAATGTGGTCATTAATATGTTATATTGTCATTGATAGTTTTTTTGGATGTTGACGTTTTCTGTATCAATATGTATTTTTTGTGGGGTATCAGTGTTTGTGGGGTATCAGTGTTTGTGGGGACTGAGGTAAGTTGTGTCTGCACTGGTGCTTCATTAGATTCTTTTGTTGCTGCAGTAGTTGCTGTCGGTTTTGCTGTCATGAGGTGTCATGTCTCCGGTACACGGAGTGTGGTTCTGTGCAGTGTGGGTGTAGAGGCTGATCCCACCGTCACCCTGCCTTTCTTTGTGCAATTTGGCTGCAACTTGGTGTTTGATTTCTTCCAGCGTTGTTCGTGGAAAAAAGATTATTCATAATGATTGTATGTCATTGACCTGCAATTCTTTGTTCTGCGAACTTCATGTTCAGGTATTCCTGTATTAATGCCGTGTGCAGTTTTTGCCTGTGTTCTGTTTTGTCTGTTTCGAGTTGTGCTACAGTGTAATAGGCACACACGATGAAAGTATTCATTTCAGGTGTCCATTTCATGCACCAATATTTCGTTTTATTTTGGTTTTGGTGCTGGGTTTTGATGAGGCCCTGAAACGTTCTCAGATCATTTGGTCTGATGTCTTGACCCACTGCTCAGTTGAGTAGCCATACTTGGGTCGGTGCTGGTTTTGGCTCAAAGGAGACTGTAGTCCTTTTTTCACCTATAGACCTCTGCCTAATTTACAGACGTTGACCTTTTTGTCCTGGGTGACGTCCGGGCCAGTATGGTTTTCACTTGGCTTTATAAACATGTTTTTATCTTTCTGTCCTGTAAGCCTTCCCTTTCACTAGTACCGATTTCAACGTTCTATAGATGTTCATCAAGGTAGCTAGAACTCTAGGGTAATTTAATTACTTCTAGAGCTAGTAAGTGTCATGTCTCACGGCTGGACTGAACACTCCTTGAAGTTCACCCACCTGTACAGATGGACTTCGGGACTATCAATAAAGCATTAATTATTATTATTATTATTATTATTATTATTGTTGTCATCGTTGTTGCGTGGCTCAGCGGAAGTTAAGTTTCTTTGCCTGTGATCATAAGAGCACTGGGTCAAGCCTCAGCGAAACAGACCCATCCCTGTGGGCCCTTGAGCTGTGCGCTTACCCCCCCCAGTTCCGGGGCTGCTTCCCATTGGCTGGCCTTATGCTGAGACCCCAATCTGCAGAGAGCAAGATAGGGTAGGTCCAGAGAAGCGTTCCAATGTACCAGTACTTGTGCAAATGGCTAATAAAGGTTTTTCCATCACTTTTTATTATCATTAAGGATTTTCGTTCGCAGCAGCAGAATCTGTCCGGCGACTCTGCCTCTTCGTATTTAGCTCACTCTCTGTCGTCCGACTGGAGTGTAAAGTTATAAAGCCATGGGTGTTTGTCTTCTTGTGTGGGTGCAGGTTGTCAGCTCTCATCTGAGTAAAGAGGCGGCCCCCACTGACCAGGAACTCCTTGCCCAGATTTGTGTTGACAGCTCGTCGTTGTCTGTGCTTTAAGCATCGGCCCAGTGGCTAATGTGCAGTGTGGCTGCATAGCGGGTTGTTTGCATGGAGGCTGCGTATTTTTCCCATGCTCTTACCTCAGCATACTCTGGTTACCTCACACAGTTCAAAGACTTGCCTTTCGTCTGTCCCTGACCCATGTCCTGTGCTCATGACAAATGACGCCTTTTCCGTGAGAAGTCGATTGATTTTCTTTTCAGACATGACTACCTAGAATACTGCTATACGGCAGATTTCACACAGAAGTTCAGTTTTGTCTGAAGATGCAGCACAGATTGCACTGTAGCCTCATTCTGCAGGTGCTTGGCACATTTCTTCACTGGATAATAAAAGGTCTGCAGTAATTAAATAATTAAATAATGGAAAGAAAGACAAGTTAGGAAGGAAGTCTGACAAGCAAGTAGACGGTATTAAAAGGGGGAAACAGGTCAGAGCAGTTATTCTTTTGCAAAAAAAAGTAGACCCAGTGAAAAATAATTGCAACTTCTTTATATTGCAATTAGGGCTGTCAATCGATTTAAAATATTAATCTAATTAATTACAGACTGTCATGTATTAATCTAAATCAATTGTATATGTCAATATTTAACTTGAGAGGCATGTTCAAATATTTGAATTGAAATGGATTTTGGAAGATGAGTGAATTATAGACTTTAAGCACAAACAACTTTTTTTTCCTACAGTACATATTGGTTGCTCACTGACCTCCAACTTCAAGTTCACTGCTAAGTGAGTAAGCACTGAGGTAGTATTTTAGGCATTCTTTACTGTCGAAACTGCACAGACCTTTTTTTAAATGTTATATTTTCATAGACTGGGCCAAGCAACATTTTTGCATCTACTTTCATATTTACAATGCTACCATGAACAGCTGTATTCAGATTCAGATTCAGAAGGAGCATCATTGATCCAAATTAATCTGCATAATATTTTACGTGTTATTTTTCTATAATTCATTAATTGAAATCAACATGTTATTTTGACAGCCATAATTGCTATATGTCATGCATGCTTTGATATCTGTGCCTGAGGTAAATACAGTTTACTACTAGTAGTAGTAGTATTACTGACAACAGCAACAACAACAACAACAATAATAATAGTAAAAATAATAATAATTTTGAATAAATTCTGCACAATCCACTGAATAACTACGAGTATAATCCAGGACTCAGGGACCCAAAGAAAGAGTATTATACAACATCTTCAGACTGAGATTCTCTCTGTCACCCTTGTGGAGAGTCATGCACGAATGAGATGCCACTTTCTTGGCATGAATGCCTGCTGGAGGTCTCCATCTCCAGACCCCCATGCCGCTATAGTGCCTCACAGAAGCTAGACTGTGTAGTGATCCAACCAAAACACCAAACTGCCAGGAAAAGAGAGAAGTGAAACATAACATAACTAACGCTTGGCTTCTATAGGGAGATCAATGGATCCTTTTCTAACAGAATGACTTGTAAACATATGGCTGATTAGCCTGTAGACTTTGTGTCGGACTGTAGCTTGAGAGGGTGGGTTACTCCAAGACTGGCTTAGGGACCGGTCTTCATGCGGAGGTGACAATGAGGCTGTCTAACTGAGAGCCACACGCAGAAACACATACTGCTTTGCGTCGCTATGGCGAGCTGGAAAGGGGCTGGCTGGGGCCTTGTTTTACTAGCAATGGCCACAGTGTCATTTCACCTAAGACAGGGCTGCTAAGCCCTGCTACTGGAGGTCTACTACCCTGCAGAGCTTTTAACGCACTAGACACAGATAATTGGGCTCTTCAGAAACTTAGCTTCAACATAGCTGGTTCTGATAATGAGACGCTACTGAAGGGGCTGATTATCTGTATCAGGTGTGTTACATCAGGGCTGCTCTAAGCTCAGCAGGGTGGTAGATCGCTGGAAGCCGGGTTCAGCTGCCCTGACCTAAAGCAATTTTTGACTGTAATGTTAATCAATTTCTTGGTGTTACATTAAAATTCCAAAATGATTATTTTAATGGATTTTGATGCTATCCTGGTTCATCCCTTGTTGGTGAGCTCAGATTCCACCCCAGGAAACACTGGGGCGCCGAGCAGTGAAACACCCTGAACGGGATGTCAGTCCATCACGGGGAGCACACACACACACACACACACACACACACACACTGGGCTATTTAAAAACGTCTAAATGCAGATTTCTGGATCACAAGAGGAAACCCACACAAACCCCAGACAGAACAGAAACTGGAATATTAAGGGCAGCAGAGGTGGAAAATTCAGGTTCAGAATGTACAAATCCAGACCAATGTTTTGTTCAAACCAAACAATATAAAGAGTCACAGAGTACTCAACTGGTTGGCTGAAACAATATCTTGGTCTGGATTTGTACTTTGCGGACCTGAACTTTCCACCTCTGAACGGCAGTAAACTGCAAAACAGTGAGTGGAACATATATATAGAGTCATGTGAAAGACTCTTCTTTAAGTGCTTCTGCTGACAGTGCACAGTCGGGAAGGCCCAGTGACTCGTCCTGATCCTTTCTGGCACAGAGGGCAGTGGAAGGCTTCCCAGTTTGTCACCGCCTGTCACGTTTGATCATGCGGAGGATGAGAGTGGATAAGCAGAACGAGCTGGAAGAAGGACAGTAGCAGGACAGTGGACACGTGGTCTTATCCTTCATGCAGATTCCAGCGCAGAGATTATGAAGTGTAGCTTCTTGGGAACAGAAGGAACAGGCCTGGCACAGGGAAGGGTGCCAGTTATGGTGGACTCAAATAAAGATTGTGCCCCTTGCTCCTTTGCGCAATGTGACCATTTGACACCCCCCCCCCCAAGCTGAATGTCTAGCTTTAACATATTATGCAAATGTATGGGAATGACAGACTCGTCATTACTGACAGCCGCATGTACAAACTGTGAGTTGGTGTGAGCTGTTTGGAAGCCGTTCCACCATCATCACTTTAACACGATTTCATCACTTTGTTTTTTTTCAGTTTAGACCTGCGCCACAGAGAGACATATTAAGCAATAAAAAATTTATGCTTCTCAGATGGTCAGTGCATATGGGAATTATGGGAATGTCTACCAACATTAGTTTGCAAAAAAAAAAGCTGTTTCCATGTATCTTTATACACATATATACACGTCTCTGCCAATTCTTTTCATGCTGTATTTACCGGCTCTGTGATTATAGTTTTGCATGACGATTTCCTGATACATTTCCTGTTAATAAAAGCTGTGCGGTGCTTGCAGAATGCAGGTGCTGCTGTGAGGGTGATGCGCTCTGTTGTTGCACATTCTCCCTTTCCTGCTTCTGAAGTCCCCCACGCCCCCCATCATCCTTATACCACATAGGTGGGTCGAGGATGGATGGTTTCCCATAATCCTCAGCTGTGGATTCTTAGCTTTTGTATAGCATTCAATTCTACATGAATTACTTTAAATTCAGCCTAAAGTGTAGCTTTTAATTCAGCTTAACGGTCCTAAAATGTGGAGAGAAACCGCAAGACACGTTATTACGGTCATTTAGAGATTTCTAGCCTTGAAAGACTCACTGCCATGAAATGCTTACTTTATAAAGCAGCCTTTAAAGATTAAAAAAATAAACTTGAAACGCAAAGAGATGCTTTAATATATGTTTAAGGAAATTTATGGAAAGGCCATTAATGGCTAAGATGATTAGCATAGATGTCAGATGCTCTGCCCAGACTGCTGGTAGCTGTATCTTTTGTTTTCCTTAAGGTGGAGACCACCAGCATGGTTATTAAGGGCGTCTAGTCTTGTTCCTTGAACGGTTGTCAATATGTGATTTTACTGTTGCCATTAAGCAGAAGTTGATTAGGAGCCTGAAACTAATTTTATCCACTCAAACCAAATAAATCAATGTTTATTGATTCAGTTTATTGATTATTCATTTGCTTGTGTTTTGTTTGGCTGTTTGTTTAGACGTACAGACAAATTGTAAAGTGATGGCTCACTGGTATTGTACTATAGTCTTGCACCTTTAGGGATGTCAGATTTAAAATTCAAAATTTACACGTTTGTACACATTCCCGGGGGGTTCCTTCTACAATCCAAAAGCCTGCAGTTAAGTGAATTGGTGGTTCTACTCTGCACATAAAATGTGAATGTGTGAGCCTGCCATGTTCTCGCATCCCACCCAAGATGTTCCGAGTGCTGTCTGGGAAGGGCCCCAAGCTCATTACTCTGTACTGCTTAAGCGGTTATGGAAGATGGATGAATTTACAACCGAATGCAGCCTTCTGGTAAAAGTTCTATGAATTGTGGGTGGAAATTTAATTAAAAATGTTATAGGACCTGCACATGGTGTAATGTTGAGTTCCGTCACGGAACTTCCACGTAGCTTTTTTGAACTTACATTTTCACAAAGCCGTTACAGTAGTACTCCACTGAAGTGCAACTGTTGGTCAACACTCAATGCGAGCAAATTCTGCCAGTTAAAGGAACTCTTAGAGAAGTGGACAAAGACCCTCAATAGACTAGTACCCCTGACCGCTACAAGGCTGGTGGCTGCCCGTCTCCTGCCATGTTAGGTAGCTGTTATTGTTATACTATACTACATTTTTCAAAGGCATCTTGTTTTCTCAAAACTGGAGTACAAAAGCAGAAACAAGATTTGTTGATGTAAACAAAAATACAGTTGTTTTTTTTTTTTTCGCTGCCTGTCAGAATAAATAATGTGGACCACTTAATTTTTGCAGACATTCCTATTATCTTTCATGTTGAATGGCAATTGCTTTAATGCTGTAGCCTGTATTCAGTGCATTTTAAATTAAATTAATTAGACTACCTACTGTTTATCCAAATCCTAATCCAAAATTCTGTATGCATAATTGTCTCTATATGCAAAGGTTTGATATTTGTAATGTATATTCAGACAGCATGTAGTTTTGGTTCACGCCATCATGATAATGTTCTAGTCTTCTGATAGCACTAATCTGACCCTGAGTTAATCTGACCTTCAGTTAATCTGACCTTCAGTTAATCTGACCCTGAGTTAAT
>JAODKF010000103.1:15395982-15408012 GCA_026779585.1 Mormyrus proboscirostris
TGTAATTTAAATGGTATAAATTCCCCCCCCCCCCCCCCCAATAAATGAGCGAGACAGGTGACATGTGACACTAGACCCCCCCAAGAATAGGAACGCAGTCAGAAAATGGCTGGGAAAGGAGGGAGACAGCAGCTGATAATATGTCCTTCGTGACGCAGCTCTTTAATTAGTCACTGTTTCCTGGAACCCTATGGTTCAGCTTCCTCCAGTAATTATCGCCCTGTCCGCCTTCCAACCTCTCCCATCGTGTCAAGATGAAGCTGGATGAAGACATCACTGCTGTTGTTATATTCTCTTCCTTTTCTACTTAAAAACACTGGTAACACTTTACTTTAAGCAGTCATGTATAATGCATTATAAACACCTTCAGAGCGCATTATATTGCATTCGAGAAGTATTGTAAATGCAGTTATAACTATTCATAAAAAGCATAACATATTATAGCCATGTTTATTATTCATTATGAATGCTTTATGAAGCTATCATCTATAATGCACTATAAATACCTTCATAATCCAGTATAGCATCCTTAATTCTTTTACTGACCATTATAAAGGTATCTACTGTATAGTGCATTATAGATGAGAGCTTCATAGAGCGTTCATAACACATAATAAACATAGCTCTAATGTGTTTGCGTTTTTATTAAATTATAACCATGTTTATAATACTTTATGAATGCATCATAATGCATTATGAAGGTATATATAATGCATTATACATGACTTCTTTACATGAAGTGTTACCAAAACACTCATCTAATTCAAGTTATGTGAAAAAGGGGAACTATGTTGACATAATTGTGAAATGTTAGCATTAACCTACACATAACACTTTAGCTTCTGGAACATAAAGACAGTAAAACGATTTTCAAGATCTAACGAGTCAGTTAAGCAGGCTGAGCATCCAGGAGTTTTACTGGGGTTTCTTACCTGGTCGATGTCTCTCAGGCTAACATGCACGACTGTCTCACTAGTTTATTTGGGGCCTGAAGAATTTGGGAATCCAGAGCAGTTTTAATTCAATTCATCGTAAATTCATAGCATCAGAATCAATTGTATACTGTGGGAAAAAATAAAAGCGCTGAGTAATCGTGCAGTATTTTTTCGTGATCAGATGGATACCATCAACTGAAGAACAGTAGATTGGTTTTCTAGGCAAACCTCTTTGTCTTCCACTGTTTCAACTGTCTCCAGCTTCTAAAACCTTGCCAAAAATCCTTGGCAGGCCACAGAGTCCACATCACGTTCAGACAGCATTTCGGTCGCGGTTGCTGCATTACTACTGTTAATTTGCTTTTAGTGTCACTCTTCCAATATCAGGGATTCGTTTCATTATCCACTTAATTCACAAGTCTGCCTTCTTGTCCTCAGGACATGGAATAAAACATTAGTTGTTTTTATGTATAGCCAAGATGCTGTAGAATTTTTCTTTCTTTAAATTGTCTTTCAGTAGGGCTGTTGTAAGCAATGGATTGAGGGAAAAAAAAACATTTATGGTTATGTAATTTTTGCTTGTAAAATTTGCTTTTATTAAGATAAGATTAAATATCATTTATTGATCACAATGTGAAATTCTTTTGCATACCGCAGCAAAAGAATTTATGCAGAGATGCAAACATAAAGTGCAAAACAAAGACAAAGAAGACTCACAGTGTAAACAGTCGACAAGCAAAATATTGTGCAAAACCAAAGAAATAATGAAACTTTTCAGCATCGGAATTGCCAATAAACTACCTGATCTATTTTACTGGAGTACATTCCCTTATGCTACACAGTAGGATAATAATGGCCACAGGTTTTTGTTATTCCTCATCTGTACAGATTGTTTTTATTTGAGCGACACAGACAAAACAGGAAATGGAAACAGGTAGTAGAGCTATTCTCCTCCAGGGACAGGAAGTGCAGCCCCAACAGCAGGAAGCTGTAATAAAAGCAAACCTCACTGCAGGTCCTTTCAGCAAGGGGGTCACATATGCAGTGAGCAGGAGCTGCTGCCGCGTTTGTGCACTGCATCACGCTCCTCGCCCACTTCTGTGCCTCACTGCTTCCTGGTTCATGTCCGTCGTACTTAGATGCCCCTTATCCACACGGCACCCGCTTCTTGTCGAGTGTTCCTTCCTGTGATCTGCACCCACATCCAGGGGCCACTGGCATGCATGCCGTCTTTTTGAGGCAGGCTTCATGATGTCACAGCCAAATGGGTTTGGGTTTAGGTTGCAGTTTTTTTGCTGTTCACGCCCAGCTTCAGAGCGGGTTTGTCAGAATTTGTTGACACTTTCCGTTTTAGCGTCAGGTGTTGGAGCGGTACTGTAATTACAGTCCCCAGCAGCACCAGTGCCGCCGGATGTCTCAGGCCAGTGACTGCAGTATTCTAACATGTGCACATCTACAGCTTGATGGCACTGGTGAGCATGTTTGCGATACATGAGAGCAGCCTTAGCTTCAAAAGTGCAGACCAAAGCTGAAAGACCTCTGCTGGGAATTCAAACGCAAGCCATTTGGACGGAAGAGCATGAGAATTATATTATTTTAGTCATTACTTTTGAAGCCACGTGATGCCCTAGCTGCAGGAAGAGCTAAGATGGTTCAAAGCCCTCCATTGCTTCCCACAGCCTAAAACCACCTCCTGTTACTGGGCAGCCCGCTTCAGTTGTGTTTCCACATCTGCTTATTTTGAGCCGCTGTTTCCCATGTCACTCTCTTGTTTCTCTTGGTATTGCTGAAAGCTTCAAAGTCTTTCCGCGCACAATGGTGGGTTTTTAAACCCCATCCCCACCCTGCAGTCGCCTTTAACATTCAGGATGTTCGTCTGAGTATCACAGGAAGTCAGCTGTCTTCAAAAATAAATAAAAAGTGTGTTATATAAATGATTTGTCTTTACAGTAACAAGTAGTAAATCAGACAATGTAAAACTTGGACACGCTGTTGATGTTATGAATTTTCATGCTCTCCTGTCTGATGGTGGTTTGGTCCTTAGCCACTCAAAGGGTAGAAGCAGAGTCAGACAGCAATGGCAGTTTCTAATCCTCAACTAAACATTTAAGTATCGATTCCTGCTACATGAGCTAAACTTACTGTCCTGGGTATTTTTAAAGGAAAACACATTACAATTTCCTTTCTACTGTAATTCACAGTCCAGTCTTTGCACATTAAAATGTTAGCCCAAATGATAGCATACATAGTCCATAAGAACATAAGAAATATACAAACGAGAGGAGGCCAATCGGCCCATCAAGCTCGTCCAGTGTTCATATGCACATCCTTTGGCATATTGTTACCATGCAGGGATGTACTCAATACATTTCATTTCATTTAGGACTGAAAAGCCATACGCTGGTGCTGACCCGACAAGAAAAAACTGATCACACCTTTGGCCCCTCTGCAGATGGCGGATGGCAGCAATTCCACGAGAAATCTTCTAAAACTGGGTTCTTGCCCTTCAGCCACAAAGCATACATATACACACCCTCCCGCTTGGCATTTCCATTTAGATCCCAAACGTTCCTCCAAACCAGATGTGGCAGTTGAAAAGAATGAAAATAAACCAATTTTAACCACTGTCTCAAAAGTGCTTATTTTTATAAATTATCTGGGACTTTCTGAAATGAAAGCAGATTACAGAGATGACTTGGATAGAGGTGACTTTGATATTATGTAATTATGGCTATATTTATTTAGAACAAAGTTATGGGTTGGTAGATAAAGCAATGAGGACGAGAGAGTCGCTGCACAGCTTTGGAAACGTGGCTTTTGACAGCAGCTGTTTCTGTCTTTGCTGGCTTTGGAAGGATGCTGTCAAGCCAAATGTAACTCATCTAACATCTCACTTGGTTGTAGTTCATGGTCAGCAACACAGAAGTGACTATCCAAGCATTCTACAATACACTAAACCTTAGGAGAATTCTCTATGTTTACTGGAAAAGGAGTGATACTGGTCACCAGATATGCATTACGATTTTAAAAGTTAAAGAAAATTTCAGAGAAAGACAATTCATGGCCATAATTTTTTGTCTTAATTTGATTTTGGTTTTGTATGACAAACATATTTGTTGATCTTCTGTACTCTGATGTCATCCTGTTTCAAGAGTGAAGGCGTCACATATTGATTGCTGATTCTTAGTACAGCAGATTAATATTTAAGAAATGCACTCCATCCATCTTCCATAGCTGCTTATCAAGTGCAGGTCACAGTCAGCCTGGAACCTACAGCATCCCCAGGGGGGAGGTCATGGGGGAGGGGGGGCATTCTGGATGAGATGCAAGCCAGTTGACACACTCGTACGCTATAGGCAATTTAGTGACATCATTTCCCCCATCCACATGTCTTTGGACTGCGTAAACCTACAAAAGCTTAAAAATGGTGTTTAAAGTTGAATTAGACAAAAAAAATTGAAGAATGACATCCTAAATGGTCTCTGATTATTGGTGCTGAGTTTGTGCTGATTAAGAGCAAGTTTAGCACTTTGGGATACGTGTTTTTTAGGTGCAATGCTTCTGTTAGGGTTCTAAAGGAGCTGAGTGGCCTCAGACTCTAGAGGGTTAAGAACTAACAACATTGAAAGTGTTAATTTGACATTTCCTTATAATACATGAAAATCTCTATAAATAACCTACATTATAAAAATATTCTTTTTGGGGTCAGTGCAGGACCAAAGTAAAGTAAACTTTACCCCTAAATTATGGTTTATATTGCAAAATAATACACAATATAAATTATACCATAGTTTTATAGTGATAATAATAAAAAACAAGAACCGAGATCAGTTTCGTTTGAAAAGAGCAGTAAAGTGATTAAGGCAAAAGTTCATCTGGGAAGCTTTCTTTCGTGTGATCTCGTTAATGTCTATTTGTTGATGTCACAGCACCATCATGTCAGGCCTCTGATGGACGGTGTAGTAATATCTCTTATGGGCAATGAGAGACCTCAGACCGCCATGTGTGGATCCTAGAAGCCTGACAGCAAGACTTAAAAAAAAATTTATATTTGATGGGTTGTACAGTAAAACCGCACAGATGAAATATAGTTCCATTTGAAATGCCCATGCATTACGAACATGATGGGTTTGGCTTTACTGATGTAGGGCCACGTTTCATATAGAAGCTTTGATCGACATTTTGAAGCAGTTGCACTGTACGGCTGCCCTCTTCCATGTGTTCCCACCCAGAACGCTTGTGGGCAGCGTGATGTGACAGACCACTCAGGCCCAGCTGCTCTGTCACGGTGTGGGTTACTGGGCTGGGGTGAGATGAGCAGAGTACTAGTTAAGAAAGCTCGAGAACTAAAACGTTGTTTCCTTGTCCCCATAAACATCCTTGTAAGGCCATGGTTTCTCTGCAAATATTTTTTTACAATAATTTAATGATTAGACTTCAAATACACTTTTTCCCGTGCCACATTCGCTTATATTGTCAGTCGTAGCTAAAAATGACAAGTCCAAGACTAAAATCAGTAACTCCTCATTTGAGGGGGCGCAAATATTATAATAGTACACTCTTATTATGTATTATGTATCTTATTATGTATTAATCAACCAAAAACTACTGAGTGTTATCTAGGTACTGATCCCATGTTTGTTCATCATTAATCAGTCATAATGGATGATATACTTCAGGAATTTACACGAGGTAACGAGGGGGGTGTGGCACACAGGAGGATCGGACGAGCAGGTCATGACAGTTACTATGTTTGTTCATGATTTGTACTTGAATAGTAACTGAGTTATTAAGTTACTTGTGCCCCCTCAAGCAAAGTGTTACTGTAAAATCAAACAGGGAAATCGTACAAACTCCATGTGTTTAATGTCACGCTTGTAGCAAGAATGAAAACGTTCACTTCACACGCCTAATGTTAAGTGCATGTAAATGTATCAGCCTGCAGGCTTTGCGATAGATGTAATTTTTTGCCAGCATTCTGACCAAGGAAACGCATATCTACCGTTCCTAATTTGGCAAGTTTGTTTGGCAGTGACTGGCAGAATTTCTTAGCACTAATGGTAATCAAGTTGGAGGATTTTTTTCCCTTCTTACAAAGCAGACGTTGTTTTAATTAGCTTTAAAAATGTTGTTCTGTCTGAAAACATTCAACTGGTGCTGGTGCATGATTCACTTGATATGTTGCTTTAAGGTTATTTCAGCACAATCGGAGATTTGGACCAGAAGCATAAAATGGTTGAAGAATCTTAGACATGATATTGTTGTACAGTCTCAATAAAGCATTTTATTCATGAATAACATTTACTGTGTAAATAGTTGTTTCTTCCAGGCCATATTTCTGGAAGACAGCAAAATTGGACTGTACAACAAAGATCTGTGCATAAATTGGAGTGAAGCTATATGAGGGCTGCTACTGCAAGCTGGCCCAAATACTTAATCAAATACAGTGACTGTGTACAACAGATGAGCTAAAGGAGTGACTTCTCTCTGCCCCTGGACATCCACGCCTCACTGCCATCTTATATTATGACACAGCGATATTAAACAAGAGGATAATTGTGCCCTTGCGGTATTTTAACCTTTTTTTCACTAGTCCCCCGAACCTTCCATTTAATAAATACCTGTAATTTTTAAGCACAACAAATACAGCTGAAACAGTGAGGAAATGCTAATTTGTTTGTTGCTTATGCTGTATTAAACTTTTATACAAATATTCTTTTATGTGTCATCTCTGCATTCCTGTATTATACCCTTGTGTGTTCAGCAATCACGGAGTATTTAGACTTTATACACACATATGTCAATGAAGATATGGTACAGTGCTGTTTAAAGTGACCTCTTCTCATTCCGTCTCTGTAGGACGGCTCCAAGCAAAAGCAGGTGCGTAAGAAGACCGTGTCCTTCAGCACTATGCCCAACGATCGCAAGATCAACAGCACAGCAGCCTGCATGGCCTTCATGATGGAGGGCTGCGAGATGAAGAAGGTACGCTCCAACTCTCGCATGTACAACCGCTACTTTCTGCTGGACCCGGACATGCGCTGGCTACGATGGGAACCCTCCAAGAAGGACTCGGAGAAGGCAAAGCTGGAGATCAAGAGCATCAAGGAGGTGCGGCTGGGGAAGAAGACACCAGTGCTCCGCAGCAATGGCCTCTCTGACCAGTTCCCCGAGGAGTGTGCCTTCTCCATTATCTATGGAGACAATTATGAGTCCCTGGACCTGGTGGCCAGCACAGCAGACATAGTCAACACCTGGGTGATGGGTCTTCGCTACCTGGTCTCCTACGGGAGGCACACAGTAGATGTTATTGAACCCAGCCAGGCCAGCTTGAGGACCTCCTGGATTAGTTCCTTGTTTGAAGCAGCTGACATGGAAAAAAAGGGACACATTGACCTACCCAAAGCCACCCAAATTATCAGGGGCTTGAACCCTGGTATGAAAGCATCACAGATACAGCTGAAGTTTAAGGAGCTCCAAAAGGTTAGAGATCAGTATGGGGAGGAGATAACAACTGACATATTCACAGAGGCCTACTGTGAATTATGTACCCGACCTGAGATCTTTTTCCTCTTGGTCCAGTTCTCCAGCAACAAGGAATACCTGGACTGTAAGGACTTGATGCTCTTTGTGGAGGTTGAGCAAGGGATGGAAGGGGTGACTGAAGAGATGTGCATGGAGATCATACACAAATATGAGCCATCTGCAGAGGGTAAGGAGCGAGGGTACCTCTCCATTGATGGCTTCACGCACTACCTCCTCTCATCTGAGTGCCATATATTTGACCCTCAGCACAAATTTGTCTGTCAGGACATGACACAGCCTCTCTCGCACTATTACATTAATGCCTCACGCAATTCCTCCCTTCTTGAAGACCACTTCTGGGGTTCCTCAGACCTTAATGGCTACATCAGGGCACTTAAGATGGGCTGCCGCAGTGTAGAGGTTGTGGTTTGGGATGGTCCTGACAATGAGCCTCACATCTACGTGGGAAATTCAGTTACCTCTCAGCTAGCCTTCTGCAAGGTCCTGGATGTCATCAACCAATATGCCTTTGAAAGCTCAGAATACCCCCTGATCCTCTGCCTGGTGACTCACTGTAGCATTCGCCAACAAAAGGTCATGGCGCAACACATCAAGAAGATTCTTGGCGACAAGCTATATGTGAATCCTCCTGACCCCAGAGAACATTACCTGCCCAGTCCTGAGAAACTGAAAAGGAAGATACTCCTTAAAGGAAAGCAGCTGCCTCCCAGCCACCCAGATTCTGAAGGGGATGTCACAGATGAGGATGAGGGAATGGAAATGAGCCGAAGATTTGGCACAGATGAGAGGGACCAGCTTAATGGAATGAGCTGTAAAAGGCTGAGGCTGTGTAAGGAGCTGTCCAATCTAGTTACTTTGTGTAAGTCAGTACAATTCCGAGATTTTGAAGTCTCAAAGAGGTGTCAGAAATATTGGGAGATGTCCTCTTTCAATGAAGTTGATGCTAACAGATTTGCTAACGAGTCCCCGGAGGACTATGTGTGCTTCAACAAAAGGTTCCTCTCTCGGGTGTACCCAAGCCCCATGAGAATTGATGCCAGTAACATGAATCCACAGGACTTCTGGAAGTGTGGATGTCAGATTGTGGCCATGAATTATCAGACACCTGGCCTGATGATGGACCTCAACTTGGGCTGGTTTCGCCAGAACGGAAATTGCGGGTACGTGCTCCGGCCTGCGATTATGAGGGAGGAGGTATCCTATTTCAGTGCTAATGCCAGAGACTCTCTTCCTGGGGTATCTGCTCAGTTGCTGCACATCAAACTGATAAGTGGCCAGAATCTACCCAAGCCTAAGGGATCGGCTGCTAAAGGCGATGTGGTGGAGCCCTATGTCTATGTGGAAATCCATGGGATCCCTGCTGACTGTGCTGAGCAAAGGACTAAAACCGTCTCCCAGAATGGGGACAACCCTGTGTTTGAGGAGAGCTTTGAATTTCAGATCAACCTACCGGAGTTAGCGGTGCTCCGCTTTGTGGTGCTGGACGATGACTACATCGGGGACGAGTTCATCGGACAGTACACCATTCCCTTTGAGTGCCTGCAGCCTGGATACAGACATGTTCCACTACAGTCCCTGACTGGGGAGTTCCTTGCCAATACCACGCTCTTCGTGCACATTGCCATCACGAATCGACGAGGTGGGGGCAAGGCCCACAAGAGGGGTTTGTCAGTGAGGAAAGGGCGGAAAGCAAGGGAGTATACCTCTACCAAAACAACTGGAATCAAAGCAGTGGATGAGGTCTTCAGGGCATCTACACAGCCACTGAGAGAAGCTACGGACCTGCGAGAAAACGTGCAGGTATTTAACTGGCTGCTCTTTGCGTGTTTTTTGTTTCACTGTAAGGCAGACTTGAGCATATACACATAGCCTGATATTTTCCCATAGGTGTTTTTTTTTTCTTTCACTTGATGAGCAGAGGAGCTCCTTATATTCCTATACTCTCTAAGCAGTGTTTCCCAACCTTGCGTACTTCCAGACAGGCTTTGTTGATTGTTGAACTAAGCAGAAGCAATCAACCCAAACACCAAACACCTGGTACAAGGGTGTTTGGAGCTGGGAGGAAACAAATGTGTGGACTGTCTGGGAGTCCCCGAGGACTGGGTTGGGAGACACTGGCTTAGAGCTAGACCTGGTGAAAACAATGCTGCACTGGGATGAAAAATCATTATGATAAAGAAATATACAGTAAAATCCCGTTATAGTGGACTCGCTAACAGAATATCGTCTATAACGGACGAGGTCTGCTGGTCCCGGCCGTGCACCTTTAAGAACATGCATCGGATATAGCGGACTGGCATATAACGGAATTTCGCTTATAACGGACAAACAATTTGGTTCCCAGGGCCGCTTTTAGCTGTAGTTTTGTTCGGCTGTAACAGACATGCAGCTCTGCCTACAAGGCGCCTGGCGTGTCGGTGATATCCATCGCGGATATGTAGTCGGGATTATTAATAGTCACGCATCTGGTCAGGTGAAGTTGGATTACTACATGTACAATATAATCATCTATACCACAAGTGTGTCTGCTGGGGTGTGGCTTGAGTAAATGGTGCCCTGTAGTTGTGTTCTGGGCATACAGCAACTCTGGATATAACAAGCTGTTTTGCCAGGTCTCTTGAAGTTATAACTGGATTTTACTGCATGCCAACTTTATAAGTCTTTGAAAGCCTTGTGCCAGTCTCAGACAGTTTTTTTGCACATCCATTTATCGACGATCAGTACACATAAATTCTATATTAGTGCAGATATGTTTAAATCCCACTGGATTCAAGGTAGAGATGGCCGATCCACATTTTTTCGGTTTCGATCCGATTTCAATACACAACTGCCAATACCGATACAGATTCCGATACAAGAGCTCTTTTTACTTTGTTATACTTAATATATTAATTTTTAAGCTAGTAAATACAGATGGAAAAAATGTATCACCACAAAATATTTAATTAGGCTGCTACAAACATACATAACGTACTGTTCCACCTCATCTGTACTGTACGTCTTGTTTTAAGCATTTTTGAGGCATTTGCAGTTCAATATGAATATCCTCAAAGCAAGTATACACAAGTGGCGAATGCTTAAACTTTTAACACAATTTTTCTCCCATTGGCGTCAGCTCAGTCACACTTTGTTGCGATGGCAGCCCCTCTTGTATTACAAACTGCAGGAAGTTCACAAAACAGTTTTAGTTAGCGACTCCAAAATCACCCATTGCTTTTTTTTGTCTCGCACAGTTGCATGCGCTTTGGTAAGTGGGATTGTCCATTAAATGTTATTCCCACATCTCAAAACTTTATTTTACATAGATTACAAATCGCTGTGCTACCAGTACTGGTTTTTGTTAAAAGCGTAAAATACTCCCAGATCGTCACGTCTCATCTTACGCTCCTTGTACTGCGAAGGGTATGCGCATGACGTCACAGCAGGTGGAAGTCACTGTAGTCACACCAACTGAGTAGCAAAAAAGGCTTAGGGGCAGCGATAGCGAAAAAAACACATGTAAAATGGGAAAGAGCTGTCCTGCGATTGATTGTACAAATAGATTTAACACGAAATAGGAGCTATACTTCTACAGATTGCCAAAAACTGAATAAGTATAAGTATAGGACGTAGATCGGTCACGCATGGCCGATACCCGATCAGTCAAATAGGTCTGGATCGGCGCCGATACCGAACCAAATATCGGATCGGTGCATCTCTAATTCAAGGTAGGTACATTTCATATTTAAGCCTACTGTTTTCTAATATGAGTGGTTAGTTAACTACTGGCAGGTAATTATGAAGAAAAACCTTTCTTAAATAAGAGATTTAAATGTATTTGGACCTTCAGGAGGGTTATGCTTTTTCTACTTTGGAGTTTCAGTTCTTCATGAGTTGGCTGTGAACAATTAAACTGGAATATTATTGTACCTTGTCGAATGATTTCTGAAAGTCATAACCCATAAGCCAAAAACAATACTGAAAATGATTTGGATCAGGTAAAATCATAAAACATATAAATATTAGTGTTATTCAATATTTGGTAGTGTAAGTACGTAATGCATACTGTAAATAATAATAAAAGTTAGTTTTAAACAAACTGCGCGATCTACGGATCTTGGCTTGGGTCCGCCATGCACTTTTGTCTCAGCAACCTGTTTCATTCATATGGAAGCCCGTTTCCGCCACCGGGAAAAAAACAATATAAAATTTAAGTCGAAATGTCGACTTAGTTAGAGATATTATCTCGAAATTTCGACTTATGATCTTGAAATAACGAGATAACTATTTCGAAATGTCGACTTAGTATCTCGAAATAACGAGATAACTATCTCGAAATTTCGACTTATTATCTCGAAATAACGAGATAACTATCTCGAAACAAGTTTCTAGCTTTAATAACTTTTACGGAAGTACGGTGGGGCGTTTTTAATGACAGTATCGTGTTGTCCAGTACACAGACTAATTCAGCTGTGATACATTTGCTTTGTCCCACGGTGCACTGCCTAAATCACACTTTACAACTTACTTATGGATTAATTTGTGTTATCAATTAACTGTCAATATGTAT
>JAODKF010000103.1:15427578-15447569 GCA_026779585.1 Mormyrus proboscirostris
TCAGAGCTAGATAAGATTTTAACAACTCTGAGCTATTAGTTAAGTTCTCCCCAAGCGAGCTTGATGGGCCGAATGGCATCCTCTCGTTTGTATATTTCTTATGTTCTTATGTTCTTAAGTTCAACTAACTGCCCAACCCTCCTGGGCGTAGTAACATTACTGAAAACATAAAACAAGAGTGTAAAGAAAAGAGGAAACATATTACTTGCACAAATGCTTGCTAAAAGCTGGGTGTAAGCTGTGATTAAGGATCAAGACAAAGTCCATCAAAGAGTCCATTATCCACGTTGGTCAGTGTAGGGTGGCCAAAGTCCATCAATGAGTCCGGTTACATGCAGGTAAATGCATGGAAAGGAAACCAACCCATCCATTAACGGAACTTGTTTGTTGTCCCATGGATAGCTGTGGCTTTACCTGGCTGCCAGCGGTTGTTTCTGAGGCTGCCCCTCCACCATCGTGAGCCTCTGTTTTATCACCCTCTTGTGTTTACATTCATCAGCCCCCAAAGTGAGCACTGTGTCCGCTGTCACTTCTGCAAAGCGCCACTCACAGCACGCAGCGAACGCCCTTATCCGGAGCCCTCAGCCACTTCAGCTCGTTCAGCCTCTTGCCTCCTACTCACTCTTTTTTCTGCTTTCGTTGTTAGTTGCATTTTTCACTTGTTGAGAGGCTGTCATACACTACCTTGGTTTTCTTGAAAAAAAACCATCCTGAGCTGACCTCTTCATTTTTCATTAGCTGACTATAGCGGTAGACAGCAAGCTGCTAACCAGGCTGGTCATTGTCAAGCGTGAAACACAGCTGTGGAAGTTAAGGGACGATTTTGATCACTTGAGACTGGACCGGCTAGGTCATGACCACAAACTTCAGCTCGGTTAAACCCCTGTCAGCGCTGTGGTGTGATCTCCACCATTGTCTGTCACTGTTTTATAGCTAAAATAACATAATAACAAACTGTTTATGTAATTTATGTTAATCTCATAAAGAATCTGGGGAGGAAATTATCCTTGGAGGAAAAGTAACATAATTATATTGACAACCACAGAGCTTTTTATCTGTTGTTTACCGATTGAGTGCAGGATTTGGTGCTGTAGAGAAGAGTATGGGGGATGATTCACCTTTGAAGTTGTCAGAAGATTCATTGAAGTGCAGTGATAAGGTAAAAAGTAGGGTGACTTTGAGTTGACCCCTGACTTCTCCATGGAAGGGCCATTCTCTCCAGAATGGAATAGCTTGAGTGATACCTTTTGGGCTCCTTCCTGAGACCTGCCCATCCTCTAATGAGCATGTTCCCATGCTTTCTGCTGCAGAGGGTCCGCGCCCAGAGAGCGGCTGCCAGGTGCCGAGAAATCAGGTTAATCCCAACTGAAGGGCTGGCTGGAGAAAGGAAATGTGGGTCACAAGTCTAATTTTGAGGATAAGAACATGGCGAAAAGACATAGCAGCCCATAGAAACCTGGAGTCGTTGTAGTGCTCTTTCTGAATACCTGTCTCCTCTCATATAAGATTTGCTCAACCTCTGGATACAGCTAAAGGTTCTCCAATCAGCTGGGCTATGCTGACCTTAAGTAAACCTCTGGTAGCAGCCGGTGTTGCTGATATTTTACAGCCCACTAGCTTTTTCAAAGTTTGAAAATAATTATTGTCTGTAAATGATAGTATTGTGCTAACACTATGTATATTTAACATAGCATTAGCATAGCATTGTGTACTCTTGTTGAGACCAAACTGGCAGTGGATGTCATGCAGCCATAGAGAATGGAATGGATACATGCGGCCATGTGACTTTGCGGGTTGGTCGAACACTGTGATTTGGAACATTTCATCCAATGTTCTGCAAGCAGTTGTACCTTAGAGATTTAAAGCCCGACTCGAGGTTCAGCTGCTAAGAATGGCTCAAAAAAATTTTATAATCGATTGCAAACGCAGTTCCATTTTGTAATTAGAGGGTGCTCGCAACGCTTTGTCTCTAGCTAGCAAAACCATCACTCAGATAAGCAGATTGTGAAAAGAATCTTCACGCCTCAGGTGCCTGGACTGATTTGATATTTAAAAGAAACAAACTGATATGAAGGGGAGTCTGCAGAAGCAGATCCTTGACTCCAGATTCCAGACACTGCGCTCATGGGCTCGATCTTCCTATTTTCATTTTAATGCCACGGAAATCTGGGGAGCTCCAGCAAGACTCAGGATGAATCACATAATTCAACACGCTTTCACCCACACACATCAGCATAATGAGGCTGATACTGGGGCACCCCCACCCTGCCCCCACCTCCCTCACGTGCTGCGTTCGCCTTGCTTGGGCCTGTCAGCTCGAGCTCGTGTCCAGGTGAGAACAGGTGCACATGACATCAGAGGTTAAGCTTCTGGTCCCCCGACATGTCAGGGAAACCCCCCCCCTCCGACTCTAAATGTAACGGAACATGTGGCAGCAGTCAGATCTCGGTCCCCACAGGCCTGTGAGAATCTGACCAACTGCTTTATTCATAAAGAGGTTTTCTTTGATTGTGGCCCTTTTTTTTAAAAAAAAAAAAAATCACCTTAATCAACTCACCACTACCTTGGAAAGTCTATGAAGGTTTTGCACTTTCCCTCAGTGCAGTGCTACAGTGCCATCTACTGTCTCTGGGTGTGTATAGCACACTTCTGCTGTGCTGTGGTATCTGGTGTGTTGATCCTGACCTTCTGAGAGATGAATTTTAAACATATACTAACCAAGTAGCACTTTTTGCAGACAAGGGGATTGATTCTTTTCTTTGGATTCTGATACATTTGATGCAACTACAAAGTTTTAGCTGTACCCCAGCAGTTCTTGAATTATATAAAACAAAGTAAAACCCAGATTTACTCAAAAAGTATCCACGATACACAGTGTTCACGGACACACTGATGCAAAAATGTGTCTGCGTAAGTAAAAATGTAAATCTACACTTTATGGTTTCAGTTATTTCATATTTTTTCTTTATTACCAATTGCAATTATTTTTTTACTTATGTGCTTTTTGCTTGAAGGTCTGAAAAGGCAAATCTGACTTTGTGTAACAAATTAATTACATCAGTCCAAAACTGCCTATATACTGTAGGCTTCCTTTGCTTGCATTCAATTTCTATGGCAGTAGAATCTCACTGTTAATAGTTTGCTTTCTTTAATGGAAAATTGTATTAATTTTGCTGCACTTGAGATCAGCTAACCTTTTAAAAAACCCAAGTATCATTCAGACATTTTTCGTTACAGCATGGTATGTTTTAGCATTAAGTGACATGAGCATGACTGTCACAGTGATCACTTCAGCTAGCTGACAATTGGATTTTTCCTGTTACTGTATCAGCTGTGTTTTCCTAACCTTTCTAAATGCCTCTTCTGCACAGGAGACATGACATGTGTCTCGAAACATAGGCTAGTAAGAACAGAAATCATGAGGCTGAAATATTAAGAACCCCGGGGACTCCCAGATGAGTCGCAGCATTCAGCGTGCACCAGTCTGCTCTGACCTCTACACAGAAGCGTAATGAGACCGATAAACCTTCCAGGTGCAAATCTGGGGCACAACTTCCCCCCCCCCTGCCTCCCAGATGTGCTGAGATCTTAGTGGATTTCAGCACAACTGCGCTTGTCTTGCTTGAGCCTGCTACCTCACGCTCATGTCCGGGGGAGAAGGGGTGTGCGCCCACGGCATTGCGGTGACGGTGCCCTGACATGCCAGAAAAGAATTAGAATTTGGTGATTAGTGGCCATTGTTGACACACCACAGCGCACAGTGTGAAACGACGAAATGTGTCCACTGCATTTAACCCATATGTGACATTGTGACATAGCAGGGGGCAGCTAATTCAGCGCCCGGGGAGCAGCGCTTGGGGACGGTACCTTGATCAGGATACCTCAGTGGTGCCTTACTGGTTGGGAATTCGAACCCCTAGCCATTAAGCCACCACTGTCCACCTCTGCCTCCCATCGCCCTGCTAAATGGCTGCGCATGACGACACTCTGCCCACGTGCTGCAGGGCCAGGCGGATCTCCTGAAGCTGGCCAAGGGGGAGGCTCTGGACACCTTGCGGCAGATCCACTACGCCGCCCAGTCCTGCGGCCTCAGCAAGAATGGCGCCGCCCCCTCCCCGGAGATGCACCACGCCCCCGCCACACTGGAACCCATTCCCGAGAGCGAAATGACCAGCGACACCAGCTCCTGCTGAAACCTGGCCAGACCCCGAAAGCGTCAAGGAGGTCCGGCCAGGCTCAATGGAGGGAAGGAGGGGGGCAGCATCTCATTATGGGATGGCTGTCCTCTCACAACCTGAATTAGAGCCTAAGTCCGGGAGCTGGGCCCCCGCTGTAAGTTCTCAGGCGCCCCCCACCTACCTGCTCCTTCCAAAACTTTTTCCCCAGTCATGGTGCCTCTCAGACCGTGGGCCCATCTGTTGCATTGCAGAGTCAGTTTACACGAATGAAAGAGTGTAAATGCTGTCATTGCAGAGTCAGTTTGCCCAAAAGAAAGAGTGTAAATGCAGTCATTGCAGAATCAGTTTGCCCAAAAGAAAGAGTGTAAATGCTGTCATTGCAGAGTTAGTTTGCCCAAAAGAAAGAGTGTAAATGCAGTCATTGCACAGTCAGTTTGCCCAAAAGAAAGAGTGTAAATGCTGTCATTGCACAGTCAGTTTGCCCAAAAGAAAGAGTCTGGAGAGGGATGAAAACGCTGCCTCTGCTGGCCATTTCTTCGTCGATTTTCTTTCTTGGTGCCCTTTTGACACCATAGCAGCACATTTAGGCCTGAAGTCTGACGTCTGTCCCGCAGGCTGGGTCTCATAGGACAACACAGTGCTGTCGCTTCCATCGGTTGTTGTACTAAGTGCACCAGTCTAACTGATCTTTTATAATTAACTGTCATGAGGGTCTAATTTATAGCACATGCAGTGACTTATAGTTTCTCTCCAGTGTTCGTAGTGCTGTTAGCCATGTTTTATTCAAAATCAGAGAAAAATCAGCAAAGAGATTTCTGGAAATAATGTGGTGTTTTTCGGCTGTCAAAACAAAAATCTAACATTAATACAACATACTGTATCATTCATTTTATTAACAGTTCTGATACCCTGTCCCCAAACTGCATTCCTATCTATTATTATTATTATTATTATTATTATTATTATTATTAATAATGGAATATTGTTACTGTAAACATGTCTCAGTTTTGCAACTAATATTTACTTTATCATCAGGTAATTGAGTCCTGCATTATCTTCAACCTGTAGTAAATTAACTGTGGCTTAATTGTTTGTTGGTCTTCCTTTTTTGTATTATCAGTAATGTAGTCATCACCATTCAGTTGTAAAAACCCAATAATTATACTCTTTTTCTCCAAGTGACTATAAATGGCTGCTTAGTCTGCTTTTACACATTTTTCCCACCAGGTGGCAGTAATTCCAAAGAGGAAAAATTAAAAAACTTTATCCCAAGTGAAGGAAAGGACAGTGGAACGTAAAATGTGGATTATTGCCATTTATTTTTTAAAATAATTTTTTAAAAAGTTTCCCCCACTTTCCGAAAGTAGAACATTCCAACAAAACCATCAGAGAGCAGAAATGGCGTAAGATGAAAAAGCAGTTACCTTTAATTTATATGAGAAAGATTTTTGAGCATTCCCAGAACCAAAAAAACAACCTATATCATTCCAAATAATACATTAAACTAAATAACACTAACATATAGTAAAGCCAGGAATTATATGATACACAGCCTATATTAAGTAGAAATAATGTATGTACAGTGTAGATTCACATACCAGAATCAATACAAAAATGTGTCTCTTAACGACGGGGATGTGTTCTGAGAGATGTGTCATTGTGACATACAATGACATCACGGAGTGTACTTAAACAGGCCTAGATGATATAGCCTGCTACACACCTTGGCTATGTGGCATAGTCTAAATAACGATAAAAATTACAGCATAGCTAATACATAAACCAGTAACATAGTTATTACCATTATCAAGTATTACGTAATGTAAATGATGTGCTATACCTTTATAGACCATTTCACAGCCAATGTAATCAAAAACATGCGCATGCATTTAGGAAACGGAATTTGTCACAGCCATCTGAAAGGGTAGCAAACTTTAAACATTAAATTAAAACGTTAACATGTCTGGTTGTTGTGTGTTCGGTAGCCCCAAACAATGACTTAAAGATGATATGATTTTATTACACAGTATACTGATGATTTTTGCATATAAATTAAATGGACTACTTACGACCAAATCAACTTACAACAGGTCAGTCAGAACCGGTCACAGTCCTAAATCGATGATGACCTGTATAACACACCATGTAAAAGAAACATCATTTTGCCCCCTGAATAAATAAATGGACTAGAGTTTGGCCTGAGAAGCAATGGGAAACAAACAATGAAGGTTATATTTCATAGCTACTGCAGATTGTACAGTAGTTAACAGAATGTATAAAACATGAAGGTAAAGCCTGTGCATTGAACCACACCCAGTCGCTTTCCAACGTTTGAGTCTTTTGAGTTTCCCCCCCTTTGTCTTGTGATTTTGAATTGGTTACTAGAGCCACACAAAGACATGGCAGAGTCCCTGAAAAATTCTGCTAAATGCCACCCCCCCCCCCCCCACACACACGCACACACACAAAAAAAGGACCACACCTTAAAACCACCCTCAAACAGTTCAGCAAAGATTTATAAGATAGTTAAAACACATGCAGATCATACCAAGTTAAACTGTCCACCGAAAACTCATAAATATCAATCTTAGGATTGGGAAAAAGGTCATAGACCACCCCCAAAAATGCACTATTTCTGAGGTCATAGACCACCCCCAAGTTGAATGGAGGCCAAGAGGTGAAAGAATAATATTCAGAAATTCTGGTCCTGCTAATTATCAGGGACTGCATCAAACGAGGCGCTGATGTGGCCAACAGGGGAGCCCATCCTGTGGTCTGTGTGGCTCCCAATGAATTCTCTCCTGCCCCTTCACCATGGTGAGCGTACTGGCGCAGAAAGGCTGCTGTCACATCATCCAGGTGGGTCCTGCACGGTGATGGTGGTTCAAGTGACTCTCCATTGATTCTGTAAAGCGCTTTTGGTGTTTTGAAAAATACTACATAAATGTAGCATTCATTCATTCATTCATTCAAAAACAAGCATACAGGGCTTGCTGCCAAAGCTTTTAGTGCTGTTTATTAAGGTAGACATTTTCTCTTTGCCCGCTGTTTCCGTTCCCTTATTGGCAGCGCAGAACAAATAATTCCTGCGATGCGTCCTCAGTCACAGGGTCAGCCAAGAGTGACCATTAGCATTTTCCCTTAATTATTTGTCCTTTGCCATTTGCCAGCCACATGCCTTCAGCAGCACTATGGTTTCATCTTCCAATTAAAGCCCAATTACTGCCAGCACTGATCCAAGCAGTAATGCTCTAACAAGGAACATTGTAATTAAGAGTCACTAGTAAAAAGATCAAAATATGTAGGTGAATCATTGGTATTTTCACTCTGCCGACCAAAATAGGAGCAAAGCTAATAATGGCTGTATCCAGGTGATGGTCATTGGTAGTGTTTTTTTCCTGCCCTATATTGTCCTCAAAACACTGCAGAGATAATTAAATCAACTGCTTATTAAACTTACTGACTGACGTTGTAGTGGGGTATATAAAGAATCAGTCAACAGGCAAGACAAACCAGAGGAAGTCCAGAAGACAGATTTGCATTTGTTGGGAAATGAATCGTGTGTTTTCTACACTCTAAACCAAGATGGGACCTTCTAATTCCAAGGTAAGGCAAACCTTCTTAGTAGCCCCAGTACGGACAAAAAGCCGGTATTGCATTTTACCTCATGCTAGAGAAGGGTACAATTCTTAGATTAAAATCCAGTTATTTTGTACAATGCTTTTTACTGAAAAACCAATTTGGATTAAATGCAGTAATATATCAAATTGGGGATACTTTTATGGTATTAGGAAAGAAAAAATGGATAAAATGAGTCATTCTGAGACCATAATAAATATTTTGTGCTTTTTCTACTGGTACACAAATTGTCGGAGTACACTGAAGAGTAAACTTTGGGGAGACAATGGTTAGCACTGTAACTTCACACATGCAGGGTTGTGACGTCATTTGCTGGCTACTTTATGTGTGTGGAGTTTGCATGTTTCTGTCGAATTGAGGTCTCTGAATTCCAGTGTGTCCCCTGCCTCATGTCCTGTGCCTCCTACAGTATGGTAGCCTCCTTGTTTTCCATGAAAAAGTGATGGGCAGCTGGAGATTTAGCGTATAATGACATGCAGGAAAATCGTTCCTTGAAATACTGAGACTTGCGTCATCCACACTGCTTTTCTATTCGCTTGGCTCCCACAGAAACTCGCCGCTTCTTTCCTAATCACAGTGCTGTTATGCTTTTCCGGTGAAGCCAATGAAATTCGCCCCTGTTGCAAGGACAGGAGCTGCTCGTGCCGCCTGTATGACCTCCTTCGCGGTGCGGGCAACCACGGCGCCGGGATCCTGACGCTGGGAAAACGCGAGGCCGGGCCCCCCCACCTTCCAGAGCCGCCTCTACTGGCTCCTGCGTGGCTCCAGGGACCAATCAGAGGGCATTCTCACCTTGGGAAAGAGGGACAGCATGGTTCCAGAGAAATGGTTATGGTGGCCCAGGGTCACCGTGAAAGATCCAGAACGCTTAAATCTCAGCAGCCAACCTGTAACTAAGAGAGCGGCCGTGAGGCCTGCATGTTATGTGCCGTTTCAAAAACATTGTACTGTTAAAAACGGACTCTAAAAAGTTTCGTTATTGGCTGATCCATTGCAATAATGAGGCTGCTTTGGTGCACAATAAACCAGGCATGCATGTGCAGGTTTATGAGAATTTTTTTAACATGCCAGGATAATGCGAGGAATCACGCTGTAGCCACCCCTGAAAAAAGGATCTTGTCCCCAAACTGTACAAATCAGCCATCTGTGTGAATTGTCATGGAAAAGAACATTTGATGACCGATTAAAATGTGCAGGCACCTCAAGAATGTGACGTCCTGGTGTGTTACTGTTTGCACAAAAGTAGAGTAACTCCACTTTCCATTTCTCTCCAGCACAGTCAGTTCTCAGGACACGTTTCTATCACACTGACAAGTTTGGTCATTCCAAACTGTGCCAATTTCACCATTAATTATTTCCTCGGTTCTTGCACTGGTGTGAAACAGAGTGAACTATTTCAGTATCAAAGGGGTGTTTTGATCTCAGGAACCTGTAAAGCATCAGTTCACCCCTCATCTTTGTGGCTTTTCCACTGAGTGTGTTCATGGCATCCGAGTCCCAAATGCTTAACGTATTACAAACATTTTTTTGTGAGTTGATTTGAATGTTAGTGTCGTATCAACCAGCTCTTGTGCTTTTTACATGTGATTGCTGGACATAAATCAGCTCCAATTGAGGGTTCAGTAGAGTCAATGGTAGAGATGAATTCATCTGCTTTTAAACATTGAATATTTTTCCTTTATGGGGTGGGTTACTTTTATGTTTAATGGAATTGTATAAAAAAATTTATTTAGTCTCATGAAACATAAATTCCATCCATCTTCGACACACTTACCCTGGTCAGGGTCACATGGAAACTTAAATGGATTATATTTTTGTAATATGAAATAAAAATAAGTATTTTATTTTATGAATGACACTTCATCTTAAATTATATTAGTCATACTGACTCAGGCATACATTATTACACCAGTAGGAGGAGACAGAGAAGAGTATCTTGGTCATGAACTGCGTGATCTAGTTCACTGATTATGTTTGTGAAAGAGATGAACCATGAATTGCTCATTGAATGAACTGAACAAACTGAATGAACCAATGTAGTCACAGAGATCCTATTGTTCACTTAAATGATTTGTTCAAATAGAACACATTATTCACGAATGACTCATGTCTAGTCAATAGTCAGCATGGTTTCTTGCTGCACTTAAACAAATTAACTGCAAAAAACAAGACCATGCATCACAAAACCAATGGAGCAAACAGTAACAGAACAGTGACCTAAATGATCTGTACTATACAGCGGGATACTATAATAGAGTAATCAAAGTACTATACAAACAGCTAGCACTGTTGTTTGCTAAACAGAATGAATTTAGGATTCGGTAGTGAAGCATACAGTACTCATTAGTTCAGGAAATGTAGTATACAGTAATGGCTAAGCTGTATTGAGACAAAAAACAGCTCAGGCAAGATTTCTGTGACAAGACAAGTTAGCTAAGCCAAGGCAATTTCCTAGCAGAGTATCTATGGGCCCAGTTTTGTACTGGTGGAAAACAGGCAAGCGGACTTCCCAGGCAAACAGGCCATTGTAACAGCAATCCGGCGTAGCTCATGCACTGCAGCCCTTTAAAGGTGAGCTGACATGCCATTCTGATTGTGCAGTTTACGCGTAAAGCACGCCTCTGATTAAATGAGGCCTAATCCCAAGCCGGTCACTAGACACTTCACCTTCTTTCACGCATTCTCGAGACCTGTCGCCATATTGAAGTGTGTCTCAAAGCAGCATAGGCTAAGGGGAAGTGGTCCGTTATGACTTCATGAATTGAGTCAGTAGCTATGCAAGCTTGCGCAACTAACCTACCACTTCCATATCCCGCAATGCTTTGCACACAGAAAACAGAGCAGCGCAAAAACATTCAGGACAATATACTGCCATATGAATGCAAGAAAACGATTGCATATTAAAATAAAATATTTCATATCGAGTTAGTATTGCGTTAATGCGACTGAATGTTTAAATGCACGTATGATTCATAATGTTTAATTTTTGAAGACTGATCATGTTCATGAGCTGAACAGACATAACAATTATACTCATCCATTTTTATTATATTGTACAATATTAATCAGAAGAGCCTCACACTGCTGATAGTCTGGTCCAGGTTTTTTATTTATATATATTTATAAATGTGTAATGAAATAAAGTGTGTACAAACTTTGCTTAAAATCAGGATGATTAGACCACTTAACTGTCATCTTCTCACAGCGGAAAACTTTTTTGATTTTAAGTCATGCAACTCATTTTATTAAAGGACAATACTTCTTAAGGGAGCCATTTCATTTCCTGTATAGGAGACTGAAGATGGAGTGAGGGTGAGTCTGTCTCAAATCTTTCTTGCAAAAATTTCCATCAGTTTCCATCAGTTTTAGTGCATATATAGGGCGTGTTGTGAGGGCGACTCAATGTGAGTGTGACTCATAATGAAGGCGTCGTGTCGAGGGTATAGTCTGGGAGTCTGGGATTGGGCCTAAGAGAGTTAGGACAACCTTTATTCGTCAAGTCTGGTTATTCTGCAGTCAAAATAGCGAAATGATTTTGGACACGCCCATAAATCTTAGTAGCACCTTGCGCTTTCTGCTTTGCATTAGATCATCAAAACAGAGCCCTATCCATTTTGTGTACGTTTGTGTTTTCAAACTCTCTTCAAATGAATATAATAGAAGTTTATGGTGTTTGGATCATTTTTAATAAAGTCTATTTCCAGAAAAATCCAGACTTTTGTTTTTCTTTATTTATACACTTGTATTAGGGACGCAGAAAATTTTATGCCCGACTTTGCCTGTTGATGGCACTGAGAACACATATTCGGACATGTCTGATCCTTCCATAGCATCAATATGCTACTGCCAATATTATCTTTTACAGTATGTTCATAAAACGAAATCGCTCTGTTTGAAACAGCTCCAGCATGTCCCCATGCCTCAGACTCCTGGTCCCCTCGTGACCCTCACCGCCGTAAGTGTCTGCAAGATAGATGGAATCATGACTATTCAACTGTGCTTCTCAGCCTCTGTTACTCAGAGTAACCCTTTTATTAACACTGTTAATGTCATTTTTTCCAGCATGCACATATTATTAAATTACATCAAGAAAATTGGCTTATTGTGTGGGTTTAAATTAGTTAAACCACGTCACTGAGTTTAGCCTCCGAGCCATAGTCTGAGCGGTCTAGTCACCGAATAATTATATTCAACTTAACTTGAGTTTTTCATGAAATAAACATTCTGACAGTGAGACAACCTTCAGCCACAGCACAGCTCAGTCTAGCCAAACGAATGTGATCCGAAAGCCAGCATTAACTTCTATGGGTTTTGAAACTACTTCCTTTACAAAATTTGTTACAATGTGAGTCAAATTGTTGCATGCGCTGAAAATAAAGTAAAAATATTTATCAGATTTTAACACTGTCTAAAAGGACACCGGGCAGCAATTGAGTAATGCAATCTGTCATAACAATCTATTTCGTTAATGTGTCCTATTCTTCTACAGCGTCCTGGACTGGATCTAGGGTGGTATTTTTAGAAATGGCCTATTTCCTATTAGATCTGACATCGCTTGTATTACTCTGGTTAGTTTCTGTGATTAGATGAACTCTGATGAAAAGATTAAATTTAACAAATAGAAATTCCACATGGGAAGACTTTGTTTTGCTAAACTGTAAATGTCTGTATTGTAAAAGCCCGTGCACAAGGTCTTTCTCCTTTTTCGCTATTTTTCTTGACATATTCAAGCCTTATTCAAAGATGGACAGAACATGCAAACAAGAAGCACTGATAACAATACACAGCTGTTTGTCTGTGCACTTTAATCATGCTACACTTTTAAACTGATCACAGGCAGATTAAGCAGGGTGCTAAATATATGGAGCTGAGAGCGCGTGAAAGTGCCAGATGATTAGCCTTGAAAAGATACGACTGCACCTTATATTGACTATTGATGTCTGCTGTGTATTTACTCAATCTCAATAGTACTCATTCGTGTCCATAGGGTATATAATCTGGCATGCAAGGATTCAGGAACACAAATTAACCGTTACAGGACATCAGTAATCTTTTGTGCCTACATTTAGTCTGCAGAAAAGGAATAAGGGTGTTTCTTTTGCAGAGGGCAAATGTGGAGGTTCCGGAAACTGACCTGTCTGCTGGTGTCATGAGGTATAAAAAGTACATTTGAACAAAGTGCTGTGTTGTTTTTATTTTTATTTGTACATTTCTACAGGTTCCTTTGAGTAGGAAGTTCCTTTGAGTAGGAAGTGTGAACACCCATCCTAACAACCAAACATGAGATTTTTTCTCTGTTGAGGATGGAACACACAGCACATCTCACCGGGTGTACCCTTTATCAGCACATACACACACACACACACACTCACATACACACACACACACACACACACACATTTTTGTTTACGTGTCATAGTCAGCACATTGCACTCAATGTACTCTCATTCAATTCTTGCACTGACAAAACAATTATTAAACCATTTTCCCGCATATGGCATAAAGCAAGGGACACCCTGGACGGCATGCCAGTCCATAACAGGGCACAAGGCGGGGGACACTCTGGACGGGATGCCAGTCCTTCACAGGGCACAAGGCGACACTCTGGACGGGATGCCAGTCCTTCACAGGGCACAAGGTGGGGGACACTCTGGACTGGATGTCATGGAGCGCATACAGCATGGGCAATTTTGTGACACCAGTTAACAGTTCGGTTTTTGGACTGGGAGAGGAAACTTCAGGTCTCAGCTCCACGCAACAGAGGGAGACCATGCAAAATCCATACACAGCTAGCCGAGGCAGGAATGGAGCCCTCACCCTGGAGGTGTGAGATAATGGTGCCTCTCACTGAACCACAAGAACACTGTAACCGATGGAACATTAATACTGACTTATCTTTAATATCAATTTATTTTTAAGCTGGCTAACTTAAAAAATCTGGCGTTTTATTTTCTCTGTCCGCCATCGTAAGTTTTTTTTTTCTCAAAGTTTGCAATTCTGGCAGGAGATTCCGCAAAACTAAGAAACATGTAGATACAGAAGCCCATCCCAGAAAATAATTCCAATTCAATAACAAAGAAACTGTCGGAGATTTAAAAATATACCTGCCCTCTAGGCGTGAGATAAATATGCTGAGGCACACATCAGCCTGCAGCTACCCAAAATGGCATGTAAACCTAACGATAAACGAGCTTATGGAGAAGTATATTTGACTGCTACAATTAAATGGGAAATTACAGCATTGGGTTTTCACTGATTCATTTGGCTGATGATTTAATAAAGTTTTTGACTTTAGACTTAGAACCTGACCGATGCTTTCTGATATAGAAAGCTTATAGGTACAGTATGGTTTAAAACAGAACCTTTGCGTATTTGCTCTGTTAATTTACCATAAAACTGTATACCGTTATCTAGCCTTGTCTGCCTTCATTACACCATAGACCTTAATGCCATACAAGCCTCTTAAATGAAGGAGAGGAATAGGACAGTAAGAGGATAACAGTAATTCTTAAATATGTATTTTGAGCTGGGGGAGGAATTTTCCCATCTAAGTTCAGTTATTATTAATCATTTGAACCATTCATCCATTTTGTAACCCTGATCAAGGTCATAGAGATGGAAGGTTATGAAACAGTCTATGGCAGCACACATACAGTATACAGTACTGTGGGAAGGTCTTTGGCAGTTAAAAGAAATGTTTAAAGCTATTTGTCTGGGTAGTCAGTGCACATTCGCTCAGAACAAAAAACACAATTTAACATTAAAACATAAGCAAGTTACGAGTAATGCAAAAAAAACAAGTAAAAATTTCTTCTAATCTCCAAAAAGTTACTGATATCTAGTTGTCAGCAGAGGAACTCCTAGATAAACAACACTTCCGTTCCCAAACATCACTTCAGGGGCACCCCAGCGATTCCATGTATTTATTAAATTTCACCACCAGCTCAGTTAGTAAGTAACTTAATTAGTTAAAAAAAAAGTCAATGAGATATTGATTAGATATATGAGATGATTTTAGCAGAGGTTCTGTAATGGCTAAGCGGACACACTTTGACATGCAGAATAGTATTATACTAACATAAAAATCATTTAAACATGTTCTTTGGCTGCCTAAGACTTTTCCACAGTAATGTACACAAAATTGGCTATAAGTCGATAGCAAGTAACCTAACTTTGGACTGCAGGAGGGATCCCTCACAACACAGGGGGAACAACAAGATGGCAAGAAGAGATTTTCTGTATGATACTGGATCACCATAGCGTGGTGGGGGAGGAGGGAAAACCAGAGGGAGGTGTGAAAAGCAATTCTTACTTGGACCTTAGCTGACCAATCCCATCGAAGGTTGGCAGGAATGTTCAGGCAGCATTAGGGGTCAGGAGAGGGACCTAGTCTCTGGGCTGCTCTCTTGAGGCTGATGCAATATGCTTCCTGACCTGGGGTAGGGCCCGGCCCTGCACCTGCTGCACATTCTTAATCCCAGTCCTGTAGCGTGACGGCTGTTACTCTCAGGCATCTTTGGCCGTGTTCCTAGGGAGCGGTAGTGGTGGCCACCTACCTTAGCACCATAGCTTCCCAGCATCGCATGGCACAATCCACCAGTGCTAGAAAGTACTGGTGGCCCCCGGCTCACTATGACAGTGGGCCCACCTGGTCTATCCCCCGCATTGTTGATTTGCAGGGGCAAGAGAGGAGCTGGAGGGGGTTGAGGGCTATCCTCTGGCAGGTGGGACACAGAGCATTATAATTCCTCACCTCTCCATAGGTCCAGCCAGAGGAAATGGACTCAGATTCCCTCCCCAGTGTTCCCGAGCTGCTGGCTGCCGTGGGGTGGATATGGGCTAAGTTACTTACCATTCGGTAGTATTGGATTGGAAGTAAACCTATCATCCTTGGCTCTCCTTCCAGCACAGCCATATGGGTCTATTTAGATAGGCCTGTCTCACATCCATGAAGGTACACAATGGGAGCATAACCCAAGGTGGAGGTCCTCTCCAGGACCACAGGTTACACCAGGGTCAGGGTGCTGAGTCCAGCATGATAGTGACATCCTTTCCTGGCAGGAGGATCGGAAAGGGATAGAGACTAAGAGGTCCCACACAGCAAGGTTATCTTGGTCTACTGAGCTGGGAGGTCAGTTGGTGTGGGCTTCACCAGCGGGTGTAGAGGATCTCCTCGGAGCCCACTGGGGTCTCCACTCTTTGGTGGGTATCCTAGACTCCTAGGCTCTCTGTGAATGTCTGTTGCTGACTGGGGTCAGTACAGCCCCAGACCCTGCCCTCCTTCTTGATCGTCATTTTGGTGGCCATTTTGGTTGAGGTGGTTTGGCAGTCCTGACAAATTGCCTGGTCCCCAGCAGACTCTGGAGGAAATGCTCCATCATTACCAAGCCCACAATCTGTTGGGGCTCTTTCCCGTCCTGCTGGAGTAAGCGCCTGTAGCAAGCTGAAACACCAGGGTCCGGATTGCACTCTCTGGGTTATGGAACACCAGTAGTTCTCAGATTCTTTACACCACATACCAGATATTGCTTGAGGCTCTTTATCTCCCAATGATGAAGCAGGTGGGGTTAGGGGGGGGTGGCAACATTAAAAATAATTGCCTGATACCTTTGTGTATCACTGGGGGGCTCCGCATACTACTGCTACCATAGTTTGAGACCCACTAATTTGACCTTAATAATCCTCTTCAGCCAGCCTGGGGAAGGAGTGATAAGCCAAACAGACCAGGGCTAAACCTGCTCACTTCCTGAATCTGCTTTGGCTAGATCGCCTCCATTTACCCTGATTGAGACCAGTATTTACACGTGACCTCCCTGTCTCCAAAGACACAGCTAAGATCCATCCATGCCTCATCGGAGAGTATCACAGCTTAATTCCTCCTTTTGATAAGTGTCTGCTGTCCATTCATATAGTGCTGAAACTTTCCGCGGCATCAGTATCTTATGACATGAGCGGCAGAACCCCCACAATAATACCTACGTTTAGTGGATAGTTGTATATTTTTAAAGAGAACGTTGCCACTGTTGAACCTGGAATCTGATATGTTTGAGACCTAATTTTGTGTGAGAATGAAAGGAACTATCGCAAATAATGCACAGTAAGAGTGACAATGGTCCATCAGAAAGCCATACTAATTGTCTAATTTTGAGGCATTGCCTTACCTGAACCATAATCAACAGCCTTCCAAGGTGTAATTCAATGAAAAATTTGCAGAGCCATTCAAATACAACTGGCCTTTGATTTCCTAGAAGCAAAAACGGGGACCTTTCTCATCTTACTTTCTCTCAGAAACAGACAGCAGCTTGGGAGCGACTCTTTCTCTTGTACTTAATATTCTGTCATATTATGTTTTCTATTCTGTGTATATCTTATAGAAAAATGATTTACAAATTTTTTTGTTGAATGATGGCACGGAAACTGGGCAATTAGTATAATATTTAACATTATTATTTTGTTGAATTCATGTATTCACATCATTTTCAATCTTTTTCTTGTACTGTTTCTGCACGTTTCCTGTATGCTGCACCATGGAAGGTCATTGAAACAATTAGTAAATGACAGTTGGATCATCACCAGTATCGGTTTTGAGCACTAGGAGAAGCGAAGCCAGTTCAGATATGTTTGTTTAGCTACCTGCATGAAAGCCATACAGGGTTACATGTTCCCTCCTGTTCTGTTCATTGACCCGGTTTCATAAACATGACACCAGGTGAGTAGAGCGTCAGAGGAGACACTTCTGAAGCCCACTGTCAGCATCGTGTGCTAATTAAATTTAGTAGGTAGGAGAAACCAAGGAGCAAATGAGTGACATGCAAGGTCCACATAGCAGTCACCTATCCTTTTTTTCATCACCAATTAACTCCATCCCCTTGCTGGAGCCAGAGTATAAGGTAACAAAAGCAGAACTACTTTAATGACATTCAGAGTAGACGAAGCCTTATACATATACAGTTTAAATTGAATCTCTATCGAGCCACAAATTCCATAAAGTTATAAAGAAAAAGACAACAGCATCACCAATAACAGTAATAAAAATGGAAAGCAATGTCTGATTTTCAGAAGATCCATGAGATTAGAAAGAAATCCCAACCTCCAGTTGGTGTTCTAAAGGACATCCATGGGCAAATTATAATACATGATATGAAGATCAAGCAGTGATGGAAGTAGTACACAGATGATCTCCCAAGATACATCTAATCAGATACATAGAAAAACCTTCAGTGATTTAAGCAGATGTCAGACTAGCCTTGAGAACATTGCCAAAAGGGAATAGACTGAATTCTTCTACAGTAGAAATATTACAAGCAACTGAAGAGGACTCAATCAGTGTCAACTGAATCATATCAAGTTTGGAAAGCAAAAGGGTGTTTTGTATGTTGACAATGTTAATTGTGCTTGTCATCCTGGGTCCTCAGCTCTATTAATGACTGTGACAGAGCTGCATTATAAGATGATGTGAAGAGCCAGTGCATTGCTGAAGCTGAAGCTGAAGCGTGAAACGGTTTATGGTAAGAGAGTGACAGCAGTAAGAGAGAGCCAATCAACCAATCAGCATAATAATCAACATGTTATGAACTGTCTGTGGGTTCCTGAGAACCAGATTGGGAAACATTGCAGTATATTATGGAGAATTTAACAAATTAATTGTAATAATTTTGAAAAAATGGTATTGTAAGAAGCAGCCTGCCTCATGTTTCACGATCCTTTCCTATGGGATGTCGCTGAAGAGGTTGTTCTGTAAGATAAGATGAGGATCTGAGGATGTGGATTTGCTGAGATTCCTTTAGCCTGTGTGCTACATGCATACAGGGTTTTTCTCCGAGTTTTGAAGCTAAAACACCCTCAGCTTGTCCTGCCTACTGCTTTATCAAGTCGTGACATTTGCAGTGACGCTCACAGACAGCTGTCAAAGCTTCCTTCAGAACTGCTCATGTGTGGCCGACGAGGCAGAGCGACGATGACGAAGTACCGGGTGATGCGGCCTTTTCTTAAATCTCCTCCCGCCCCCCCGGAAGCCTTGTTGCTTCGCTCGCTGTTTGTCACTGAGGGTACTGCAGCAGGACGGGCTCCCCAGCAGTGTCTGATTCTGACTGTCAGAAAGCACAATCACCTTGAGTGTCTCTTCACAGAGAAACACGGGGATCTCGTCAGTCTGTCTGGGAGTCCTGCCCCCCCCCCCCCTCATTGGCTGTAGCTCCAAGCGCCAAGGACCTCATCCTCATCAGCGCACCAGCTTGAATCGGGCCTGACATGTCTAATTATGAATTCCGCGGGGATGCCAAGATGTCTTGTTTCACTGCTTCTCTGTGCTGATAAGTGGAGCGAGAATGGGGGGGCAGAGTGGGGAGGGTCACAGAGCTCATGATACTGCCCCGAGTTGCCCTGTGCCTGGGGCATGACTCCAGTTACCTTTCTTGTGATGACCACGCAATCAGTTTGATTACAGCTGGGGGTGGGGGGTCCATTACACGGAGGACTTTCCACAGCAGAAGCCATAATGGAACCGGCCCCTTGCAAGTTGATAAGTTACAGCGTGGTGGCAAAATAAGAATCATTAATAATGAAAATGATCCACATTGTCAGGAAACTCTGTGTTCCCCCCCCTCCCTCTCTCTCTCAGCCATGAGGGAATGTTGACTCTGTTTCTTTGTCAGTTTCCTCACTCAGCAAGATTCCTCTGCAAACTATCAGCTTCTTGCACCGCACCTCTCACTGGCTGTGACCAGAGTCCATTTTTCTTGTGAGAGCTGCAGTTTTTTTTTCCTTCACGTCACTTTGGGCTCTGAGTACAACAGATAGACACATTGGAAGAGGCGACTCTCCCTGTTTCATTTGCTGTTTGTAGCCCTGTGTTAAGTGAACAATATATAGTTCTGACTGACTGTAATCCACCCATCCATATTCTATACCCACTTGTCCTATACAAGGTCACAGCAGTCCAGAGCATATCCTGCAAACTACAGGCACAAGGCAGGGAACAACCCATCACAGGATTATAATACAAAAATTTATTACTAATTTTAAAGTAAGCAATGGAATAAAACAGTTTTACATTTTACTAGCTGCAGCTTCTAAGTAGTTTGAACAGTTCAGAGATGCATAGATTTTCTGATGAACAAGAAGTCTGTGAATAGTTGTCGGGGTGTGGGGGGGGGGGGTATTCATGGTGGGCCG
>JAODKF010000103.1:15455757-15474188 GCA_026779585.1 Mormyrus proboscirostris
TATATATTTATATATATGTGTGTTCTGCTTGAATTAGCCTGTTCGGTATTGCATATTCTAGGGTAGATAACAGGATTAAAACTCATATTACTAATGCCTAAATGGAGTACTGTAGATACATGGAAATTGGAAACTGTAGTGGGTCAAAATAAATGTTCGACGCTTGGATATGGTAATTGAGGGTCTCTTCACTCAGGCTGAGAACAGGGGGTGAATTGCATAAACCTGTGCATTATCCCCATGCAGGCTTTGAAACAAACTTCTGTACAGAAAACTTACAGGGTAACCGAAATACATTTCGACAAGGCATGTGATTATCACAAGGGCCTCGATGGGCCTCTGTGTGTGTCAGTCACTATTCAGCTTTGTGAATCACCCCTGATTTAAATAATGATTATCAGTTATGTAAATAGGTTATTTTAATCATTGTGTCAGTTACAGTGTGACTATCCCCAGTTATTCCTGAGTTTCAGATGAACTGGAGTTCTGTTCCTGTTTTGAAATATCTATCCATCCATCCATCCATCCATCCATCCATCCTTATCCTATTCAAGGTCGTGGGGGTTCCGGAGCCCAGTGTTTAGAATTATCTGCATTAAAAGCACTGAACGCATGTAGACATTTGAAGTTCAGTCAGTATTGTGGTATTCTGTTTTGAGAATGAAATGGCTGTTGTTGATGACATTGTTAGCACAATGATTAGAGCCCTGGTGAACTGCTGGTCACTGTGTCAGCTAGACCCGCATGGAGATCTCGTATCGCTCGGTCGAGCTGGGCTGAAGATCACCCGCAGCTGAAAATAGCTGCACCGGTTGCCTGGGAGACCGTATCCCCCGGTGCCGCTGAAGCACAGAGCCTCTATTTGCCTGCATATACCCACGGATGAGGCACCACCATCAGACCAGCTCTATTACATCCTTGGGTACAAGCTAAAGCTGAAGTGCTTTCCAAAGGCTTCGTTCCGCTTCTCAGTTCACCCAATTTGTTGCTCCCTTGGGTGTCATAGAAGGCCTGTTTCGTTTGGTATGACTTCATCACAGGTGTAATATCCTTAGCAGACATCCTTACGTTTAGTGTAACATCAGAGTATTTTGCTGTTATGTAACAATAGTAGCAGAAAAATGATGCAGGTTTGGCCCCGCCCCCTAAGCACTCACATTATTCCCGCAATAACTGTATGACAATGTCCCTGTTTTCTATACCCAAATCTATGCCCTTGTAGCAGAAATATTTTTCTTATTCATCAATTGACATATGGGTTAACATAATGATTATTAACTGCAAGTTACTGCGTATTTTGTATTGTAAAGCAATTATACGAAAACACTTGATAAATTACCAACATGAAAAATTGCATTTGAATCAGCGATATAGCAACAACGTGCTACTGTTCCATTCATATAAATTCATGATACCTATTTGATAAATAAGATGATTTTAGCACATGCAGCTTTTTTTCAATTCTGCTGCACCACAGACAGCATGTTCAAAAATCGATAATATTACACAAAGACAGGGAGAACGTGCAAACTTTGCACACTTAGAGCCAGGACTGGGAATCAAACCCAGTCCAGGAGGTGTGAGTCTGCTGTGCAACAAATGGAGTCATATTTCAATACCAAGATTGGAAGCAGACAATATAATGAAAACCTGGACAATATCAGAAACCTGCTAAGAAGCAGGACCAGCCAGCGGTCCTGCTTGGAATGCTGTCATACACGTCCTGAGCTGTGTGCAGTAGGGATATCGGACCATTCTTACAAAATCCTTCCTTTATTTACAGTAGGGATGAAGGAGACTGAAATCGGCTTCATACTTTCAGCTCAAAAAGTTAAAATAAAGGCCCAATGAATTATAGATCTGATAACTGGGGAGCCCCTGGAAGCCATTTTATCCTGGAGTTCATGACTGTGATTCTCCTGACAGACAGTTTTTGTTGAGACTGGGTCAACCAACCAACAAATGACTCTGTGACTGTGATTCTTTATACTGAACTGGTTGGTTGAAACAAAACCTTGGTCTGGATTTGTATTTTCTGGACCTGAACTCTCCACCTCTGCTTATGACCACTGTTACTCTCTCCTAAGAGTTTGTCCATGTTTGGCATTATTTCATTTTTGAAACTATAATAGATGCACCTGCAATTTGGGCACCGAGTGTTTTACCTCCTTGGAACTCTGACAGTCCCAAATTGTTTTAAAATGAAAAAGAGCTTTTTCATAAAATGAAGGAGATCATTAATAACTGACCTCACATGAGACTTCAGCTCCATCCATCTTCCATACTTCTATACTTTTGCCAAGCAGAGTCACAAGCTTCCATAGGCTATGGACAGAGAAAATCCCAGGACGGGACACCATTGCACACTTCAGCAATTCCAGCTCACCTTAGTATGTTTTTACGACTCTGGGAGCAAAACATATCAAATAATATATAAAAATAAAGGTAATAATAACATATAGTAAAAGCAGGAATTATGTGATAGATACACAGCCAATGTAAGGTAGACAAACTGCTTGTAGTTTCTCTTATGAGAATTAATACAGCTATCAGGCAGGAATATGTTCTATCAAATGTGTGTCGTTAGGCAATTTTCTCATTGTGGGAACATCCTGAAGTATACTTACACAAACCTAGATGGTATAGCTCACTACACACACAGGCTATATGACATAGCCTAAATAACAATGACAGTACAGAAAATACATAAACCGGTAACATAGCTGCTTATCATTATCTTGTGATATGTACTGTACACAACTGTACGTACTATACTTTATATGACAGACAGTGCAGTAGGTTTGTTTACCCCAGCATCACTGCAAACACGTGAGTAATGCATTGTGCTACAACGTCACAGTGGCTATGACATCACTAGGCAATGGGTATTTTTCAGCAGTGTAACTGCACAGCTTGTTATCTTCTGCAATAATCTGGGTATTGAGCACACTTCTGTGAACACAGAGCGGTGAACATAGCTCATAAAATTATACTTCAATCTTAGAATATATTACAAAAACATTCTTGTTAACATCACAATAAAGTTAACCTCATATTCCATATTTGGTTTTCCGGCTGTGATATGTTATAACAAAAGCAAACCAGGTGGTTTTCAATCACAGATTGTTGATGTACTGTACACAGACAACGATGTGCAATGGTTATTCAGGCCTGTTCACGATTTGTGCTTGATCTTGTCAATCACTACAAAAATTGGCTATTTCAGGTGTAAGGAGATATTGGTTCAGCATTTATAGTTAATGGTAACTACTGTACATCTCCTGCGTTTGCAGCTGTCTTTACGGGTGAATTTTAGTTAAAGGGGCAGTGCACCCCAAAATTGAAAAAAATGTAGGTTTTAGTGAGGCTTTCGTGCTATTGCGGGCATTCCTTCTGCGGTGATTAAAGGGCCAGAAAGATTCATTTGAAAAATCTAACAGCATTGTCTCTCAGAAATCATGACCCAGTTATGGAAGATAATCTATACACTTTGTAGCGATCAGTTTCATGTAGGAACTATTTTCTTCTGCTGAACTCCACGCACCAATAGGATCACTGCCTGAAAGATATCACCAGGGTGCTTGTATGTTCTGCACACTGATAGAATTGATAGAATCGGTGTGTGGAGTTTGGTAGAAGAAAATAGCACATTAAACTGCTCACTACAAAGTCTGTGGACTATTTTGAGTAACTGGGTCATGATTTCTGGTAAGAGACATTGCTGTTGAATCAAATGTATTTTTACAGCGCTTTAATCACCACAGAAAGAATGCCGTTCACTCCCATTACATTTAAAGGAAGCTCGACATTTATATGGATAATGTCTCCAAAACTAGCAACTCCCAGCAGTTTTGGAGTGAACTGGAGTGAACTTTTTCAGTGTTGGTTTGTTCGCTTCATGTTCAATTACTGTCACATTCCTGGTGTCTAATCATAGCAGAAAGGATGTAACACCTGGTATAATAACTGTAATACAACATGAGAAAGAGGCGTTTCCTATAGTTTTCTTTGAGCAGTTGACTGTGGGGGACGATTCACACCACCTGCATTTTCAGATTATGTATTTCCATATAATTATTACTAATGACAACCTGTACCTTCAGTGTGCATTGGAATAAATAAACGGGCTAATAAGTTTAAAACTACATAAGAAGCATATGATGTATATTATGCGTTAAGTATTTTATTATGGGAAAAGTGCACAGCAGGGCTGGTGACCATTGTCATTAAAGCGAACGTTCCTGAATGCAAAACAAAGAAGTTCTTGATGAAAGAAGGCTGTGCAATATCTAATAGTATATCTTAGCAAAGAGGAGAACATTTTCTAGAAAATAATGTGATGTTGGTCATTATTTATTCTAAAGTGAGTAAAGTCATTGTTGAAGCCTTATGCCCCAATAGTGCAAGTGTTTACTTGGCTGCAGTTCACTGTCTACTGGAAAATGTTTAGGTTGACACCTTTTTAAAGTCCATGGTCTTTTCAAGCCACTGTAAATCCACAAGCAATAACTAATAATTTTGCCATGCAAACAATATGTGAGGATCACCTTAAAAGAATAGCATATATTAAGGTACATGCCTGTTTTCTTGATTTTATTTATGATTGAAATATTATATAAATCAATCTTAAAACAAACGGCTATCCTATGGAATGGATTCTGCTCTGTAGTTATACCTCCATCTTTCAGAACTGCTTAAAGCAGGGGTGTCAAACTCCACTCCTGGGGGGCCGGAGTCCTGCACATTTATGAGATTCCCCTCATTTAAAAGACCCGATTCAGCCCCTTGTGCTGGTCCTGATGCACTACATTTATTAATAGGATCCAATATGGCCAAGGCCACACAGCACTTGAGCTGAATCATTTGTGCGAGAACAGGGAAAGAACTAAGCTACCCAAGGGCTCCGGCCCCCCCAGGACCGGAGTTTGACACCCCTGGCTTAAAGAGTCATGGTGAGCTTTAGAACCCGTCAGCGGAAGCCCAGCTCACAGGGCAGGGGACACCCTGGAAGAGATGGGGATTTCTCCAGTCCTTCTACAATACAAGCTATAATTCAATTTGAATGCACAAAGCAGTTTGGATTCATCGTATCAATTAAAGTTACAAGAGACAAGATTTTGCTAATTAAGACACTTCATAGGCACTGAGGTTGTGCTAATGGCACGAGGAGCTGGACATTAAACAAAAAGTCATAAAAAAAATAAAGGTACCTGTTTCAGACAAGGTTTTCCTATTTTTAAATCACCTTGCCACACAGTCTGCAACTATCTTAATTATCAGCATCTCTATGGAAACGTAAACTCGGGGCAGTCTTCATCTGTCAGTGTTGTGTTACCTTTCTGTTCCTATCAGATATTACTGTGCTGTTTGATTTGCTTACTATATACTTTCAAGATGCTCAGGACCATAGATTTTGGAGCGAGGAACAAACAGAAACACACGTTATGTATTAATATATTAAATTGTTGACTGTAATAATAAGTTGTTTATTATGATGTCTCTTAATCTTGCCTTTAGCCGAGCACCAAGCTTGCCCTGCTGTTAAATGTTACTGAAAGGTAAAAGCAACAGGCTTTTACCTTTCTCCTATTCCCCTATAGACATCCTCTACTTGTGGACATTTGAAGGTCTGCAGAGCTCGAGTGTCACTCTCCTTGGATCATGTGGCCACCTGGTGCTCTTGGAGAGTCATGCCATGGGAGAGCAGGTGGCAGTGGGTATGTGCGATCAAAAGCGCCCGATTGTACTTCTTTTGGGCCAGCTGGGAATCGAGACTCTGGGAAGAGTCCATACTCAGCCAGTGGTTCACAGTTCTCTTCTTCCCCAGTTTTTGCTCTAGAGTCTTGCTTATTGTTCATATTTTCTTGAACGGCTATGCTATTTAGAGGCCCACGGCAGAATTTACACTCACGGGCCAGTTTATGATGTTTACCTGGTTGTTAGCACCTGCTTGTTAATGCTCCACCGAACAGTGAATCATGTGGCTGCAACTCAATACGACCAGCACACAGACAGGGTCAGAAGGTTCAGTTACTCTTTTGGCTAAGAATTAGGACAGCTAAGCCATGTGATCTAACTGATCTTGAACCTAATATGATTATTGGTGCCTGATGTGGTGGCTGCAGCATCTCGGAAATGTCCTCTCTCCCCCTGGGATTTTCACTCGCTACTGTGTCTGGAGTTTACAAAGAACGGTGCGGCGAACAAAAAACATTTAGTCAATGGGGTTTTTTTGTGGCTGAAAACACCTTTTAATGAGAGAGGTCAGAGTAGAATAGCCAGACTCAATAAAGCAAACAGGAAGGCCACAGGTACAAAAAATAACTGCAAGAATGGTGTAAGGAAAGGCTTATCTGAATGCATGAGTCATCTGTGTGATTCTGGGGCCAAAAGTGAATCCTACCTCATACAGTACTAGCTGGTTATTCCTAGTAAAGTGAATGGCTTTATTTTTTCCATATTATTTTTATAAATACCTACAAATTTAAGTAACATATTATTTGCTGTGTATAAGGAGTACAATTTAAAAAAATATTGGAAGATTGGTGAGTGAATTTATGTCCTGTAAGTCAGTTATATACAGATTGTATTCGGGTAGACAGGAAATTGTCATGTCTGGTTTTGCTCATTTCTCCTAAACATAGAAATGAGATCAGTCCAACAGATTTAGCCAAACTTTCCTTATGAGAAATTATTTATTTATTTTAGAATAGCCCATCTGGTGTCACTGACTTCCGAGACTCCTACATTATTTCCACTCAGAGCATCTTGAAATGAATTTCGTAGAATAAATCATTTGTTTCTCTTTATCATATATATATATATTTTTTAATGTGTTCTATTCATATTTATTTATTAAGCAGATATTTAGCTTCATTCATAGCGACACCCTATTGATACTCAATAAGCAGATATTTAGCTTCATTCATAGCGACACCCTATTGATACTAAATAAGCAGATATTTAGCTTCATTCATAGCGACATTCTATTGATACTGCATGGGTAAACCAGTTCCTGGAGAAATTAGGGTTAAGGTCCTTGCTCAAAGACTCCAAGGTGAAATCACTCTGTTGGCCATGGGATTTGAATCAACAACCTTCTGATCACAGAGTCCAAACCTGCTGACTCACATAGCACCCCCAGGTTCATGCTTTCATGCTCAAGTAGAAGTTTTCGGAAAAACATTACATAATACAGAATATTACCTAAAACAAATTCAAGTCCGATGTTAAGTAATGATTTTTATACTGCTTGACCATTTCTCGTGAATTTCTGCATAACAAAACTGTCTCAAAAATTGTCGCTATGTTTTCAAATTTACAAAAAGATCTTTGACACGTGTCAGATGGTGATAGCAAACATTTGCATTTCTGGTAATTAAAGATCTGCTAAAAATTGTATGAGCCTGAAGATATATATCAGATATATATCAGCTAGAAAAGCAGGGTATTGATGGATGATAGATGGACGCACACATGTAGTAACAAGCACAATCACGACTAATTCATTTGCCCTACAAAGCCCAAAACACAAGCAAAAAAACGTTATTTAATACAACTTTCTTTGGCACTCCATTGTGACGTGATGCTGTGAAAGGCATTTTTGGAAGCCGTGTGCCAAAGTCTGAGGGGAAACCTGTGAGCTACACAAATCATGTTGCGCCTGCCAGCAAGTTGGGCACTGACTCCGTCTTTCGTCCCATTGTGAGGATTCAGGCGGAAAAAGGGCAGGGCTGGAGTGATGGTAAGAGGTCCCGGAGAACCTGGAGGACGGGAACTACTGCTGTCTTAAGCATATGAAGGAGCTGGGAAAAGGTCCAGGGCCTTCAGTGGTGACTGGGGAAACAGAAGGGATGGAACACATACAGAGCTGGAGCTGCAGTGAAGCACATGTTAGGATTATGTGTTCCGTAGTGCTGAGAATAACTTTAACAGCAGAGTATTGTCACTTACAGTTTAATGTGTGTATTCATATAGTACTTTGCTGGGACAAACATAACTATTTGTGACATAATACTTCTAGATGTGGTTGTACACATTCACTGTCTGCGTTGTGCTTTATATATGTCTCAGAGCATATCGAGTGTCCTTAGTCAACCTATGTTCTTAGGCATATATATTTGTCTGTGAAAAGGGTGACAGAAATGCAGTGTGTACAAATGCATACTTTGGATTCAGCTGAATAAGTGAGACGGTCTGGTCTGTTAACCTTTCAATATTAAATAGCCTTATTCCACTGGCTGATCTTACATTCATCATAGGATTCCTACTAGTCAAACTTTTATTCCTTTATACTCGTAATTGTGTTATCTTTGGACAGTTGCCCTCTTCCTTTGGCTACCACCAAGTTTCCGACGAAGGCTGCTCTCCAAAGGCTGGCTGTGGCTTTTCCTCCCTGCCCAGACAGAGGGACACACTCCCAGAGATGTGTGTTACGGATGTGTTTAGTGCAGTGCTCCTTGCACAGGGGCACCCAGCGGTCCCCTTGCCCTCGCTGCTGGGGCTAATCGCACCATTTGTCACCAGTGAATTAGTTATATAATCAAGCACTTTGAAGACAAGTACATTTTTTTTTGCATCAGAAGTTAAAGTGTTTTTCATTTCTAGCCTGGGTGTAATTTCCGTCTTTTTTGTTGTCTTTTTGGGCTGGTATCCGGTGCCAGCTGGTCTCCCTGCACCTAGTTATAATAATGTGATTATGGCCCGGAGAAGGATAGGAGAGACAGGCAACATGTAAATCTGGGTGACAAAAAAACCCAGCAGAATGAGGGCGGTGTCTCTTTAAAAAAAAAAGCAAACAAATACAATGGGCAGAAGCTGCAGAGAAAAAAACAACAGCTCCAGCCCCTCCCTAATTTTAAATCTGGCATGGTGTCCCTCCAGCGAGCCCCCCTCAATCATGGAGGTGACACTAAAAAACCCCAAAATGCCAATTGGTCCCGACCAGCTGGGGTACCTGTGGGAACAAGCCTAATAATCAATCTTCATTGCCATAAAACAGATCACTCAATTCCAGCCCCATGCTGTTGCTGTGACTCTCGTCCTGCTGTTGCTACTCTGGACTAAATAGAGTTTCTTCCTTTTATATGGTACAATATTTTAAGAAGTAGCATGATTTCTTGTCGGTGTCACATATTTCCCTCAGCATTATAGGAGAATGGTGGCTGTGAACCATGACGCAGCTGTGAGATATACTGACCTGTCCAGAATTGCATTTGCTTCCTGCATAATTCCTACCCTGACAACAAGATTCGATCAATTATAATGCTGTCATCGCAATCAGGAATGCATTATCCAGCAGACACTGCCTGAAAATGTCTACCAATGGACCATGAATACAAGTTCCCTGTTGTCTGGACTAGTCATGCAAGGCATTTGTTTACTCATTACACTGTAGGATGGAGAGAATAGATCTATCCAGCACTTTAGCCATTTTCACACCAACAGATTCTGTGATAATTAAAAGACTCCAGGGTAATATGTTGTATGCAAATTGGTTCTTTTCCCCATGTTTCTCATTTCACATGTCAGGTATCTGAGGGCCATGCTGGCTCAGTAGTAACTGTTATCTCACTCCTCCATGGCTGCTGCTTTGGATCCCGCCTCCATTCCCGGCGTGTGGAGTTTGAAGTTTCTGCTGAGCTCCCTGGTTTTCTCCCGCAGTCCACAAAACACGCAGAAAGGAAAATATTTGTGTCACACTTGCCCTTAGTGTATATCCTGTGATGGACTGGCATCCCGTCCAGGGTGTCCCTGCCCTGTGCCCTGTGATGGACTGGCATCCCATCCAGGGTGTCCCTGCCCTGTGCCCTGTGACGGACTGGCATCCCGTCCAGGGTGACCCCTGCCCTTTTCTTCTCTTCCTGGGATAAGTGTCACTCACGCTCACTCTGACTCTGTACTGCGTAAGCAGTTCTGAATGTTGGATAAGTAGATATTGGGTGTTTGTTTTAGTAGATTTCAAGGTATGATCATGTTTGCCTACATACTATTCTTATACCCCTGTGTCCTCAAAGCCAGATACAAATTGAGACCTTGGTACTGGAATTCAGTGCTAATCACTGGGGTTGAACTGATCTGCTTAATTCACAAATTTCGGCTGAGGAAACCAGCGTAATATCATGGCCAGGTCTTCCATGCTGTCGTCCAGGTCATGGATTCGGTTTCTTGTGTGACCGTGGTCCTGAGTGGCTCTCTTTGCCCTCCCCTTTGGCATCCCTGGTGACTCACCGCCTGTCAGGGGAGGCAGATTAAACGAGAAAGCCGGAAAATTTGCGGAAGCAGCCCGTTGGCTGTCCTTCAGTGTACGCCTGTACGCCACATTCAGGGGTGACAGCGAGAGCCGGTCTGGTTTTAATAGCCCAGTATGCCAGCTGTTTAAACATTGTAAGAAAGAAAGAAAGAAGGATAGATGGATGGATAGATGGATGTACAATATCCTGGGTTGGAATTTCCGTTTTACGGCCGCAAACTTAAATAAGACGGCAGCAAACCACTGTACACATAGCTAATGTATAAGAAAAAGAAGAGTTTAAGATAAAAAAATTGAAAACAGGACACAGATAAATAAAAGTATTTGGAAGAGGCAAGTTAACGTTTTAGACCATTTTGCGCTTTTATTCTTCTGGATTCTTTGGGCTCAGCATCATAAGTCCACCTATCCTCTGACCGCCATCTTCCTGAGGTGATTTGCTGTAACACGCAGACACAGTGACCTCCGCACTTCCTATCATCTCCCATTCTAAATGCTCAAAGTGGAGTACCGTGCTGTTTTATAGCGTACCGTAACTTTAAAATGCATAGATGTACAGAATTTCCCCAGTACTTTGCTGCTAGTTTAATAAAAGCTGGAGTTAATAATCTAGAAGGCAAATCAACCGCTCTTCCCTAAAGTCCTCCTATTCCCTCGCCCTGCAATGTTTACCTGCTTTGGGGAATAAGGGGCATTAGCAATTAAGCTAATTAATACAAAGCCCACTCTTCTGAGTTCCAAAGGGAGCTTTCCCAGCCCACGCAGGTGGGGGTCAGAGAGTTAGTTGGCCAATAAGTGCCCTTGTAAACAGTCTCTCTGTTCAGTGTATGAAGGTCAAAGCTGGCATGGATTGCTGTCCTCCACCTCATGGCCTTGAGCTGCTATGATGAAGAACATACAGAGAATAGTTATTTTAGAAAATACATTCTTTTCTAAAACCATTTAGCAATCAGTCCCGTTTTTGTCTTACAAATATCCCCCAGCTTATTGTGGGGAAAGTGGGGGAGATGTCCCGTATTTCTTCAGTGGTAGGAGCACCCTAAGGGTCAAACCATAGAATTGCCCCTGATTCTGCTCTACACTGATTCTGCTTAAATTTATGAAGGGTCCAAGATCTTCCTTTTCAGCCCTTGCCGATGGTGAGTTGGGTGCAGATTTAAGAGAAAGCATGTTTGTAGACACTCTGCAACACTGAGAGTTTAGGCAGGTTCTTAACGTTAGTTGTGGCTTAATACAAGATTTAGAAGCGGGTTATGAATAAAGTTCAACTCTGTCAGAATCAATGCCCATCTGACCCTGTCCCGTTTGTTTTGTTCCCATTTGGCCAGCAGGTGTCACTGGCCATCCTGATCCCTTAGTCCTGACTCCCTAGTGTGTTTCCCTATTCCCCAGGCTGCCATGTATCTCGCTTGATTGAGTGAGTGGCTCTGAAGCTGTCACCCCTCTAGTCATGGGTTTCAAGGCTGGCCCGAGGCCTACCCCATTTCTGGAAAATCCAAGGCAAGGATAAGACAAAACCCAATACAGTAAACAAAAGGTGAATCTGGCCAGCCTTGAACCCTTGAATGGAGGGATGACAGCTTCAGAGATATGCACTCAGGCCATTAAGCTACATGGCAGCCCAGGTGACAGGGAAACACACTAGGGAGTAAGGCTTACAGGACAAATGGAACAGAATGGCCAGCGACACCTGCTGGGCAAATGGGAACAAAACAATTAGGACAGGGCCAGACAGACACCAACCCTGACAAACTCTCTTGATGGCAAAATAAATGAGCAGACTCAAATTCTCCTCAGCCCAGTCACACGATCATTTTATGAAATATACAATTCTGTACAGACAGGTTGCAAGGGTTTTTTTCTGCTCAACTTTTGTGAAAGTGCAAATTTAATCAGAGAATCATTGTTTTGAAAATACAAATGCAGAATGTATTCCTTTCTGCAGGCTATTTCCTCCAAAGCGACACAGAGGTAACCAGATGGCCCAGAGCCAGTTATTTCAGAGAGTCACATCTGTTTCTCCATCTCCTTGCTATATTTCTCCTATCAAAATAGCAGTAATAGCTTATAAAAAACGTGACAGAGAGGGGGGAAAAAAGAGTATGCCTATGTTTGTGCATCAAAGATTTAACACATAAAATACACTTGTTATATGTTTAGTACATGATTAAGAGCAAGTGGTCTATAAAACAGAAGGACAGAGTGAATTCGACACACCACAAATGTGATGCCCCAGAATGCTGTGGTGCTCAGACTTTAATGATCTGGAAATAGAATTTGTTAACACTTAAGACAGAGGGGAATAGACTGTGAGTCTTCACAAAACGACCAGCCTTGACGTGATGCTGCCGCAGAGCACAGGCAGTCTTACTGTTTGGTTTATCACATCTTCTGTCCGTTCATTTGAGTGAATCTCTTCATATTTGTACCAGTTTGACTGGAGTATGATGAGACTGTGCTAAGGTTGCCGCGACCTTGACACCTGGCCGTGTGTCATGAATAGCAAAGTAAAATGGAAAACGTAAATATTTTGAAATACAAGCGCAGGGCAGTCAGAGACCTTCTGGGCTGTGCTCCTCTGAACTTCCACTACTCTGACCGTATTCTGATCCAGTCAGTCTCACTCAGTGGTTTATTATTAAAATGGGTTTATTAGTCATGTGCTTGTTAAAAATGTTTGATTTAACTATGTCTTTCACTAGTGCAATTTTTACATTTTAATTATACAGGAAATTTAATTTAGTGTTTAAAGTATCTCTGTTACATAATTATACTAATTAAAATCAAGCATAATTATACTAATTAAAATGTGCATGGAAAATGTGCCGAGAAAACCTTACTAAAACATCAAATCCGTTTTTGTTAACTATCTGTTTGAATGTTGCTTCCGTTCAGAGCTCAGTAACCTGACACACTTCATACAGCTATATAGTATAGTGTGTAAGACTGTAACTGGACGATTATTTTTAACCTTGGTTGCTCAGGAGAAGGAGAAGGAGCTGTTATAAATTCACCCATCCATCTCATACCAGCAACCAGTAGTGCAATTACAGCTGCAGTGACCCAAAACCAATAACAACAAGTAAAAGATATAAAACAGGGTCCACCCTGAATGAGGTCATATTCCATCGCCGGATACTCTTAATCACACAGTCATACACTTGATTAATTAATTAATTAATTAACAAAGAGCCTTCAGCTTGTCTTTTGGCTGTGATTGCATGCTGAAATCCCCAGGGGACACCCACACAAACTTGCAACAGAAGTTGCGTCTGAAATAGTTTTTAGCGATGAATTTTACATTTTCTACTATCATGACCTCCTGCAAAACTGACTTGCAAATTATATCAGTTGATATTGCTGATCTTTGACTTAAACCAAGAATGTCAGTTACAGCATTTCTGATTCAGGTCAGAATATGATACAGAGATTATTTTGGTGCCATTTCAAATGATTTCCGTGCTTGTATATTTTCTTTAAATGCACAGCATATATTTCGATGGTATTTTGTAATTTGAAGAAAATTGGCTAATCTCAAGGAAAGGCAAATATTTAAAATGCATGAACAGCCTCACATATCCAAGCATGGTTTTAAACATTCTCTCTCTCCTTGACATTCACAGACAGCAACTTCCTGCTGGGCAACGCCCAGGGTCACCGCGGCTACCCCATTGTTTACTGTTCGGATGGCTTCTGTGAGCTCACGGGCTTTGTGCGGACAGAGGTCATGCAAAAGAACTGCAGCTGCCGCTTCCTGTACGGGCCAGAGACCAGCGAGCATGTAGCACAACAGATGCAGAAGGCCCTTGAGGGGAGAGAAGAATACCAGACTGAGGTGAAATTCTACAAAAAGAATGGTAAGGGCTCATCGTTACCACTGAAGCAGGTTCGGTGTTTCCCAATCTGGTCCTCGGGGACCCACAGACAGTCCACGTTTTTGCTCCCTATGAGGAAGCTGGGAGGGAGCAAAAACATGGAACGACTGCGGGTCCCCCCAGGACCGGATTGGGAAACACTGGGTTAGAGGGTCAGGTGGGTGGGACAGTGGCCCTGAAAATTGCTTCATAAATTTTCATTTTAGAAATTTTTGTGAAGAAAAAAACGTAAAACCAGATTTGTGGTTTTTGCTATGATCAGCATGTCCTATGCATTAAAGTCCAAGGTTAGACATCAGTATGTTAGAGCTGAGCAGGGCGAAAAGCGATTAGCTATTGTCATTGTTGAAAATCAAGGTGTATTCCTCCTGTCCACCTCCATCTAACTCGCAATCATTACTGTAGGTCTTTAGGCAGGTTTCTAACATCCCGACATAAGAGATTCCGCCCTCTTCGCTATTAACTGAGGTTGGCTCTGCTAGCATATCGTTAATAATGACCATTCTCATACCATCCATGCTGGCTGTTTCGCTCTGGATGGCGCTCACTGGAATGCCAACGTTCACAATATTGTGTCACTGATAGTGGATCCAGATGGACTGACTGTCTAGGGTTCTACTCTCGCACTGGCATTTCAGCAAAGTTTTAGAGTCCATTATTGACTGGGGAAGAGTCAGTTTTGTCATCAGACTGATTTATCTGGAACGCAATTAGTGTGATCTACACTCCTTAAAGTCAAAGATTGTGGTTTTGCCTTATTCCTCGCTCACTTTATTGCAAATCCCCCCCCCAATACCTAATGCAGGTCCGTGCAAGCAGTCACCCAAGGTCCCCATTCGGGGGGGATGGCTACTCCACCAGAACAAGTTCTGATGTGAGACCGGAGTAGCTGCCTTCTAACAAACTTTTAATGAGCTGGCAGGGGTTCAGGTCTGAGTCTGCCAGAGTACGTGCCCTATCCCTACCTGCTAGGCTGCTCTGAAAAAACTCTTAATGAAGTAGTATCTACCAGTGTGGGATGCTCAGCACGGCGGTTTATACAGTGATTTATAACAATTAATGATGCCATTTATAATTAGTCATGTGTTTGAAAAATACTGCATAGCATGGCTCAGTGGTCTTAGACTTTGATATTTAAAGCAATGAATACAGATTATCGTTTGGAATAATTGGTTTGTTTATTACAAGCATGAACGTTTTTACAGGGGATTGTTAAATAGATTAGTTGGTATAAGACCGTATCCTGGAGGCGGAAGCTGAGCAGAGCCACCAGGCACTTCATGTGGGTACAGAAGTGGAGACACGTTTAAGAAAAGCTGTGGAAAGGAATGAAAACAAAAGACCATAATTTTGGCGTCAATGTAAGCAAAAACAAAACAAAATGTATGTTTTCTGGTCTTGGAAAGGGCTACGATAGAGCGTCAGCTGGGACATCAGGGTCTGGGCCAGAGAGTCAAGCCAAAGTTATTACGGGACTGGGGATAAAGCCAGGGGGAAGTGAATGGATGTGCTTATCAACTGACTTTGCCTTTCTTGAGACATCCATGCCCCAGTCAGGTCGCTCTGACGCTATCAGTAAATGAGAGTATCCGCACGGTTTAAACTGGCCATCAGGTGCAGTCAGGCTCCATTGTCTGCATCTCAAAGCTTCTATCCTTTAACCCACCCAGGGAGCCCTTTCTGGTGTTTGCTGGATATCGTGCCCATCAAGAATGAGAAAGGGGAGATGGTGCTGTTTCTGTTCTCCTTCAAGGATATTACAGACACGCATGGAAAAAGTCACCATGGCAGCCAGAAGGAAGGTAGGAGATTGGGAGCAGAAGCTTGGGAAACAGTACGGGCTATTGACGACTACGTGACACAAAAGGGCAATTTAATCGATAGCCATGACATTCTCTGGGTGAAATCTAACAAATGAGCACTTTGTTTGAGCTGGAGGACTTGGGCCTGTCAGTTAGGGCAGGGCGCTTCCCCAGCACCCCTCGATCAGACGTCTCCCTCCCGCTCTTTTGGCAGAAGACAAGAAACGGAGCAGGAAGACCAACAGCTCGCACTTCACGGAAGCCAGGAGGAGGGGACGCACTGTGATCTACCAACTGACCAGTCAGTTCTCCAGAAGAAGCAAGAGCGAGGTCAAACTAAGCAGCGTGAGTAAAGGCCAGAAGTCCACAGCATGTATCACGCTCTACAAGAGGCGTGTGCGTTCCTACTTTACGTATTACGTAAAGATGATGAGTGTTACTATCAATAACTATTGTAGTCACTTAGTGAGTACTTTCATGCTATCAGTTTTGTAGTTTATCGATTCCTGCAAATTATTTTGCAGCAACAACTCAAGGTAATTACCATACTCAGAATGCATTGAATGGTCTCTCTGTGCTTATTTATTTGATGCAGTTATGAATTAACTTATCCCACCGCATGAATCCAAGTCCAATAGCAAGACATGCACAAAATGCCTATTATTTTAGCCTCCTTAGATGCCACTTTATTCAACAAAAACACAAAATGTTCTCACATATAATGCACCAGCACTGAAGCAGCAGTATGGCTACCATTCCATAATCATTGCTATTAATGTGCCTAAACTCAGGACTGCGTGCAGCTGGTAGGCGTGCGGATTGTGATTACATCATTGCTGATGTCACTGTAGCTGACAGTGTGCCTTTAAGAAGAGCTTCATTGCCCTGTTCATCCCTTTCATTGTGCTGCTAATAACATGCCGCCTTCCATGTATTTTGCTGCTGAAGTTCTCTAACACCTACTTTCCATGTTCTCCAAATGTGTGATTTCCTAAACAAAGGCTCACAAACTGACCACTGACCATTTTCTCATACAGCGAATATTTATTATCTATCTGCAGGGGCACATGGGCTTAGATAAGTGAAAACTAGTTTCTGAGGTTGCTGAGGATGCTTTAATGACTGGTCCTCAGAAGCTGTGCAGCAAAACCCCTCTGATATGACACGTCCATGAGATGTGTCAGGACCATGGGGTCAGGGGCGAGTCAGCAAACACCAAGCTGGATTACGCAGTTATTTTAGGTGCTTTAAAAATGAAAATATATTCATTTAAAATGATGTGGTGATGACTATCCTGATGCCTTTAAAAGATCTTTTTTTTTTTTGCGACTGCCAGTCATTTGCTCTCGATTAATACAGGAGCTCTGCTGGATGTATTTTATTTTAAGCCATATAGAAGCCAGTTATTGTATCTGTGAATATATAACTGTTAAAATGCTGTTTCCATATTTAAATAAGATTGTAAAATGACATTTCAGACAACGACAGAATCCAATTTGTGTTCTAGGATGGAGAGAGGATGCTTGACATTTTTTCTTGAAAGCTCTCCACTAGGCCAGATGGGACTTGTGACGTTGCGTAGTGAACTTACCGCCTCTTACCTAATGGTCTTATGGAGTGCAAGCTCAGCCAGGGTTTGGCTCCGGATCCGCATCCTGTTGGGCAGCTCCTCTGGCTGCGAGACGGCCAGTCCATTTCGGGCCAGCCCACCTGGCCCCTCCCTGGATCTCAGCGAGCTTCGCCTCCCCCTCACCTGTCGGAGACGCGTGCCGACCTTCCGGTCTTCCCTCCAAGCAGATGGTGGGGTTATGGGGCGCTTCCATGACCGAGCTGCAATGTCATACCTTCCTCTTGCTCCGAAATCCCATGACACAAAAGATACACCCAAAAAACACCCAACATGCCCCCAGATACCTCCTGCTCTGCCCCTCTCCCATCAAGGAGGAACCGGCCACACCACCGAGTTACTGAGGCTCAGGCAGCGAGGATTTTATATTTCAGTCTCAGTGAGTCTGATTCCATCCATCCATCCATTGACTTCCGCTTATCCGAGGTTGGATCATGGGGGCAGCAGTCTCGGCAGTGAAACCCAGACTTCCCTCTCCCCGGCGACTTCCTCCACCTCCTCTGGGGGAATCCCGAGGCGTTCCCAGGCCAGCTGAGAGACATAGTCCTTCCAGCATGTCCTGGGTCTTCCCCGGGGCCCCTCCCAGTGGGACATGCCCGGGACACCTCACCAGGGAGGCATCCAGGAGGCATCCTAAGCAGATGCCCGAGCCACCTCATCTCGCTCCTCTCAATGCGGAGGAGCAGCGGCTCTACTCTGAGTCTCTCCCGAATGTCTGAGCTCCTCACCCTCTCTCTAAGGGAGAGCCCAGCCAACCTGGAGAAAACCCATTTCAGCTGCTTGCATTCGCGATCTCGCTCTTTCAGTCACTACCCACAGCTCGTGACCATAGGTGAGGGTAGGAACGTAGATCGACTGGTAAATCGAGAGCTTTG
>JAODKF010000103.1:15480696-15500767 GCA_026779585.1 Mormyrus proboscirostris
CAAGTATCCTGGTTTCTTGCTAGCATCCAAAAACATGCAGCTGGGGGAGCCGGTGTCAACAATTTGCCCTTGTGTAGGGGTGTGCCGTGTGATTAGCTGCCTTGTGCCCTAAGCTGCCTGGGATAGACTGTAGACTATCCCTCAAGTCCTAAGGGATGATGGAAGCCTCCGTCCTAATTGCTTTCATGCACTGGAGTAGCAGAGTATTTCTCTGTTCCAGGATGTGTTCGAGAAGCCGTCCCTCCCGGAATACAAGGTGGCGGCGGTGCAGAAGTCCCGCTTCATCCTGCTGCATTACAGCGTCTCCAAGGCGCTGTGGGACTGGATGATCCTGCTGGCCACCTTCTACGTGGCCGTCACCGTGCCCTACAACGTGTGCTTCACCACGCCCGATGACCTGGAGACGGCATCGCGCAGCACCATCGTCAGTGACATCGCTGTGGAGATGCTATTCATCCTCGGTGAGCCAACAGCAACCCGTCGGCCCGGTGGCGTATTCCTGAAGACTCTTAAGTACTTCAGAAAAATAAGTAACACTATACATTGCCTGTACCTTCATAATGCCTTTATAATGCATTCATAGAACATTCATAAGCAGCATGTAAGTATACCTTAACACCCTAACACACCTTAACACAAGGGCGTAACATTGGTTTGAAGATTGTAGGGGTTGAGGTTACCACCCTTTTAAGGCGAGACATGAGAGGTGAATTATTGTCGGCACTTTATAAGCCAGGTTTGGTCATTGGGGGGGGGGGGGGTCACAATCTCCCCATCCCCCCTGTAATTTACGCTCATGCCTTAACAGCTTTAATATAGGCTGCATTGATACAAACATTATATGATGATAACAAACATTATACAGTCAGTCCTGCTACAATGCGTAATATCACACTGCGAATCTGTTCTAACGTGATTGATGTATTTGTACCCGAATCCAATAAAACGCGGAATCTTTCGGTCAGAGCATATTCATCAACGCAATATGGTCTTAGTGAAACTCACTTCTTGCATGCAAAAACAGCAAAAGACAGTGATGTCTGATTTGTGAAAGAATTGTTCATTTGAACCGATTGATTTCAGTGAATAGCTTGAACCGGGTTTTAAATCTAAAAGAATCCAACATTCTGTACGTCCAATGCACAGGCTGTAAAATCTAAAAATATTTGACATAGCACCCTTTTTAAATTCACTTACATTTTCGTAGACAGTAGTCATGTTGCTTTGAGTGTGTCTCTCCACTTACTGTATCCATTATAAGTTAACAAGATGAAGCAGTTACTAGGCAGTTCTCATAAGACTCGTAAGACCCATATGGCATGTTTTTGTTATAATTTATTAATCTATTACAATTATTTCATAGTTAAAATGTATATAATTACTTTATTGGCTATAGGTTTTCATTATTTGATTTATTTTGTTTGGCGCAAGTTACTATAAGTTTTGTAGCGGCATTCCCTTAACTCTGTCTTTCCCATTGAATATGTGTATTTTAGTACACGGTTTTAGTGGATGCCAGGTTTTTCAGAAATGCAACAGTCGGGTTGTAGCAGCACGGACTCTACTTGTGTAATAATATAATGTTTATTATTAATGTATATTAAAACTAAGGTAGATTAGGATGTTAGGGTCTACTTTCATGCCACATATTAATGTTCTTTGGAGGCATTATGAAGGTACAGTTACAGTAAAGTGTTACCGAATAATGTCAAAATGTTTGAAAGGGATCAAATTAATATTGTCAGTTGTGCGACGGGAGGCATGAGAGGAGGAAGCTGAGGAATAAAGTGTCAGAGTGAAGTAATGTATGATATTGTGTTGGAAATCTTCCTGTGACTATAACCTGATGTCAGAAAGCTTTATAAGATTCCGCTGAACTTGTGGGTTTTACCATAGACATTGTCCTGAACTTTCGCACCACCTACGTGAGTCAGTCCGGCCAGGTGGTGTACGATGCCCGCTCCATCTGCATCCACTACGCTGCCACCTGGTTCTTCGTCGACCTAATTGCAGCTCTGCCGTTTGATCTCCTCTATGCATTCAACATCACCGTGGTAGGTAACCAGACCGTCACGATTTGCACGCACAAAAGCACAATGCTGAGGTTAAAATACTTCATATACTTCATTTATTCAAAACATTGCACACTTCCTACTTATCTGCATTTTATTCCATCACTTTTCTAATCACAGTTGTTCTCAGTCTCACAGGTAATATGTACCTCGCACATCCTTTCACACTTCCTTTAGTTTCCACACAACTATTTATAAGGCAGACGAGAAGCACGACCATGCTACCTCCCCTTGTTTATGTGAAATATGGAAGCTTTCAGCCATTTGCAGAAGATGAAAAATAATGACCGTATTTTGAAGCAGCCTGTTTCAGATCCATTTTTTCTGGATTAAAAACTATATCTTCTGCGAGTCCTCCAATCTTTTTTTCTTTCGAAGGCTGCTTTCTTTGCTGTTTCATTTCTTTTGCATGCAGAATGAACTCATTTCAAGACAATAGATGTAACACCTCTGGGGTAATATGTGCAGCACAGCTACCTTATGTAGATAACTGATAGCTCTGAGTTGCCTTTCTAGCCATCTCGCCCGTGTGATCAACCCATGAGGGATCGCTTTTTCTCACAGACTTCTTTGGTCCACCTGCTGAAGACGGTGCGGCTGCTGCGCCTGCTACGGCTGCTCCAGAAACTGGACCGGTACTCCCAGTACAGCGCTATGGTGCTAACACTGCTCATGTCCATGTTTGCCCTTCTGGCTCACTGGATGGCCTGCATCTGGTACGTGATTGGCCGCAAGGAGATGGAGAGCAATGATCCCATCACCTGGGACATCGGTGAGTGGGTTTAACACACTCTTGTTGGGTCAGATGATCACATTTGCTGCCAGGGAAACGCCCAACGTCTACCAAAATCATGGCAACACTGTCAGGGGGATACTTGATCTGTCTCAGTAGTGAGGTGTTTCACCTTTGACTGAGAAACTTGCTGCCCGTGTTCACTATCCTACTTTTGCATCCCAGGGGTTATAAAGGTGCTAATTGCAGTGACCTGCCAGGCAGCATCATTGCTGTGCAATTAGAAATGAGCTGGTGGGGGCCTCATAACATCCCGCCATTGGGGACATCTTGGTCGGGGAGAATAATTAAAACGGGGTCTTTTCTCACATTAAGGAAGGCTAATTCTCTCCCCACCACCCGGCTGGCAGGGGTCACCACGGTGACCTGCTGAGGTACACTTTGTGTTAATTATCTGATGAGGGGAGACCTGGGGGCCGCCTAGCCGCACCCCCTCGGTGGCCATAGTCTGCGGAAGCTGGTGGAGAAACAGACAGCAGGTTTGGGCGGCCACCTCGCTTTATTTTAAGCCGATTTGGGAAAGGACTGGCTGCTCTCAGTGCGGTGCGTTTTTAACCAGCTTAGCGGGGAATGTGGATTCAGCTTAGCCAAGCAGTGCCGGCGGTCATAGGCGTTGTCGCATGCAGCGGCTGAGAAAAACGCAGCGGCATCCCCCATCTGTGAAATGTTTACCCCCCCCTCCCCCGCCAGGTTGGCTGCATGAATTAGGGAAACGACTGGACACCCCCTACACCAACAGCACGCTGGGGGGGCCTTCCCCACGGAGCTCCTACATCGCCGCGCTCTACTTCACCCTCAGCAGCCTCACCAGCGTGGGCTTCGGCAACGTCTGCGCCAACACGGACGCCGAGAAGATCTTCTCCATCTGCACCATGCTCATCGGGGGTGAGCGCCGCACGGCTGAGACGCCCGGGCTTCTCCCCCATCAGCCAGGCTTTGAGGAGGGCCTGACGAAGTGAAGGAGCTCTCTGTAAACGTCGCAGAGCCGCGGCAACAAAAACATCCCCAAAACCTCACAGCTACAGTGTGGGATTCAGCGATCAACACACAAAGCCACCGTCTGCTTATGCTAATCTATAAATAAATGCTTTCACTAAAAAATACTTAAAAAGTTTAAAAATAACTCTTGTCACCCTTTGGGGTTCTCAAAGACGATCACACAGAGGATGGCAACTTTGGATTCAGTTTTTATTTTCCATTGCCAAGAACCCTGCCTGTTAGCTGTTAGCTGTTAGCATGCTTCTTTTGCTTTAGCTCATGCCTCATTTACTGTCTCAGCTTCAGCTCAGCAGACAGGGGCACCATAAAAGGGAGGATGGTTAGGATGATACCAGGGGCCCCTAGGTGACAGGGCCCCTGTGAAATTCGGGAAACAGCTGGATTGGCCTGGGGGCCCAAACTCTGTAGTGGCACCTCTGCAGCAAACTACTTTAAACAGAATTGGCTTAGTTATGCAGTTACTACCCCATACTCAGATGGAGACAGGCAGTGGGCAGAATAAGCCCATCACTACATCCAGGACGTCCTCTACACTACAAGCAGTTGATGTACACCACTCATGTAGACGTTCCTTTTAGTCTGCCTAAAGTGGGACTGCTGGAGTTATCAGAGCGATCTGATCGATTACCTTGATGCTCTCCCCCCAGCCTTGATGCATGCAGTGGTGTTCGGAAATGTGACGGCTATCATCCAGCGCATGTACTCACGCCGCTCGCTCTACCACACGCGCATGAAGGACCTGAAGGACTTCATCCGCGTCCACCGATTGCCCCAGCAGCTCAAGCAGCGCATGCTGGAGTACTTCCAGACCACCTGGTCCGTCAACAACGGCATTGATGCCAACGAGGTGGGGCCTTTTTACGCTATGAGGAAAAATCACCAATAGTATAAATCTGCTCATACAGTATGTAGGGTATATACAGTGTCCTCAATGTCTGTTCATCAATGTATCTATCCATCTTCCTTAACCTCTTATTCAGCATCCAGTATAGAACAGTCCTTGCAAAAGAATCTTGAACTGTATTGAGTTAACTACAGATTAAAATAACATTTAGTTAGCAATTTCATTTCTGAGATCATGTGTTACTAAAACACAGCACAGTAAATCTGTGAGGTATAATTTTTATCTTGTAAATAAGAACTTAATTATCATTTCTATAAACATTCCTTTAGCTGCTGAATAATTCTGCCGACGTGTCATGTGAAGTCAACTGAGATGGCAACATTTAAATGATTTATTAAGCACAGTTTCAAAACGAACGACAAATTAAATAAATACATGTAGTAAAGCTTCTCCAGTGACATCACATTCTCTGACAACTTTCTGAACTGCTCGAAACTTCCACCTGGATTGACATCACATTGTTAGACTCCTTCCTATGCTCCTTTACACTCTCCATATTTGACTTTTTGCATTACAGTACATGTTTTGTTTCCTTTTTAACAAAGGGAGTCAATCTCAGTTCATTGTGTACCTTCCGGATTTATTTTAGAACCATTCTCCTGGCGTAATTGGTTGAACTTGCAATAATTAAATATCCTACTTTAACAGCAACTGGGTATGTCTGGAATACCCTGAACAGCTGCAATCTGCAAAAACCTTTTATGATAAAAGTGGCGCTATTTGGTTGCTTGATGAAGAATCTCGATGGTGCCTCCTCCGTACGCGCGGTGTGCCGAGGCCCCCCCAGCTGATGCCGCTACGGTCTGGGCCGCTCCTCCTTATCTCCTGCAGCTTCTGCATGACTTCCCGGACGAGCTGCGCGCTGACATCGCCATGCACCTGAACAAGGACATCCTGCAGCTGCCCGTATTCGAGAGCGCCAGCCGTGGGTGCCTGCGCTCTCTCTCGCTGCATATCAAGACCTCCTTCTGTGCCCCTGGGGAGTACCTCATCCGCCACGGCGACGCCCTGCATGCCAACTACTTTGTCTGCTCAGGCTCCCTGGAGGTGCTGAAGGACGGCATGGTGTTAGCCATCTTGGGTCAGTGTTAGCACCTGGCTACCCCCCCCCCCCCTTCACCGTGGTTATGTGTCTTCAGTATGTCGTTGGCATCAAATGAGGCCCATGAATTAGTTTAAATGAGTGCTGTTATACCCCATATGTCGTGCCGCATATCGTATGACGGATATGTAAATATAATCACTTCAGGTGTTGATCAACTGTTTTTATATCTGGTTCTATTCAAGAGCATTTCACATTGTATCCTTAATGTTTCTTTTTAATTGCTGACCTGTTGAAAAGACGCGGTTAAGTGGTCTTAAAGCAACTTTAGAAGGTAACACTTTACTTGATGGAACTTAGTTACTACTGAAGTACAAATTATGAACAAAACATGAACAAATATAGTTGTTGCTTGAGGTAAAAGATGCATCACGATTCATTGATGATGAACAAACATGAGATCAGTGTTTAACTTCCCTTCATTATTTGTTCCTTCAGTCGTTCACAAAGGTTTACAGAATTAACAGAGTAACAAATATAGTAAACTGCTTGAGATAAAACATGCATCATGATTCATTAATGATGAATTAACATGAAATCAAATGTAATTAAGACTTAGTTTGTGGTTAATTAATACATAAGTAATAGTATAATATTATATTATTCGTGTCCCATCAGGTAAAGTATTACCCTTTCAGGAAAATTTGAATTACCCATGAGCCAGTGGGTTGGCAATGCTATGCTGTTTTAGGGAAGGGGGATCTCATAGGAGCAGACTGTCCAGGGCAGGAGCAGGTGATCAAGACCAACGCTGACGTGAAGGCCTTGACGTACTGCGACCTCCAGCACATCAGCGTGAGGGCGCTGAGAGAGGTGCTGGAGCTGTATCCGGAATATGCCATCCGCTTTGCAGACGACATTCACCACAGCCTCACCTACAACCTGAGGGCAGGCAGCGAGGCAGAGGTAAGGCTGCCGTGGAAAGTCACCCGTGCGCACGAGCATATGGGGTGAAGAATGTACGTGAATAATCTGCAGGGATCCATCAGCATGAAAACAGCAGGGGCCTCATTTCATCAGCAAGCACAAATACATGGAATCTCATCCTCACAGAATTTAAAACTGTCTGACACACCTGTAATGTGTATCCGGATGTCCCGTACTGTGCAAAAGTCTTTGGCAGTCGATGAAAAAGTTTAAAGCTATTTATTTGGGTAGCAAGTGTATATTTGCTCAGAAAAAAAAACATAATTTAACATTACGACATATGCAAATTAACAGTAACACAACACTAAAACTAATAAGAATTTCTTCTGCTCTCCAAAATAGAATTTTGTTAAATTAGTTAAATGAAATGAATGAAATGAGATATTCATTAGCCGGATGAGGTGTGGTAACAAAATCCTGGGGTCACTTTATGACGGATGTCAAATGCGTGACAGACATGAGTGTTTTTCAATATGTGTGCTTCACTGTGCTTGTGTTCTTGCGTATGCATTTTATGTCATGTTCTAATGTCACTTCCAATACTAAGAAGAGAAGCTTTCATTTGTAATGCACTATAAATACCTTCATAATGCAGTACAAAGCATCCTAAATGCTTCTACTGACCATTGTAATGCATTATGAATGTATCTATAGTGCATTATAAATGACTACATTGCAGCTTATGAAGTATTATAGTCAACTCATATAGTCATGCTTTACTAACCCAGTACTTCTCAAACTGGTCCTCAGGGAGCCCCAGATGGTCCATGTTTTTGCTCCCTCCTAACTCCCTGACAGCTGGGAGGCAGCAAAAACATGGACCGTCAATTTCTGTCTGTACAGAAAAAAATATGAAGTACTATTTTGTTATATCTATTACATATTCTATTTTCTTTCTATAGAAATTGATCAGGACTCTGAATAACATGTCATGTAATATGCAAAGGCTTTGCATTAAGGGAATTAAAGTTCATACGCCTGCCGGTTGGACAATTTCTGCATATCAACAACAGGACTACAAAATGCCATCCCTCCACCAACCAATTTAAAGGTCTTCTTTGTCTTAGTGAAGAAAATGCAAATCACCCCCCAAAAAACTTGGTATTTAGTTTTGGGTTATCAGCACTAATGTTCTGAGCTCCTCGCCGCTGCCATCTGCTAACAGTGTGGTCTGGCGATGGGCCAGACACGCAGCAGAAAGATGACAAAATGAAGAACGGCCAGTCGAGATAGAGGGCCGCGCGCTCTCTCTCTGCGCCCATGCTGCGAGTATTAAAAATGTATCCAAAGAGCAAAGAAGTGCAAGAAAATGCACAAGACTCACTTTCTCCAGTGTCGTCCTGTGCCTGCATTAGCCTAAATAAAACGTGACCGAAAATGGCATGTCTGACCGTTACAGGGGTGGCATACCGTTGTCTTCCTGTCATTTTCATTTCGTTGTCCTTGTCTGTATACGCTGCTGCGTCCTGTTCGACCGAGACACGACTCCCGCCTTCGGTTAGAACCTGGGTCCTGCGGTTTCCCCAGCATTTGATCATTCTAGGCAATAATTAATTCGCCCCCACCTCAGCTTGGTCCTCTGTTCTCTTAAATCCCCCCCTCATGGTTTATAAAGACAAACATTTACGGGTAGATGGTGCAGTAGAGACTATATCAGTCACTTCTTGAAGGAAGCTGCCTCACATTTCTCTGCTAGTAAATTCCGGCCTGTTCACTTTTTAGGGTTTGACCAGGTTTTCACGGTCACCGAGGGTCCCGCACGTAAGTCATGCGACGACTTATTCTCTCTCTAGTCTTGAAATTTACCATGCAAAATATTGTGTCAAAGAAACATTGCAGGTTGTGAATATTGTTTCCATTTACAGAATTCTAGGATGACGAGAATCACCTATATATTGCTTGCTAAACCATAAAATTCGGAAATTTTGAAAAGCTGCCTGCAGCTTTAAATTCTGGACGTAGCAAAGCCTGACCTTATATTCCAGGGTGCTACTTTTGTTGTCCACATAGCCACTGAACTGTTTCATATAAAATCACTGCACTAATAAAAAATAAACTGGTGTTTCACCATAAAAAAATCCAATTACTGGTTGCGTACACAGGGGTCCTCGGGGCTCCTGTGGACTGATGTACAGGGACTGTCTGTAATGTGCTTTCACTGTCCTTGCTGCACACAGCGGCTGGACCACAGCGGCCACCCGGAGCAGAAGCTGCCCTCCGCAGGGGGACACGCTGAACGGCACGAGGACCACTTCCATCTCTCCCCGGCCTCTAAGTCGCGCCGGAACCTCATGCTGCCCTCCTTGGGCAGTCCAGTCCGACGCACTTCACTGGGTAGCCTGCTGGGCGACGAACTCCGCCAGTTTAACGCCCTGCGCCGCTGCCGCTCCCCAGCCCGGGGCTGTCGGGCCCGCAGCCCTTCCCCCAGCCATCAGTCCAGGGCAGAGCACCACCGGCCCCCCCAGACCCCCTCGCGAGGCTCTGTGCATGACGCTGGCAACAGTCATAAGCCCTCCAAGCTGCCGATACCCTCACTGAACTGTTTTGGACCCCCTGACCTCAGCCCCAGGTACCTGCTACACTAAATCCCTGAAGACCGTACCAGAGGCCTCAGGTCCGTAGGGACAGAGCTGGTGGTACCGCCCGTATTTTTGAGATTAAATTGTGAAACAAGTAACTTTGAAATACCTCATTACTATAATGTTATTGTCACTTAACCACACATTGTCTCTCTTCTTTCAAATAATTCACTATTGTAATATTGTAAAATGTATCATCTTCTTACCTCCTCAATTTTTTAGCCACCAGCTGACACTGCAGTGTGTAGTGATGAGCAAATTGTCACGTAATGCTCCACATTTCCCCAGCACGGTAATAATATAATTTACAGTCTAATGCAAAATCCACCAGTAAGTACGGAGTCTACATCTGGGAAGTTAGATCTGCCTGAGGGAATTCTGCGTCTTACAGTGTCTTCAGAATAATTTACACAAGCAAATCCACTTTATTCTTAAGGAGGGATTTCAAAAATGGAAAAAAATCCTATCCATAGTAGGTTATTATTCTTTTTTTTTAAACACCGAGGAGGGAAATGGCATCTGAGGTCTGCTATCGAAACCCAGACAGGTTAACGGCTCCCCAAGGACAGGAAAGAAACACTGAGTTCTCAGATAACAGGGGTGTCCAGAGCGACTTATCTCTGTGTCGTAACTCTACCCTCATTTTATAAATGGAAGGGGCCAGACTCACACTGGTGAGCACACACAAAGGCAGCGGGAGGGGCTCAGCACCCCCAGGCAGGTCACATACTGTCATGTCCTCTGCATCTGAGCCCCCCCCTCGGCAGAACTGCCCCTGCCGCCAGCCGCTTTCTCATCTGGCCTTCCGCAGCTAATTAAGGATATGCGATTTCCATGCCCCCTGCGCAGAGTCGTGGACGGCATTGAAGACAACGGGCGGACGTTTCACTTCAACGTGGAGAGGAACGGCGCCAGGATCAGCAGTAATCGACCTCCAGGTGAATGCTGAACCCTGCAGCTACTCCAGCCCAGGTTGCCTTTGATTATTCATCACGCAGCATAAAGTGCTGCCACCAGGAGATAAAGACACATATGCTGTGTTCGGTGAAGTTGGAGGTCGGAATTTCCAGGTCAAAAACTTTTCCAGGTCAACTTTTGAGCTACAGCCTTTCAATGAGCCATGACACCAAATGTAAACAATCGATACGACTGACCGTCTTAATATGATTTTATAATAAACTATTATTATCGAATAAAAAAATTTTCATTTAATAAGTTTATGAATTGTAAACCGAGAATAGTATGCAAAATAGTAAGCATGATAACCCCAAAAGGCTGAATAATGTAAAATCCCACATTTAGTTCTGTATGTACACAGAAGTTTCATTTCTGTAAACTATAGATTACAGCTAGCATTTCTGTAAGCTATAGATTAATGGCCTACTAAAGTTACCCATATGACTAGATAATTAGCGATATTTGTGATTAATTTGGACACTAATCTACATACATAATTGGTTTTGTCTTATTTATAGTGCTTCTATTGCAATGTATGAAAGGAAAAATCACTCTATGGCCTCCAGTTAATTACTTATCATTCATGGTAATGGCTCCTGTGGCGGATGGCATGTTGCCTGACATCACAGCACCTTCTTCTCAGTGAAGCCGGGGTATGTGAAACTGTCCCGCGTTTCCCCGTCAGAGCTTGGACATCCGTCTGCCTTTCCATGGTACTTATTCAAGTAGGAGGTCGGACATTTTCGGGTTCTGAGTTGTCTGGAGCGCAGCGATAGTGTAGAGATGCAGCTCAGAGCAGTGCATTCTGGGTGGGGAACACTTGAAGCGTCATGTCCCATCACTAATATAGATAGAGATATGAAGTGCCTGAAACTAATGGACTTCCTGAAGCTTCCTTAAAGCGTCATATGAACCAGCCAATAATGTACACTGACCACCCCCCCTCCCCGACCCCTGACCCCGTCTTTCTCAGCGGACAGCAGCCAGGTAACCGCCACTCTGCTTTTGGAGACCGAGGAGGTGAGGCAGAGCGTGTGCCAGCTGAACAAAGAGGTATGTGGGGGCACTGGAGGGTCCCCTAAAACAGGGATCTCAAACTTTATATAGTGTGAGAGGTACCTCTACAAGGAAAATAATCGGGGGGGGGTTGAGAATATGTCAACTGGTGGGACTGGGGGGGGCTCGGGTGGCAATAATAAAGACTGTCGACCTGGGGGAGGTGGCGACAGCAAACTTTATCCAATTTCATCACCAAAACACATTCAAAATATCTACAATTTACAGTGATTTAGTATGATGCTAAACAATTAACGGCCAAAGAAAGGTAATGGAATAATGTGGCATTCTGAAAGCTGCAACAGCAAAATTCTGAAATTTTGTTCACCGGTTATTACTTTAGATTTTGATCGGTAATTGATATAAGAACAACTTGAATCATAATTAATAAGTTCATGTAATAAATTGATTAAAAGGGGAATTCTTGAAGTCTCTACTGAATGACAGATTTTCGAATGATCAAATTCTGCTGTGGCCCCGGGAGTTTATGTTTGATGGGAATGAGGAACTGTCTAGTACAATACAGCCAAAACTCAGCGGGAGTGCTGACACAGGGATCCTTAAAAAACTCCTTCTAGTCTCATTTTCCTCTCTCCTTTTCTCTGTCTATTTCTTTCTTTCTTCCATCTCTGGGGCTTTGTGTAGCTAAAAACAGGCCTCTCCTGACATAGTTTCAGATCGGCAGGTGTAACAGGGAATAGAGGCAGCGGATGGGCATGGTAGAGTGTCTGGGAAATGGAGGTATAACTCCATAAAGTAGGAGCAAGAAGAAATCTGATGGCCAAGGCTGGGTTACTGGAGAAATAAGTCTCGCAGTCTTATTCAATGTATTTTTATAGAGAAAATTAGAAGTTCAGCAGAACAGCAATATGTACAATATGATATACTTCGATGCATAAACACCAGCAGCCTCGTCATCTTTTATGCAACCCCCATGAAACATGGGAACGTTTCTCATTACTGAAACAGTGTTGCGCTATGTTCCTTATAGGTATTTGGAGGCTATAATTCCCCAGACAGTAGTGAATCTATCAGAGTCAGTTAGAATGGATCTTTCCCCCATGCATTCTAAGCAGATAATCAATCTACCCAATCCTCAATGTTCATGTCCCGCTAACAGGCCAAGGTCTTCTTGTTTTCATGTACCATACTGTGTCTTTTTTTCCCTGTAATAGATGAGTCTCCTGAACCAGGAAGTGGCCCAGCTGACCAAGGAGCTCCACCACATGATGCACTTCCTGCAGGCCCATGTAGCCGTGCAGCACTACACCTCAACCCTCTCCACCTACCCCTATGGGGTGCATGTGGTCTCCAACCCCTCCACCAGCAGCAGCATGGCCTACAACGTGGCGGCCGGCCTACACCTGCACCACGAGCCGCTGAGCCACCACGCCGGGGGGGTGTGGAGCTTCGGCGGGGCCCACGGGAACACCAGCCAGGCCAGGGGGGCGGCGATGCGCCAGCCGGCCGAGACAGAGAACTGCCACTTGGTAGATCACTTCCATCATGCACCCAGCCCCAGGTCCTCCTGTCTACAACCACCGTGCTTTACCTCATCGCCACAATCAGCATATGGAGCTAGCATCCCTGTCAACCTTCGTCATTCCCATCCCAGCCAGGGCCACCAGCTACCAGCCAGCTACGAACACACGTTCTCCACATCTACCATACCCACCTCCGCCCATTCCACCATGGCAGACCACAGCAGGTACCCGCACCTTCACGTATCCACGAAACCCCTGTTGCATCCAGTTGGCTCTAAGCAAAGCGACCTTGCAGCCAGTTCTGCTCCTCTTCACATCCTGGACACATGCAGCCTCCTGGAAGTTCATCTCCCTGCCAACCCACCCCTCTCGGGTCCTGCTTCTGTTCACAGGCAGCCGTCGGTCACCTCTCTGGATTCAGGGCCATCCAGACAGGACATCATTGCCTCTGACCATCCTTTGGGTGACTCTGCTGGTGTGGAGCACATCAGTCTGGAGTGTCTTCTGAGCGAGCAGAGCTCACTCGGGAGGAGGGACAGCGAGACCCCAAAGTCCCGGCGTTCCAGTGTTGGCATTCAGACATCAGACACTGAGCCCTTCTGGACTATAGACATGGCTGACTAGGGGGTTCTAAGGGGGTTCTAGGGGGTTCTAAGGGGTTCAGGACAGAGCTTTACTGCTGAGGCCTCTGCTCCATTTGCACACTTGGAGTTTACACACTTGTTATTGTCTGAGGTGGATTTTGGGGCATTTTGAAAAAAACTACATTCTGCTTTTTTCTGATATAGGTGTTTGAGATTTGCTTGGTATTCAGGTGACTCCCATTCATGCCAGTTGCAGCTCCTCTATGCAAAAGCTCATTATTTCCTCCTCACAATTACATTCTTGTGTGCATCTCCATAAACACATATGAAGAGTAACTCTCTGATCTGAAGTTCAAAGTCCTCTGTGCTATTTTTACAGTTCACTTACACCATTTGACAAAAATAAACATTTACATTTAGTGTTTTAATTATCTTCAGGTTAAATCAAGGGGAAATTAAGCTTTTTTGTTAAGCTTTTCCAAAAAGTTTTTTTCTATCCATGTAGTGTCTAACGTAGTGAGTTATTATGATCTACTCCATTTTAGTAGCAATCTTTGGTGCAACAAGGTACTTCATGACAAAACGGAATCAATGGCCACGCAGTTTCTGAAGAGCTGATGGGCTTGTTGCGGTGCAGAGGGTCATGACTAACATACAGCTACCTGCATCCAGGTACCTCAGCTTCCCATAAACCTTTAAGTCACCTTTTCACATAGTTGCATCACAAAAATGCTGTTTTTCAGTATTATCTTACCATCTCGAATGGTAAATATCCTCAGATTTGGTTTTTCCTAAGGAAAAGGCATCCAGATGAAATGTGTTAACATTATGGACTATAAATGTTCTTGTAAGAGTGTTCAGTGGACGGTTACTGCCATCAACACGCTCACTCGATCAGTACTAAATGACACTTGAAGCTTTGTTTTTTTTTCCAAGTAGCTGATGAATAATAACAAACCATATGCCTTGTTAAAAAATTTTATACATATCGAATGTTTTTAATTTATGAGAAAGGATGCAATACTTGACTGGTTTTTGAGTTTTGTATTGGGTTCAGAGGATCCCCCTAATGAAGATTTCTTGCTTTCAGTCCTACCTTTCGTAGCTGGTACCTTTAACGCATAATACCGACATTTAGATGAGACATCTGATTACGCGGTAAACAAAGGGACAGCTTTTGGGCGCTACTCCACGCTGAGCTGTGGCCGCCTTCCTCCAGCTGTGCCCGACCCTCATTGATCCTAAAGGTTGGCCCACGGTGTCATGCAGCTGATTGCCAATGTCATGCGCATGCCATGAGGCCAGTGTGTTTCCCCCACGATGACAGCCTCCTAGCGTGATCACTTAACCATTTCCGTTGCGTCTTTGCCTGAAAACATATCTGTACAAATTCTACTACTACAAGAAAACTCATCCCCATCCTGTGCCCAAGCATCCTTCTCAGTGAGATTTGGTGGATTACATACCCTGTCTGATACCTGCAAATGAATTTAAAGTCAGATCAAAGGAAGTCATGATATTTTAGGATCTCCTTGGGTATAAAAGACAAATTGCATGCGAGCATGTCAACACGACCGATGTGGACCAGAGTACAGTCATCTGCTCAGGCAGCTGCTGAATCTCCGGTACTTTAGGGCTTGCTAAGTTCCTTCTTAATTCAACTGGCTTTGTTACTTGCATGATTGGTTTAGGAGATGTCTGCTTGTACATAGATTCAGTAAAACCTCAGCCATAAGCCGACAGTGGTCACAGCCTCATCAAAACATTTAATTTCTAAAATAAGACACATTTCGGTTTGAAGTACAAACCGACTGCGTATTAGGAGGAGATACAGGAAACCGTAGTTGTGTAAAACATGCTGCTGTAGTTTCGCAAAACTATAAACAATTTTCATTTCAACATTTGCCTGTAATGAAGAAACCAGACAAACAAGGATGTATAAGGTCTGTATAAAAAATGTGGAGAAGCACTAAAGAATGCTGCTTATTATGCACGCCATTGATGCAGCACTTCAAATAAGTCTCATGAAGAGCCCTCCGTAAGTCAGTAAAAACAGCCTTGCTAAGAGGCCTCAGATGGGTATGCCCCAAGATATGTACTGACACAGGTACACAAGCTTTATGCAGATTAAAATTTGTCTAAATGGGAATGCATTCTACCGTATATTTGCACTAATTTCTGCTATCGCTATTATTATCATCGATATTATTACAGTACTGTAATAATAAAAAAAACACAATATCATTATTATATTATACTTTATTTTCATGTTGTATTGCAAGCAACCAGCATGGGTTTAAATAATAATGCTTGCAGTTTTTTAAAAAGCACAAAAAGGGGCACATCAAAACTACAAAGTACAGCGAAATGGCGGTGAGGATCCCAACCCAGCATCGTTTATATGCTTTTAATTGAAGTATATCATATTAATCTATTTTGGAAAGTCCCTATATACGTTTATTTGCAGTGCACACAAAATAGGAATAAAACAGAAGCATCTGAAATGCCACATAAATGAGGAATTATATTTTTAAAGTTATAGAATGTGATAAAAAAGTTCCAAAAAGAACACATGAAGACTTACTGGGATTATATATTAACAAAAACACTAAGTAGGCCTATATATGCCAAAAGAACATTGTTTGTGTTTAAAAGCCATGAAACGTGTATTTTAGCTTATATATCTGACTCCACCCATTTTGATTTTATCAGCAGGAATGAACCAAACAAACAACAAATATATTTGGTTGCAAATTATTCTTGCAAACGTATTAACATATGCGCACTATGTGATTGGATGTGGTCTGAGTCTAAAATCTTTTTATTCTTTTATGAATTATTGCTCTGTTAAAGAGCTTCCATCTACTGTAGGAAGCATCATGAAGCTGTGTGAAGCAGAGAAGGGCCTCCTGTCAGCTCACACTGAGGCGACATGCACTGTAGTACATCTGCTGGTTAAATATCCTCTGGGGTAGGGGGAAATGGTGACTTTACAGCATGCCTAGAGAAGTTAACGGAGTCAAATATGCCCGTTTGCATTGGCAGGAAAAGCTGGTAGAGGGAAACTCATGGTACGGTCCTATGCAACTGCTATGTAAATGTCACAAAAGCTTAGAATGTACTTTGTCTCCAACCCAATGAAATGCGCATTACTGGTTGTACAAGAGAGCAAATGATACACCAATGAATCTATATCTTTGAATATTACCAGTTACTCATTTAACCAAAATTGTAGTGTTTCCTCCTCTAGAATACATATCGAATGCTGTTCTTCAATGTTATGATTTCTCCATAATAAAAAGGTAGAATATCCAACTATCCAACATAAATTCAGTTCAGTTCGCATGAAAAAAAAAAATACAACTGAATGTTCCTTAATGCTCGTTTAATTTTTCAATTAATTTAGATATTGAGCATGCAGAATGACCAGCTGTAATGTTAAAAATGATAACAAATAAAACAAATCTACTTTGCTACTACATGCTGAGCCATCATTTACTTTTCATGTATAGTCGTGCATATTGTTTTATTTAAATATCGGCTTCAGTAGTCTGTGCCTTTTGGTTGTTCATTCTGTCGGAGCAAAAACATCACTAAGAAACTGTCGCTTTTTTGTTTTGTAGCGTGCGATTGTGTATCTCTTACTGTCAAGCCAACACCCCTGGGAATCAGCATCTTTTGGTGAATCCGATTCTTCCCCGGCCTGCAGCGTCCGTCAGTATCCTCATTAGTTGCTGAGAAAAGAAGAAAATAACACATCGTCAGAGAGGCTGTAGACTGAGAGTGTTGGATGGGGTGCTTGATGCACTTAGAGTGTGCGCAATACTAACCACCCTCAACTCGGGTCGCCGCTTGAAATACTTCTCTGTGCCCTTATGAACAGGTCACCGTGAAAATTGAATTTTGGCAGGTAATACACGTGGCAACACGACCGCACCGCTGCACTAGTGAAACCCGAAGGACTGGAGGCCAGACTCTGCAAGTGATTTCCATTTACACTGCAGCTGTCATATGTGTTTACTGCAGGCAAAGTTTGTGGAAAAAAAACCCACAATGGGGATAAAGACTAGGCTGCAAGTGTATGAAAAATAATGCCTGCAAGTATGTCAAATTTAATTGCTCAGAAGCAGTGCATGGGAAGGAATTAACATCTGCTCCCTGTAATTTAGACTAACAAGCCCCAGCTGTCTCCGCAGCTTTGAAAAAGTTCCTCCATCATCTTCTCTTCTCCCTATAAATAAGACTCTTTTAGCCCTTTGTAGGTGCATTTTCCAGAGACTGAGTCTATATTCAGTGAAGCATGAGGTGTTTGCATTTGTGTCAGTGCTTCTCCTCAGTCCTCGTTCAGTTTCATGATTTTGAAAACAATCTTATGTAACATCATTGACTTAAAAGGCTGAGATTGTTTGGGTCACAGGCAGTTCTTTACAAGACTAACTACTCATATCGGCACTGAAAGGGTAATTGGAATCAAGCTGAGGTAAAAAACTGGGCAAAAGCAATCTGACTCCTAAAGAATTTATGTGGATAATAGGTTATTTAAAAAGCTGCGATATTGTGAAAAGTACAAATTTAAAGGTACTGTGTTTTAATCACACAAGACATGACAATTGATCATGAGAAGAACAGATGGGTGATATGGCTGGAAATCACATGACTGGAGATATCTGTGCCTGAGAAAGCATTTCGCTCCCATCCTCAACTACATGCTTATAACGCTAAGCAGCTTTGGAACGTCACTCGTTTTATCTCACAGCATGATGCTACTTAGTTTAAGGGTTTCTCAGGGGAACCAGATCATCACACACATTTTATAAACATGCTGATTGTTCGTCTGGGTGCCAGCGCAGAGCCACACATGCCAGCAGCCACGTTAAGGCACTAAAAAGTTGTACTAGTCTGCGTTTCGAGAAAGTGGGTTCAGTGGATGAAATTCTAAGGAACTGCCTTAATCAGCAGAATGACTATGTCGCCTATATGTCACCTGCAGCCGCACTGACTGCCTGCCTCAGGTGTTCCCTCTGGAGAGCGCAATTACAGGCGAGAGATAACTCTCACCATCCATTCCTGGAGTGTCCTGAGGGGGCGTAGGCTGCAATAAAGACAAATGACTGTGCCTGCAGTCCTGAAGACTGGTCGCCTTTGACTGGGAGCAGAGCCCCGGTGCAGGTGAGAGGCTGTCTTCTGAAACACCTTGGCCTGCTCCCTCAATGCTGCATCTATTTCTGTCTGTGCCACTTCTGCCTTTCTGTTCCTGCTTAAGCTCCTTTACGCCTCCTTTAGCATCTTTTCTTTGATGCACCTGGAGTCCATCCCAGGATAAAACAGGACACAAGGCACAGGGCATTTAGGAAGGGATGCCAGCTCATCACACACATGCATATGTAATCGTGCACTATCGGTAATTTAGAGATAGAGGTTCACAAGGCTCCATGTTTTTGGACCGCAGTGTTTATACACCATTCTCCAGGAACCAGGAAATACCAGGAACAGTTGTGGCTCATCAGAAGACAGGTAGGACAGAAAATCCAGTGGGCAGTAGCTCTGCAGGATACCCCATGGAATAGTGACATTCATATCTGTTTTTTTTTGAGTTGCAAGGATAAATATAAGGATAAGGATGGTTGAAAATGACAGAACCCATCTTTGAACCTTTTACATACAAAAATGTGTTTACGCTCCATGACCTATGCCTAAAATATTACAACTTACCCTATTCAGACCTGTTTCAATGGCTTGTCTGTAACTGAATATATAGTGAAAACTGATGACTTTTTTCGTTTTTCATCTATGTTATATTTAGTGAGGGCTGTCCTTTGTGTTTCCTAGTTGTCAGGGCCTACATATTGCATTGATTGCATTGAACAGAACGCCAACCGTTTACGCAGCAATCCTTTATTGTAGGACGTCATTAAACGGTTATTTAACACATTAGCAGTTGGTACTGACCTCTGCTGGAAAACCCTGATACTACAAATGTCTAGAAATCCCATCACGTACAAGCTTCCTACACCGTGTATCAAAAGATCTCTGGCTCCATCTAATGGTAACAAAAAAAATCTCTATATTTTTTAATGTATATATCTATATTTCTTAATCTATGTTTTTAAACTAGTTAAAAAATCGAATACACAATAAATAGCAATGGGTAGCGAGGTGGCATCACACCTTCAAGGTTTTTGTTAATTTTTCCAGTTTTTGTGTGAGTTTCTTCTAGGCGTCCCGGTTTCCACCCACAGTGCAATGACGAGCTGATTTGGGGGTCTTTGTTAAAATTTTAATTCTCCATCGTGTGCTTCTTAAGGTGGACTGGCAGATATTTAATTACACATGCATACGCTCACTGGCCACCTTATTAGGAACACCATTGTAATACTGGTCATTATTTCCTGGGGCTCTCATAACAGCCACATTCTTCACGGTATGGATTTGACAAGGTGCTGGAAACATTTCTTGAAGATTCTGCTCCATGTTGATATGATTGCATCATGTAATTGCTGCAGATTTGTGGGTTGCACATTTCTGCTGATAATCACCTGTAATTGCTGCAGATTTGTGGGTTGCACATTTCTGCTGATAATCACCTGTAATTGCTGCAGATTTGTGGGTTGCAC
>JAODKF010000103.1:15500867-15530518 GCA_026779585.1 Mormyrus proboscirostris
TGTAATTGCTGCAGATTTGTGGGTTGCACATTTCTGCTGATCATCACCTGTAATTGCTGCAGATTTGTGGGCTGCTCATTTCTGCTGATAATCACCTGTAATTGCTGCAGATTTGTGGGTTGCTCATTTCTGCTGATAATCACATGTAATTGCTGCAGATTTGTGGGTTGCACATTTCTGCTGATCATCACCTGTAATTGCTGCAGATTTGTGGGCTGCTCATTCTGCTGATAATCACCTGTAATTGCTGCAGATTTGTGGGTTGCTCATTTCTGCTGATAATCACTTGTTCTACCACATCCCAAAGGTGTTTGACTGGAATCTGAGTTGGTGACTGGGGAAGTAGACAGAACTCATTGTCATGTTCATGGAACCCATTTCAGACGTATTGTGACATTATCCTGCTGGAAGTAGGCATTAGAATCTGTGTAAATTGTGCCCATGAAGGGATGCACATGGTCAGCAACAAAACTCAAACAGGCTGTGGCATTGAAACGACGTTCAGTTGGTATCGGGGGCCTAATATGTGCCAGGAAAATCTCCTTCACGTCTTTACATCACCACCACTAGCCTGCACTGTTGACACAAGGCAGGATGGGTCCATGGATTCATGGTGTTCACACCATATTCTAACCCAACAAATTGACTTGTTATTCAATCTTAGGCTGTCAGCTGTCTAGTTTCACTGAGCTTGTGCCCATTAGTAGACTGAGTTTCCTGTTTTTCATCTGACAGGAGCAACCCAATGAGTTGTTTGTGTGTAAAATACTCCATTCTAAAGAAATATTCCATCAATCTTGCAGTTGCTTGTTCTAAGCAGGGTCTGAAGGAGCCCTGGAGCATATCCCAGAGAGCATATGGTGCAAGACAGGGATTCACTTTAGGCAGGACGCCGCTCCATCACAGCTCATGCAAACACACGTGCACAATCACAAATCACATTTTAAATAGTAAATACCAATCATCAATGCTATTTTGAATAATTACAGTTAACATTCTGTTAAGAAGTTAAAATTGAATCAACCTGTACAAGCATAATTTAAAGATGTGAGTGTGTGCCCAGGTTCCTGTAATGACTGCATGGGGAGAGAATCCAAGTGTGGGAGCAACAGATTCATTTCCAGTATAGCCTTGCAAGGGCAGGAAAGTATCAAAAGCAAAGCAAACGAAACTTATAGCAAGCAAAGCCAAATTCGGATCCAAATCTGCTGTCCAAATGCAGGCAGAAAATCAAGTACAGACAGTCCCCAGGTTAAGAAAGGCCGACTTATAGACAACTCCTGCTTACGAGCGGACTGCCATAAAGCCTGTTCGGGTTAAATGCCATGGCTGGTAATAACAAACAGACGCACTTCTTTGTGATGTTCAGAAAAACATTGCAGTTCATCAGCTTGAGTTGCAGTACAATATCATATGTTGTTACTTTTATTATTACTGTATGATTATTACCATTTACTGTGTTATTATTTTCTTACTTACAGGTTTGATTTAAAGGCAGACTTAGGGAAAGGATCTCGTTCGTAACCTGAGGGCTGCTGGCACTGTGGGAATAACCAAATCCAAATCACAAGAGCAAAAGAACAGGAATGCTAACAGGTGTCTGCACTGTCAAAAAAAGGGTACAACCCTAGTACAATTTTGTTCTCAAACAAAATGCTCCTCGGAGTCAATTTCTGCACTCTAGAAGGTACATTTACCTACAGCTAGGGTACAATTGGCCGACCCTTGAGGATACAGCCCCAGTGACAAGCAAATGTACCCTCAGAGGTACAAATTGGTCTTTTTTTTCTGGCAATGTGTCTGTCAATCTCTCAGTCACTCTCTGTCTCTCTTTCTCTCTCTCAATTCGGTGCTACTTTACAATAAGGCTACCCTTGATTATGAATGGTTTATAAACAGGCTATTAATGAGGTTGTAACACTTTGTAAATCATTACTGGACAATTATAAACAAGTTATACCACATTTTTCTTCTTATTAATGAGCTACTACCATTTATAAGTGGCAAAAGGTAGTCTTAATGTAAAGTAGTACCCTCAATTCTTCACAAAGGGTAACTGAAAAGCAAAGTGCTTTTTTTATAATGCTAATTAGCCGAGCTAATGAGCAATAGGTGTGCTTATATTCCGGAGCGATGGAGCAGGAATCGACGGGGCGTGACTGAACGGACACTCTGCTTGATATCAGCTTGACAGTTCCACACACCTCCATCAAACCCTGTACTAGACATGTGGATGTAAGATAGGTGGGATAACTGGTGTTTACACACGTTACAGTGTTTCTTGATTGCTTTGGCATATTTCATGAAACACACTTAACATTATCAAGACTGTAAGGGCAGTTTTAACATTGCAATGCTCTACATTACAGTATGTAAAGTTCCCTGGCAGGAGCAAGCACTCACATGCACATGAAACTTCAGATCTCAAGACACAGTACAATAGCAAACAAAAACGTCACACAGCACTGTATAACACACAAAACAGCTTGGTTAAGTATTTTGCCTGTGGTGAGTAACACGATGGTCACATACATATATAGTTTTGGGTGTAAAATTATTACAACGGGAAACTACATAATCCAGTTTGACCAACAAGACTAAAGCAACTGAAAATTGTGCCAAATGATGACAATTGTACAAAACTATTTGAATATATGTACTAAAACATTTGGAAATGATGCAGCATTATGGTTGGGGATTACACTTGATGTGTTGCAAATGTTAATTGTATTTTTATATATATAAAAAAACACTTTATTGATCCCTTGCTCTCTGTAGGTGGGAGTAAGCTGTCTGTGAAGGGCAGCTACCCATAGCAGCACCCAGGGAGCTGGGGGTTAAGGGCCTTGCTCAAGGACCCACAGATGTGTCAAGGCCAAACTTGAACCAGCAACCTTCTGACCACAGGCACGGAGGCTCAGCCCACTGAGCCACACGCTGCCCAAAACCAACGGGACGACGCAGGAATTGATCCCACTACCACACATATGAAGCGAGCACTTTACAATATGAGCTAATCCTCCAACCCTTTGAGAAATGCTCCACAGCAATCAAGATAAACTGGGATTCAATGCTGGGAGCATTATGGTATATTCTCAAAAAGAAAAGGAAAAACAGCCCTCGGGGCCACCATCTAACTATAAAGCACCAAACTAAACCACAGTAGATCATTTACCCCAATGCCTACCTTTTGCTGTAACGATACCTGAGGGAATTTCAGCACTCGCCACAGCTAACTGCGAGTCTGTATTTCTGATGACCTCTTCTGTTCAAATCACTTACAGACTCGGGTATCTAAAGCCAGACATCAGCTGTACCATCTTAAGCAGCTGAAAAGGTTCGAGGTCCCACTAGTCATTCTTAAGACCTTCTACTTGGGAGCATTAGAGACCATCCTCATTATGGGAAGCACAGTCTGGTTTGGTAACTGCAGGACATAAACCTCAGATGATACAGGAGTACAGCTTCCAAAATCTGCAGGGACACGTCCCACCCAGACAACTACCTTTTATCAGGCTGAGGTCTGGCACTTCTGCTGTTGCCGTGAGAACTGAGAGGCTCAGAAGCTGCTTCTACCCTCAGCCCACTTATAGTTTATTACTTATAGTTTTTCTCAAAGGCTTTGGCACATTTCTTAAATGGCATTGATTACTTAAATTAACATCTGCAAAACAACTAGTGTAATCCCCACGCCACAATGTTACCTGTGCAAAGCAGAACTCCATTTCTCATTGCTTCACACACATTTCCAAACCCTTTAGTACATGTATGCAAATTGTCTTTTACAATTGTCTTCATTTGGTCTAATTTTCAGTTGCTTTAGTCTTGTTGATCAAACTGGATTATGTAGTTTCCCCATTGTAATAATATTACTTCCAAAACTATGTAAGTGATTATCATGATAGCCACTGCATGCAACAGTACACCAAACCTTCAGAAGTACATTTCTTCAATTGCAGTGATTGTTTCCATGATTTTGTTCTTGTTATTACCATTTTGCTGTTTTTGTTTTATGCATTTCTGTGTGATTTTTTTTCTATCGTACAGTATCTGTTGAGATCTGAAAAATACATGTGAGTGCTTTCTTTCAAAAGTGAACTTTACAAACTGTAATATAGCGCTTTGCAAAGTTGAAACTGGCGTCTAACATGAATAATTATCAGTTCGCTAAAGAAGAAGAATGATTGGTCAGGAACAATGAGAGCGTGGGAAACGACTATCATTCAGGGTTCTGGACCTCAGAGACACACTAACACTGACATTTTGACAATATATCTACGCATTTTGATTCTCAAGGTTAAAATGATGCTGACTGCACTTTTCATTTTGGTGGCACTGACTAATTCATTGGTGGATTTATTTGCTTTTGATACATGAGCTTATTGTTCTGGGTTACAGCTTTTGCAGCTAAAATATAATGTTGTGCTATTTGCATGAACTGTTTTGAGAAATGCTCTTACATATCTTTAGAATGTTAAGTATGTTTCATCACATGTGCCAAAGCCATTGAGAAAAACAACAACACTGATTGACAGTTGTAATTAAACATTTACTTCACCATGTTTCACATATATAATTTTCCTCATCACAAAAGCACACAATGGAAACTTTTGGACTAAACATAACGACACGGGGAGACATGAACACTATGAAGACAGAGCGGGACATTGCTAACCATTGCACCACCGTGCCGCCCTTGGCATTACAAATTTAATTTGTATAAATGAAATAAAACGTATACTGACATACATTTGTTATTCATGTGCATGTTTCATTGCAATATCGTCGCTTTCCTGCTATCTTACACTGTTACTTCTCTTCACAACCAAGTGAATAATCGCCTCTGTTATTGAAGTAGTAATGAATGAGAGGTTCAATCCGGTTGTTGCAATATTATTGGTTATTTGGGTTGTCTATCAGTGGATCTCAGTGGCCGGAAGTGGGCGGTTCCCGGAAGCTGACTTCACAAGGCGGAAGTGAGGGCCGGAGGATGCGACGGGGATTTGCTGAGAACTGTGAAAGTGGAACAGCGATTAAACATTAAAATCACTTAATATCTCTGCCGAGTGTATGAGGTGTCACGGAGTTATACATCCGTTTCCAGCTTAAGGTGGTAAGCAGTCACTTTGTGTTTTGACAAGCATCGCTTTAACTAGATGATCAGTGCCGTTTGCTGTAGACTGGAGTTTATTGTTTTGTTCTTATATCGCAACTAAATTCTTCGAGTTTTTATTTGGCGTATTTCGATTGCGATCATTTCGCAGTCAACTCTTTTCAGGTTGATGTTGTAGCTGGAATACGTATTATAATAACTGCAGTTGGAGTGCTGTCTGTTTGCCATCGTAGCGAACTGTCTGCTGAATGTTGTCGTTTATCTGTTTTTTTCTTGCTCAAGAACAGCTGACTTGTTTATCCGCGCCGCTTCCTTGTTTTTGGCAGCAGTATACGCTGGTCCACCCCTGGGGCATTTCCTTGGCGTGGACCGTTCAAAGTCACTAGCTGAGAGAGTAGTTAATCAGCCCAATTGCGAGGCTGTGGACTTTCTTTGAAGCGATGGGGAGAGAGTTAATGATCTTCGTCGGGGTTCAGCCTCTTCCTCGGAGGTCTGCCTTTACCTAGATAACGTTTCCTAGCCGTTCACATCTTCAACCTCCTAAATGCCGGGCAGAGTGAATGTATTATTTAGTTGAGAATTTTCTAAAACGTTCGGTTTCTTTTAATTAGAATATTCTGGCATGTCTTGATTCGAGGCATTTAATAGAGCGACGGGACGACGAGAATTGAGTCATAATGGAGTTTAACACTTTGACATGACAAAACTATCACGTCACCCCAAGGTTAATTTACCTGGGTGTACGTTAGAATGTCAGTACATTTATATATAAATTAAAATGGAGAAATGTCTACGTGGTTTGCGGACAGTTCTTGAAACGAGTCCCGGTCATGTGGACGGCTCTGAAAACGCGCCTGGATTAAAGGTAAAACAAGCGCTTTAGGCGTTCCCCGACGACCTTATTCACAGGAAATTTAAGAGACATCTGCCCATTTACCAGTTAATCCCCGTTTTGCGCCTAGACACTGCAGTAAAAAACACCCGCGGCTGTCAGACTTTCAGGATCATTTATGTTTTTTTCCGTCCTCCATGAAAGAGGTCTAAGGAACTGAAGCATAACCTTTCAGGTGCTGAATGTGTCACCAAAGTCGCTCAGGTGTAAGTTCAAGGGGGAATATATTACTGTCCCTTTAATGCTCTAACCTAAACTGAACTGCTTCCAAATAAAATATCTATCCAAGTCCAAGAAATTGATAGAAATGTGATGCTTTACAGGAACCATGTGATTATATATTTGCAATATCATGTTCATTTCCTCGACTTGATAAGACGAACGGGCGCCGTCTTCGCGGATGCACAGATCTTTCCTTGTGCTGCCTGGTGATACGTGGAATAACGTGGCCTGTAATCCTGACGTGGAGGTTGATCTTGAGTAATTACCGGGATAGACGGATTTAGAACCTCGTGAAGCAGATAACTTGTTATGGAATGAACTCTGTACAAGGGGCTTTCTCTGCGATGGGCGTTGCTGCGTAATAATAAATATATAAATGACATAATGTCTTACCTATTACAGAATTTTTGGTTGCGGAAAAAAGGCACGTCTTCAAACGGGCGGTGTTCTGACGAGTTGAGCTACCTATCAAGACGTACTATCGAATCTTTTTGCGCATGTGCAGTTCCACCGTTTGGGAGTTAGGGTAAGGGTTTTAGAGGTTTTTGGGGGTTAAGGTTAGGGCTATCGATTAGCACTACGGTAGCCTAACTCGACAAAGTAGCTCAAGTCGACAGAACAGCGGAATTACGGATTCAAGCATGTCCTCCCTAGCAAAATATTTATCGTGATGTTTTTAGGACAGTGGTGAGGAGTTCATGTATGTGTTAAGGCTCTCGTAAAACTGCTACCTTTTTTTTTTTTGTAAAGATCATTTGTCACTGGGTTCTTTGTATACAATGACATTTTTATGCCGATATTTAAGGGAATTTATTGCTGGTATTATGCAACAACGTTTACAAGATTTCAGCCTGGCTCCGAAGAACATGATACAGGTGGCAAGTCCACCTACTGGCTCTGGGTGCTCGGCAATCAGGCTGACTCATAAGCACATCCCGATTACAGGCTTCGGGGAATAACCGGAGGCAGTTCTGGCACCGGGACCTTGTAGCGTTGCATTCGCCCTGTCATCTCCATGAAAGCAAAAACCTCCTGACAGCCTGCATGTCATTTTCATGGCTTTTCCATTGAGTCATTTTTGTTGTTGTAATAACCAAATTAATGAGAATCTTTACTGTACTTACTAATTGACTTAGTAATGTAACTTGCTAAATGCTGAATTGTATTAGGTGCATCTTACCAGTGAGGGTTAGCCCTTGGTGGATTATTTACTTGCAGCATTGCAGCTTGGTCTCTGGCCTGTCGTGTGCCCTCAGTTTTCATTCCTGTCACGCCATAGTGGAAACGCGGACGGCCAGGAATCTGCCCAGCTGTGTTCTGAATTACGCTGACCGTTTGGATGCACCGCACTGTACCAGTGACTTGGATGGCTCCAGTATAGAGCGTTCTGTAGGTTCTTTTTTTCTTTTTTTTTCTTTCTTTCTTTTTTTTTTTTTTTAAACTAAGACTTAATTCTGGCATTCTTGAAACATCTTATTTATTCTGCCCGTGGGTGATACTGTCATGATGAAAGAGGAAGAGACCTGTTGTCTCTGGCTGATTGAGTGAACATAGTTGTACTTAACTAACAGAAGTAGTTCTAGTTTCTGAATGTGTCTTAAATTAATATATCAACTATGCATAAAGTGATTAACCATTATATTTATAAATGAGGTGTTTGTTTGCGTCGAGCATAGGGGGCAGAAGCATGAGCTTTCATTTATGTGCTGGAATGCTGTGCTCTCTTGGCAGTGAATTAAAGGACAAGACAGAGTAGCCTTTCTCTCTTTAATGTAGATAAATATCGATTACTTTGTTTGTGACAACGTTGTGCGTCCTGATGCTGAGCTGAATAGGCAGTCAGCTGCTTGCTGTGCTGGCGTTTAGCGGAGGAATAGAGGAATTGAAGGTGCCAGATTCAACGCGTTGTCAGCTTGTTTGCCTTGCTTTTGTGTCGCCGTCGGAGAGAACAATAAAAAAGAAAAACATATGGCGGCCGTCCGATGTGGGTGAAATGGAGCAGTCGGTAATGCGGTAATAGTAACCGCAACAGAAGACTTGAATGAAGGGAGCATGTTAACGTACTGCTGGATCAGCACACTGCTCCTTCTCAGTGTGGCATTTGAAGCTGTGCTCCTGTTTCCCGTTGTTATGCTTAAGTGGCCTTATTTATAATCAGTGGTTACACCAAATGAGGCCTTTTGAGCAAAACAGTATATAATCCAGTGCAACTGACAGGCTGTGAGATATTTATTAGGGGTGTGCAAAAAATCACGATTAATCATTTTTAACAATTTGTCCAGTTCAATTTTGATCTGTAAAATTAAGAATCAATCTTTCAGGCTAATATGCATGGTTTAAATGGTTTTCTAGGTTCAGTTCCGTAATGGTTACACATAGGGTCTGACCACACTGTACTGCAACACATATATTTCAGTGCCGCATAAATGCCTGAACTGCCGATTGAAAATTTTGCCGCCTGGTGCTCAGGTAACAGAAGCATCACTGCATCTAACTGTTTAACCCTGGTCTCCTGGGCTTCTGCCATTGTATGCCAGGCACTTTTCCTCCACAACAAGATTAACAAATTTATGGCCATTTATTTTCCAAAAAAACTGCTGCGTCACAAGCGACCCAAACACAGTAAGATGTCTATATTTTCCCTTGTGCTTTTAAAGTGCTGCATTTGTAAACAGCGGTCAAAATAAATTGTTTTTTTTTTTTTTCCCCCGCATTATTTTACCTCCCTGATTCAGAATTAAAATATTAAAATATCACTGAAATAAAAAATAGCATTTCAAGTTAGCTCATTTGACATCTTTTTTTTTTATTTATTTAACCTTTCGTACCCCCCCGCCACTCTTTGTCCCTAAAGGGAGAGGTGTGAATGGGACATTATCTGGTCGTGGTTTTTGCAACGATTGCCCAATGTAGCTTGTTTAGTGGATAAAGATTGATAATAGATATCAGGACCCTTATGGATGTACAAACACCTGTCAGCATTTTCTGAGGGGTGTCTGTGTACTTTGCTATACATGTAACTAAACAGGAAGGCATATTTAGCCTTGTAGCCAATATGAAAAACGATACAGATATTTGTATGTCTTCTTGATTGGAACATGATTTTAAAATGCATGCAAACTTTTATATTTTTCTAATATTAAAATTATTTTTAAACAAGGTAAAAGTTACATTTGTTTAGAAAATGTTCTTGGTGTTCAGGGAGGAGATATGTAATAAAGGTTTGCACAGTTATGGCTATTTGTGGGTTGAACGTTACATAGGTATGTAATGTTTTTTCTGAAAGTACACAAGGCTTAAACAGCTATTTAAAAAGACATCACATTTTCCGTCATGTTTTGAGTTGTTGAGAATACATTACGATTATGAATTAGACATGAATCAGAGAATGGCAGGATTTTCCCTGGTAGACAATCTGTAACAGGCTAGGGATACAAACACAGACTCAGACACACACTCAAAATATACGCTGATAGAGGCTTGGAAAAACGGCTTCAAGAGTCTGAATGCAGACAGCAGGTATGTCTGTCCACAGTATGGCATCTGGCGAGGACCTCTGTCTAAATATTTATTTATTAATTATTTGTCAGCTTCACCTTGACCTGAATTGGTCATAAAGCCTCCTAAGACCTGATTCCATGAATAGTTAAAGCAGAGTCTGTAAAAGAATGTGTTCAGCCTGTGACCTCACCTATGACCCTATCTATCTATCTATTTGACAGAGGTCAGACTAATTGTCACTTTGATCTCATTGCTGGCTTTCTGGGAGAAGATCCCTTGAGTTTTCAGTCTCTCCCTCAGAGATTGTGTACGTTGTCCTTCGTTTTTGTGTGTGCTGTTTTTCTCAATGCAGGAACAGCTGATTAGAACAGGCCAACTAGGAAAGTTGAAGGATTTTTAAACTCCAAAGGGAGTTTGAGTTTTTTATTATTTATTTATTTATTTATTATTTGAACAGGCTTTGAAATTACCGAGAGCCAAGTCACGTTCTTCAGCTAGATAGAGAAGAAAGCGGAACAGACGGCTAATCTTGAGTGTACTTCACACCATATTTTCATGACGGCTTTCATGCTGTTATGGCAGACAACAGTCTTTCTGTACAGTGTTATTGAGCTAGAGATATTAATCCTGAGCAAGCAGACATCGCATAATGTGATTATCAGAGAACATCAGACATTTTGCACTGTGACTGCTCAAACTGCCGCGATACACTGAAAATGCCACCGTATGCACGGTATCTGGTCACACTGGGTGTCTTTTGCTTCGGTGTGGCTGCACCTTAACACCACCGATTTAAACGTGTTCCTCGATGTTCCCATTGCTTCACTGCACTGAATGAGGTGGCAGAGAGATCTCAGTTTAAACTCTTTGTGTTCAGGTGCGAGAGGCTAAGGGGCCTCTTCTTGAATGAGGTGAATTTTGGAAATGTCTTGAAATGAGCGCTTTCCCAGCAGACTGCCAAATTCATACTGTTTCACCTTCTGGGTTTGGTTTCATTTGGGTTTTGTCTGTTTATTCTTCCGGTCACTTTCTTATCTGAGTTGTATCTTTTGATATGACGGTCGCAGAAACATCCAATAGGTGGGGTTCTGTACAGTTTAATAGTTTACAAAGGGAGAGGGTGATGTGTACAGTTTAATAGTTTTACAAAGGGAGAGGGTGATGTGTACAGTTTAATAGTTTACAAAGGGAAAGGGTGATGTGAGAAAATTTGATGTGAACCATTAGTCATTTATTTTTTATTTATAATTCTTTTCAGCTTAAGCTTAACTGGTGGGCCACCCCAGTGGCCTCCTCCTCAAATATTTTTAGCAAGGGAGTCCTCACAGATGATCAGCAGCTTGTCCTGAAAATACCGGGGCCTGTTCCACTGCAGAAAGATACTAAACCTCTGCTCTCATTTATTGAGTTATTGACAAAAAGTGCATAGATGTCCCATATGCTGAACATTTGCATAGATAGGTTTTCCTAACTAGCCACATTATAAACTTGAATCGATTTAATTCATTGTGTTGGTTTTAAACTGTTTCTGCTACACAGGTGTTTTGTACAGGTGCCGTGTTGCAGTACAGGTGCACTAGCAGTCTATATATAGCCAGTCTCTGACTTTCACCTAGTGTTCTTCCTCCAATTACAGTAGTACAAACAACACCTATACATGTTTACGGTCTCTTCTAGGTAACACTTTCTATGAATGCCGTCTTTATAAGAATCTATGAACACATTCATAACACATTGCAGTCGTGTTTATTGTGCCTTATGAATGCTTCGTGAAGCTCTCATCTATAATGCACTATGCATACCTTCATAATGCAGTACAAAGCATCCTTAATGCTTATGCTGACCATTGTAATGCATTATGAAGGTATCTGTAGTGTGGTGTAGCACGGAAAGCTGAACGTTGTTGCAGATCTTTATGTTGACGGTATCTGTGATGCCCATAAAGTGTTACCCTCTTAATGGGATACATGAAAGATGTCTCTTTGACGTCTTACAGCTGTTGCAGAAACATAAACGTGAGCAATCAGCACGACTCGGCTGAGCCGCCCGCTACTGTTTGTGGCTGGTTTATCTGCAGGCTAATGGGCGTCCAAGACTTTCCTGTGTGTTTTGAATCCTGCTCTCTCTCTCTCTCCCCGGGCTTGATGAAAATGTTGCAGGCGCTGTTGTTCCAGGGTGTTTTGTTGCAGCGTGTTTGTTGGCTCTGCTCACTTCGCTCCTCAGGGGGCTTTTCTCAGGCACAGCGGAAAGGCGTCCGGTTAATCGGTGCTCATTTGCGATTTCATCTCGCCCTCTGCTCCTCTCAGCCCCCATCAGGTCACTGCCGATAATCTCCCTTAGCTCTTAGTGCCTGCGATATTGCTGATATGTTACTGTTTTTTTTCTTTTTAACCGTTATGGGAAGGGAAGAGGTCGTTGCTGAATCGGCAGTGCTGTAGGATTGCCCCAGAGGATCACGGGAGGAGCTCCCTCTGCTGAAGCTGCTTCCTCCGAGGAGATCTGCAGCTCTGGGTCACACCCACATGTGGCATCAGACATCCAACATCTATCTCTACCTCTGTGTCAGACCCTGAGGACCACATGGTTTTTCTTCTTTAAGAGCAGTCAGTTATTGTTGCTTCATGTCTCCGTTTACTGTAGGTTTTCATCTGTCACCTTCACCAGCACACAGAGCTGTGTATCACTCAGAACTGGGGGTTTCTTTTGTAAATGCTAACGTGTCCAGGAACCTACACAGAAGCATGTGTGACTAAAATGTGTAGCCTGTCTGGTATTTTAATATTATGTCCTACAATCTCATATTTCTAGTTTCCAACTGTATGGTTGGTATTTCAATAGTGAGAAGTCATAGCTGTAGATGAAATCCTCGCCAGTTTATTGTGATTTGTGTTCAGGACACAGATCGAGTCAAGAGGTTTGGTTACGGTTTGACTAAGCGTTCATATGGCTAAGATGCTTGATCTAACATGATTGTTAGTGGGGGTTCCAGTCTCTCCAAAGCCGCCGTCATCCTGCGGTTTTCGCATACAATGTGCAGAGCAGTGGTCAGCAATGCGTTGACTGCAAGCTTGCAGTAGTGCAGAGGGAGTCAAACGCTGATTAGACCCTTTATCGTGATTATACTGTATTTTGCATATATACGTGTATTTATCTTTGTCTCAGATGATGACAGTGGACATGCAAGGATAATGAATTACTATCATGTCAGTTTGTGAAAGTAGGTCTCACTGTACGCAAGGCTGGGGAGTGGCACGATTTAAAAAGTGGTGAGAGAGGTCAGAGGTGAATGGCCAGACTTATTAAAACTAACAGGAAGGTCCCAAGTGCAAAACAACAGCTGAAACAGCAGCGTGCAAAAAGGCGCCGCTGAACACAACTGTTTATGGGTTCTGGTGAGAAGTGGGCTACCCACCCAGTAAAGTGGTGATGGAATGTTTGTTAGCTTTCCAGTTCAGCCATTTCTGCAGCCACCTAAATCCATGTGATATCCAGAAGCTATTCCACTATATTTCAGCGCAAAGCAGGGCGGCCGGCACCAGGTTCTGTAGCCTGAATGCTGAGTCCCTTCCACACATGGGGACACCGCTGTCATGTCTAGTAATGGAATGACTGCTTTGTCTGTATTTTGAGATAGAGAAAGCAGAAGGAGTGACCGGATTGTACAAAAGGGGCTGAGAATTTATCTGTGTTCCTTTCAGACTCCTCGGAGAAGCTTGCCGCCCCCTCGGAGCAGCTCGGCCCGGCTTGCTTGAGCGTCTGCCTGTTCCCCTCCCGTCCCCGGTCCCTCTCGTCCCATTGCCACCCCGCGTTAGCCTTCTCGCCCGGCGTAGCGCTCACCAAGCTCCATGGCGGCTCGCGGAGGACCGGCGCGATCCAACGGCCCGGCTCCGGGCAACAAGATCTGCCAGTTCAAACTGGTGCTGCTCGGCGAGTCGGCGGTCGGCAAGTCCAGTCTGGTGCTGCGCTTCGTCAAAGGCCAGTTCCACGAGTACCAGGAAAGCACCATTGGAGGTGAGTGGGCTGCTATGTGTAGCAGTAAAGCATGGTTTTCAGTGGGATGGTGCAGTAAGTCGATAATTAACCCTGTAAGCTCTCACCCCCAAGGTTTGTATGTTTGACTTTGAGGGTGGCTGGTTCTCCTCATGTCCACGCGGCTTTTCTCCTCCAATCCCAGCGCTTGCGATTCGGTGGGCTACCGTCACTAAATAGCCCCAGGGAGTACTAGAGTTTCTTTCCGTTCAGAGTTACCCGAACACCCCCGTGTTTTCTGCAACTCCAGGCTCACTGCTACCCTGTATTGAAAAAGCCGTATAGAAAAAAGATGGATATTGTTAGACTTGAATTGCTAGGTCAGGATAATGATATATTTCCACATTGATGGACTCCACCCCATTATTTTTCACTAATGTTTGTGAGTCATTTTGTTACTGGGAAAATGCATTCATGTCTTCTAAAGTTTGCATCCTGGTTATTATGAGTAATAAATGTGAATGTGTGCAGTGAAGTTAATAATGTGGCCTGTGTGATAACCCGTGAGTCACCCACGGGGGACTTCTCGGAGAACGTGTGCCTTTCTCTTTAGAACAATACAGAGCGATTTTGTTTGGAGGTAGTGTGTCTGTTCCGGACAAACCACAAGGCTTAGCTCTTTGTCAAAGCGAAATGTTCTAGCCGTGCATGCATTTTAGACAGATACTCATTAAATCTATATCTGACCTCCAATTGGTGGTGATTAGCTGGGCGGGTTAGGACACTGTGCCCGTGATTGGTAGAGGCAAGGCCCTTAACCTGAATTATTTCCTTACGATTGGGTGGCGTGCCTGAACCGAGGGTGTTGGAAGGGTTAGGGGAAAGACAGGGAGGCTCAGCAAATTATATTTCTTATTGGCCAGATACCCAAATTACTACAGTATACCATATTACCTTAAAACCCCTAGTATAATTGTATAATTGATATTCAAAATTCTTCAAATGATAAATCTGTTACAAAAATTTGCACGCCTTTTGAAAATGAGTTGCCCAGCCCTAATGGAATGTCGTCCTATTTTTCTTTTGGAAATCCTTCTTTTTTTTATTGCTGCTCACTTGAGACTTCATTTCTATGCCAGTGGTCGTTCGGTTGACTGAGAAACTAGAAACTACATAGGGATTTAAAATGGTTCTGTAGCCCTCTTCAAGCTAGAGAGGGCGTTCAACTCTCTTGCAGAGTTTTGTGTGTGGCTCTCTGGGTTTGGAGGCCTGTGTTTGGAAGGTCACTGGTTCATATTCTGCGGTCAACAGGATAATATCACCATTGGACCCATAACTTTGAAAACTGTTCCAGGGGTGTCAGATAAATGGCTGCCCCTGTGCCCTAACCTCTAGTTATGTACTTGTACTCTTACTTGTACAGTGGCCAAATTAACTATTGTATCATTATTTTTATGCTGTGACATGATGGTAGAGAGCAGTCCTAGCTTGGTCCAGCTGGCCTGTTTTTCTGCAGCAGCATTCTGTTCCATTACATACTTAAGTACTACTAAGCATCCTGTTGTTTGTTGATACCAGCCCTCCAGAAAATGAAGGGTTAGTTTTGTTTTTTTGATTGTATGTAAACAGGCTTCTGGAAAGAGAGAAACTCTTAATGTGCAGCGGTGAAAATATTGTCAAATATGTATAATTGTCGGTGCCTTTGGTCTTTGTCGTTCTCCAAAAAGAGCTTAGAGTTCCAGCCGTCCTCTTCGGAGCTGCTTACATGCTGGTAGTGCTGGGTGATAAAACGATCTCGATGTTTTTATCGATAAAAAATGAGGATGATCACGATGACACACACAGACTATAAAACTAGATCAACCAAGTTCGCTCAGTTTTAGAGAATGCGCTGAGATGGACAACTCGGCGGCCTATCGAGCAGAGGTTTACTGAGCGCCAGCACAACAGCCAATCACCGCCGATGTTGTCATTTTGCCCATCCTCCCTTAAAGAAGCAATGGGTGCGTTCGACTAGGGCTTAGGTCTGTCTGCGGCTGACGTGACGTGGAGCAAGATCTGCCACCTGTACTGGAGTATAAACTGACTGCAGCCAAGTCAGACAACTTCTATGCTTCAAAGCGTGCGAGACCTGACTACAATGGCCGCACTGCCAGAAGGGTATAGATCAGGGGTGCCCAATACGTCGATCGCAAGTAAAAAGCCAAAAATCTACCACTTCCATATGGAATGAGAGGAGTTTTTTTCACTGTGTCAAGTGCGTTTGCCTCATCTCTCAGTTTACCGTTGCTATTCCGAAGAAGGGAAATGTGGAGCGGCATTTTCGGACTGTTCATAAAAACTACGACATTAACTTCCCTCCGAAAAGTGAGATGAGGGAATTAAAATCCCAGTTCAATTAAAAAATACTTTATTATTATTATTATTATTAATAATAATAATAATAATAATAATAAATTCTCGATGTATTTATAAATAAATATTTGTTTTGCATTTTTATACTAGGTAGATCATTTTGACCTGGTCATTTATAAGTAGTTTGCAAGCTGAAAAGGTGTGGGCACCCCTGGTGTAGATAAAGCTATACAAATATCACCTGCATGCACATGACTTCTTTTCCAATAACCAACTCCTGATCCAAACTGTTAGCAGTAAAAAAAATAAACTATCGTGTATAGTGGCCCTGTGTAAAAAGAGATTCCAGGAAAAAGATTAAATACATTTATTCCAAGGATTCAAAGTTTTTATTGTCAAGTACAGAGTACAATGCTTTTCTTACTTGAATGCCTTCTTCACGGACTAGATGATTAAACACGTAAAGCAGCGCAACATTACAGTAACTAACAATAAATAATCCACTAACTTACATGTACTGTTAGAGCATTTATGTAATTTATTTAAACTTTATTTTAGCAAGTAAATTAACTGAAGACCAGTTCTCACTGCTTTACGTGCTTTTCCTTCCTGGGATACAAACATCATGCGTATAATTAAACTCTTCAGCCAAAAAGGGCAAATTTGCGTCGTCACGGTGGCGGTTCCAGTTTCTGCAGCCGGCTGAGAGGCACTGTGTGATCTTTCTTAAGTCGTCTTGCTCTTGTGAGGTTTTTGTACCATGTGACATGGTGACGCATGACGTTTTTCAGCGCCAGACAAAAAAATTTAACCATGATTTGGCATTTTTTTTTGATTATGTGTTTTTTGCTTGGTTTAGATACTTTTCTACCTCCAGGGTGTTAAAAAGTTTTTAAGAGACCAAGAATAGAGGCAGATACTTGTTGCAGTCAGTTCTGTCCTGCTTTTATTTTATTTGTAATAAAACATACTTGTAATATTATACTGTTTTGCACATTGTTACATTATTATATGGTTTTGTTCATTTGAGCTATGTTTCTTTGAATACTTGAAAATTTCTTATCTTATAATTTTAAGAGAATTTTGTATGTAAACAGTAAAATTTGTTGGAAAATAAATATTTGTTTACTAATTGTTTATTTCAATGTATTCATTGTATTTGTCAGATTAGGGTTATTTTTATTATTATTTTGATTATTACATGGAACAGCATTGTGAAAGTATAATATTGATAATCATCAATATCAGTCAATACCGGAAAAATTACCATGATGATTTTTTTGCCGTATCACCCGGCTCCAAATAGTGGCATTGCTGGCTGAGCCCGACCTGCTGTGTACGCGGCTGTCATTAAGGGGCTGGATGTCGAGCAGCGGGTCTCACCCTGCCCAGTACCACTGCTGCTGTGGTTCTTGATAACGGCGGCAGAGATAAGATACGGCCATCACTTGTCTGATAATAACGAAACCTATTGTTTTTGTATCACTTTGACGCTATTAAGACGGCTGAGGTGTGAAGAGAGGTGTCTTAAGTTTCACTTTCGTTTTGCCTGTCCATTCCTGCGGTGAAGTACTTCCATTTCCTCTTGAGGTCCAAAATAATGCCGATGGGGGAATCTGAATTTCCCCTCGTGGGATTTCTGTCAGAGCACATACATGTGTATGAGTTTCATGTTTAATGTGACTTGCCCCGCCTCCTGGGTTTAGCTGCTTGGGATAGTACTAGTTTCTCATTTTAGTACATTTTAAGACATTTTAACCACATTTATGGTGTGGTTATGTCTGTGTACTTGTGATTGGTCGCCGATTCGAATCCTGCGGTTGGCAGAACAGTCCCATTACCTCTGGACCCTTGAGCAATGCCTTTCATCCCAAAAATGCCAAAAGAAAACAAACCGCTGTGCTTGTACAGAAACGTTTTTGTCAACCCAAATTACCAGCAAACACTGCACCTCTTTTCTGTTTTGTGAAAAACGCAGTTCTCCCCAATAAAATGACGAAATCTGTACAGCCTGTCCTATTCCTTCTGGGTTCAGCTGCACATGTCTGTGTTCTGTGCTTGGGCACAGTTAGTGGGGGAGAAAAAACAGATCTTTGTATACAAACCATTGGCCATTACTTTAGTGGTTTTCTCGATTTTGTTTTCAGTGACACTGCATTTTTTAAATTTGTGATCCTTTAAGAGCTTTAAATAGCTCTCCAAATATGAAAAGCTGCGGTATTGGATTTCATATCTCCTTCCTATTGAATAGATGTCAAATCAGAATCAAATCAAATCGGATTTAATGGAATCGTTAGCATGCAAATCGGATTGAATCCTGAATTGAGTCCTATGTGTCACGTGATTATTTTGCTCCAGTCATGATCAAGCGATCATGCCTGCTGGAAAAGCTGGTCTAGTTTCATTGGCTGACGATGGATAATTAGCCAGGGCCCCCAGTCACATTCAGGTCAGCAGCGTGGGAACATTGTGGTTGTAGAATATAGTATTTCAGTTATTTATTTATTTTTACATTTATATTTATTTATTTATTTATTTTTACATTTTTATTTTTATTTATTTATTTATTATATATATTTATATATTTTTTGCATAATTATTTTATGTGAAGTTTTCCCCCATTCTTATTCACCTTCCTCCACCCCACCCTACCCAAAAAAAAATAAAAAATTGAGGTCTGAACTGAACTGTGGGTCTGGAAAATCCTTACACCCATAATATGTAGTGGGTATATATGTTTGATCATAGCAACAATACTTAACATTGCTTACTGTGTTTTATTGGTAGTTGTAATTCGGTTTTGTCGATATTGCTGAGGTGTGTGTTTGGGATGTTTCTACTTGTCACACTAAAGGAATGTAAGATCAGGCTGGGCAAACAAAAATCCTGCACTGTGTATCTGACAGTGGACTGGTAAATTGGTGTGAAGATTTATTTGTTTGTTTTTGCTTTGTTTTGGACATAATTTCCCTTAAAGAAGGGAATGTGTTGTTGCAGAAAAATAATGTAAGCTTTGATGTGTATGTGTATGTTTTGTAATCGGGTGGTTTACTTTATGGCGGCCCAAACCAGCAGCAAAGTGCCTAAAGGCCTCTGGCTTAAGGTGTCATTCTAATAGCTGAGTCTGGCTTTAAGAGATGCCAGATACAGGAAGGACGGAACACGCCCCCAGGGCCCGTCTTCCCAAACAGCCGTGAAAACAGGCTCAGGCGCTGGCGCATCTGCGTGGGGCTTCACTCGTGTTCTTGTTGGCTAAACCAGGTGGTATATCTTGTGAATCTGAAAAAATGAATAAGAGCGATGGCGAAGAAATCAGACCGTACCACACTGTGGTGAGGAAGAGGACTAGCCTGGTGTGTCATGCCTAGAACCAGTGAGAGTGAGGTGCTTCAGGCTGGGGTGGGCTGGTTATGCTGCACTTACTGGGGACCAGAAGGCCAGCACAAGGCTTTCTGCACCTGGTTTATGCTTAGGACTAAAACGGCAGTAATAGAATATAATAATGCAGAGTTGGTTTTCAGACCATCTTATCGCCCCATGAATTAGGGTTCAGTTTGTTGACAGAGTAGTAAAATACTCTCTTACATTCGGCATCAACAGCTTGGCATAGGAGCAAGACACAACATTCAGTCCATTCCCTTATTGATGTTTTTGTTAAGTTATGTATCCGACGGACATGTGCATCGAAGGACAGTGGAAAATGGATAAAGAAGTGAAACGAGCAGCTCTGATTGGTCAACATAACCCTGTTGCCAAGCTACCGCCGCAGAGACGGGGACGGCTCCTTGGCTCCAGTGTCCGCCCTCCGTGTCGGCTCGCTGGGAAGAGGTGAACAGTGCCGAGCAGCCTGTTAGCAGCCAGTCCAAAGGCCATTTCACACAGAATTTTTTTTTCTCATGAAAATGCCAAACATCATTCTGAAACTAAGAAACATTTTTCTGTGAAGGCTTGCATGCCACGTCTGACAAAGTTGATCTGTCCTTTTTTTTTTTCTTCTTCAATTTCAGCAGTTTTCAAAGTTGTTAAAAAAAAAAAAAAAAAAAAAAAACAACCAATAGGATGTCAGTTTTTCAAATGATCAGTTATTTTTAAATAAAATGTAACCTTCCAATTGCTGCCACGGATACTCAGGGTCGCCACTCTGGGGCTTTTTTCTATCAGAGGAAAATTTCATTTGATTTACGATCATGGGTGTCGCCACCATTAAAAATGATGGTGAAATAATTGTGAAAATAATTCATAATTATTCATTTGGACCCCTCCACATTTAACATAACATATTAATTTTATAACAGTGTAACCCCCCCCCCATTCAAAATGCTCCTGATGCCCCTGTTTACAATGTCAATCTTTTATTGGTTTAGGAGTGTTCATGTTGGTTATTCTGTGCTGCTTTTTAGATTTTATAATGTCTCTTGGATTATATCAAACTATATATTTCAGCTATATTTTACCATTCTTGCGTGATGTATTGATCTGTATATGATAGATATCCAATTTAAAAAAATCTCTATTTTTGAAGTTAATTGACTAACAATGGATGTTGATGATGCCATGATTTCAATATTAATTTTGTTTATCCTGAAGTACCGTCTGAAATGGTCAATTTAATGTTTCAGCTCTTGTACGAGCTTGAGTTCTCTGTGTTTTTGAAGGTGAATCTATGCGATATCATTGTCTTTTCCTTTTCGGTTGTTTGCTCAAAAGAAAAAAGCGAAACCCCTCATCTCTGCTACTAGTGTTGTTGCCATTTGGACAGTTTTTTTTTTTCTTTTTTTTTTTTTCTGGTATGCAGATTTAACTCGGTCACTTGTGAAGATTTTGCATCGTGTTTTGTATAAAAGTTTTTGATACATCAGATTTGTAGCAGTATATTTCACAAATCTGTGTATTTATGTGTATCGTTTGGTGTGAAACGGCCTTATAACAAATCCCTGGACAGATTTGAACCAACAACCTCCTAGATATGTTCACATACCCCTATCCTGCTAAGGTACACAACCCCTTCTGTGTCTGTTGCCTGCTGGATCTCTTTGCTTCATAAATGGCTTCCAGCTGTTTGTTTTCTGTCCAAAAAAAAAAAGCAGCTGTAACAGCTATACCCTCTGAAAATGAAGCAGATGTCAAACGTTTTATATCTGCATTTTGATATTATAGCTGCACTGTGATATTGATGTTATGTTAGTCAGCTGGGTTATCGATCTAGTCTACCTGAAAACTGTCTTGAGACCAATTCGCCCAAATCTCACATCTGTGGCCTGCAATATCAGATTGTTGTACCCGGAGGAAAGTCATACACAGAGCGGGGGCGCAGTCGACCCCGCAACCTTGATAAGCGGCCACAGTGTTAATCACTGCTTGCCACACAACCCTCAGCCAACCTCCTTTCATTTCTGTGTTTACTTTTGAGTAAAATCTGAGCTAAAATGGTTTTATAATTTGTCTGCATGCTTAGTGTGACAGTGCCACTGTGTTTGTGTGTGTTTTCTTTTCCCTCTCAGGGTGGCACCGTCATATGTTGCTTGGGCAGTTACCATAAACTAGGCATGTCATTTCCCTCAGAGATTATTTTTTTTGGTGAGGTTATTTTGTGTGTGTGTGTGTGTGTGTGTGTGTGTGTGTGTGTTTGACTTTGGGAGTATTTGTGTTATGGGAAGTGAAATAGCCCAGTAGTGAGATGAGTGTATTATGAGGACCTTGGCAATGAAGGGCAGAGAGGAACCACAACTGAAAGCTTGGACCCACTGCGTTGTGGCCTTGCTGGAAAGGAGAATGCAGTGTTGAATTTAACAACAGAACAGAACAGCATCACATTCTGATCCTCTTCTCCCCCCCCCAGCCGCCTTCCTCACACAGACGGTGTGTTTGGATGACACAACAGTAAAGTTTGAGATCTGGGACACAGCTGGCCAGGAGCGATATCACAGCCTGGCCCCTATGTACTACAGAGGAGCGCAGGCAGCCATCGTGGTCTACGACATCACTAACACAGTAGGCATCCTGTGCCCCCCCCCCCGAAAGGAGCCTGTGCCTGGCAGCACATGCAATGCAAGGCTGGCATGGACATTTTATGCTGGGGACGAGAGAGAAACGCGCTTGGCATATTAAGACTCCCGCCTCTATTTGGGAATCACTTTTTTTACTTTTTAGAATGTGTTTCCAAAGCAGTATAATCTCACAGCTAGCTTAACAATCACCAAGTGCTTAGAAAAAAGTATTTTTGCTATCAGAAAGTGAGAATAACCTATTCTGGTTCTCTCATTAAAATATCAGGTCATATTTGGCAAGACTTGACGAAAGCTGAAATGCTAGTTATATAGAGATTTTAGTATTGAGATTTTCCCCTAATTTTCCAGGAAATACCAGAATCCGTGCCCCACCCCAAGCAATAATGTGAGGTCAGGTCAGTTTGGTGGAAACGAATATGAGGAATTGGGCAACTAGGTTAAATATAACTGTCATTCCATTACCAATCAATGGCATAAGTATAGTGTAATAAAGGAAAGGAACAATAAAATCATAATAAAATTTCTATTTATTTTATTTGTTCGTTGCTTTTTTTTTAACGCATCGGGACTGTTGCTTTTCCAGGATACATTTGCACGTGCAAAGAACTGGGTGAAGGAGCTGCAGCGGCAAGCCAGCCCCAACATCGTGATCGCTCTGGCTGGGAACAAGGCCGACCTGGCCAATAAGAGAGCCGTCGACTTCCAGGTGCGTCTCCGGGCCGTGCAGCTCGCCGTTATTCCAGTGCTGATGCTGCATGTTCTGAAATGTACTGTGCCTTGTAATGGAGAACATAAACTCTGGTCGTTAATATGGCTCTGAACACCGGATATACGTAAAAAAAAAAAAAACAAAAACGAATATGGCTCCTGGTACGCTGGCGTCGTTTGCTGTGTTGAGTTTTTCCAGGGATGCTGAAGTGTTTCTCTCCTACCTCCTCAGGAAGCACAGGCATATGCTGATGACAACAGCTTACTTTTCATGGAGACCTCGGCCAAAACCGCTATGAGCGTCAATGAAATCTTTCTGGCCATAGGTAACGTGCTGCTTCATATTGCCTGTAGCCTTAAGCTATGACTTTTTGTGTTCTCGATCAAGCCAGATCAGCTTATTGACATTCACCGAAAATGTGTTATGGATTTACATTTGCCTATGCTTATTCATTTATTTGTTTGTTTGTTTATTGATACATTTACCTATGCATACCCCCTAATTCCCATTTGCAAATGCATTTTGATATATTTACAAAAAAAGTACATGAAATTAGCCAATAAAACCTTTGGTCCTTTATACACAGTGGATCTCCAAATGAATTTTTCTGATTTTCTAGATTTGGAGATTTTTTCTGTTCATATGGGGACCTTTCCATATATATATAGTCCTTTTATGAGGGCTACTGTGAGCCAGTCCAAACTGGTCTCATCCACTTTTAAAGTTATTTTGACACATTGTGGCAGAAAAGCATGAAAACTACTGCAGAAGAGTGGTAATTTTTTCCCCCCGAGTTTGATGGACCTGGACTTCTCATGTTTTTCTTGTGTAATATTTTTGGCTTTAAAACTGTTTTGAATTGGTTGCAGAAAACCTCATCTGTTTACATTTTGCACTTTTTCCCCACTTCACCTGGTTTCTGCCCCTTACATGACCTGCATACAGGTTGTCGTGCCATTTGAACAGAATAATACACGTTGTGTGTATATATTTCTGCATGCCATTTGTATTGCGCTCTCACGCGACTTTTCTCTCTGCTTTTCCCATCCACCCGGCATCCTTGTAGCCAAGAAACTGCCGAAAAGCGAGCCGCAGAGTGGGGCTGGGCCGGGTCGCACCGTCGGGGTGGATCTTCGGGACCCGGCTCCACCGAGTCGGGACAGCAGCTGCTGCAAGTAGGACACTCCGCAGGCGAGCGGCTGGCCAGCTGAGCGATGACGTCATCACGGAGTCTAAAGCATCCCTGAAGGAGGAGAAAAGATCAGATCACTTAACAGAGCCTTAACATGCTCACTGTTCTTCTTCCTGTTTTGAGCATCTTTTTGTTTTTATAATAAGCTGAAGGAGATCCCACGAGGTGTCCTCCCTTGCATACACAAACACACTCTGTATCTTTTGTTCTATACAAATACTAATTATGTAAAGTCACTTTTAAAAGGAAAGACTAAATTGTACAATACATGCTCTTTTTTTTTTTTTTTTTGGTGAGGTTGTGGGTGAATATTAAAATTGCCATTTTATATTCTGGTCTGATCGTTTTGACCAACTGATTCTCTGGAACAGTAGGAGAGGAAGTTGCCGATTTTCTTCCAGATTTAACCGTCTCGTAGTTAATTACTAGTATTGTTGTTGTTACTACTGTTATGGCACAAGAACCTTGAAGTACATTGACAGGTTAATTGTCTCTGATTTCCAGGTTTCTGTGTGCGAGGCTTCCAGCTATATGAATAGAGCATTAACGGTAGTTACTATACCAGTCATTTTTAGCGTTGTCTATGAATTGGTAATATACAATGTCAATCAATGAAATTTAAACAAACCGTAGATGTTGATCAAAATCACCACTAAGTATTGATAATTTTGCTGTCTTTGTAATGTTTTTTTTTCCTTTAAACATGTAACCAATCAGTAATTATTGTCAATACAGTTCCTTATATAATGTATATTATGTCTGATATTGATTTTTATTTTATTTTTTAACCTTTGCTTTTGGCGATCTGGTGTTGAATAACGGCTCTTTCTTTCATCTCTTGAGCCTTTAAGAACGTTTCCATGTTTGTTTCCGTCTTCCTTTAAGGGATCATTATGCGCTGTGGTCATCACTGTTGATACGAATGACTAGCACAACGAGAGGGTGTCTGAAATGTTTTGGGGAACAGGTGGGGACAATGCCTGCCTGGCTTAGAAGGCTGGTGTTCCGTACTGTGTACTGGGGCCGGGATGAGAGAGAGGAAAGAGGAAGTGGAAAATGTCAATGTACATTTTACCAATAAATATTGAGGTATAAATACAACTGTGTGCTCCCTTGCGCCCTCTAGTTTTATTCTTCCGGAAAAAACGGTTTGGATTTCAGTTTTTATAAAAGCTTGCGCGTATTTATCCCTCCGCATGCATTTATAATTGTTATTCTTTCCAAATATATCAAATATATTGTCCGTGAAACGAAGGAGTAGAGGGATTGGGGGTGTGATACGAGACAGTAATTCCTACATCCCTTTATATCAGTAATGCCAATATTACAGGGCCCAAATTGGTTTGCATACACTTCCACCTTTAGCGGCACTAGTCGATATCTGACGAAAACCATGATGAGCTAAACATTGTCATCCAAAATGGGGCACTGAAAGCATCCGATTATTATAAATTCTTCATTCACAAGAAACTACAGATTTCACTGGGCTTCCGCAATTATTTGAACGTATTAAAACTACAATACCCAGAAGACACCTCTTCAGGCACGCCGGCTTCCCCCGCGCGACGAAGCTGAAACATCAATAAACTTCGTCGCTTCCAAAAAAAAGGGGAGTACTTACGGACGGGCGTCATGGCGGACCCGGCGGCGCAGGCCTCCCCACAGCCCCGGCTTCAGCAGAACCAGGCCAGCATGACGGTTGGTTCGAACGCCAGCTCTGGCACTGGCTCCGGCTCCGGCTCTGGATCCGGGTCCGGCAATAGCGATCCGGCCAGGCCGGGACTGAGCCAGCAGCAGCGCGCCAGCCAGAAGAAAGCGCAGGTCCGTGCTTTTCCGCGGGCCAAGAAGCTGGAGAAGCTGGGAGTGTTTTCTGCTTGCAAGGTAATCTGCCCCGTTTAATGGCACAAGGGGAGCAGCCTGAAAAAAGCGGCCCCCACCGAAAACGACACGGACGCAGCCGAATGCAGCAGAGAAACTTGCATGCTAACTTTTAAATATGTATTTATCGGCCAGTTATTCGAACTAATTGATTAATATGCGTGCGGAGTTTTGAGCAGAGAAAACACGTGCCTATAGCTAGCTCCGGTTATAAACAAAAGTACAGCAGCTGCGGATGCAAAATAAATAGAGATTCAGTACGGGCTGTTTCGCGGATAGTTACGATGTGTTTATCTGTATGTCTTTTATTTGCGTTTTAAATTGCAGGAAATTCGGATCCTTATTTTGGTTGCCAGTCTTAAATCGCAGTTAAATGAAATGATGAATAAATACAAGATTACAGCACCATTTCCGTATTGGCATCTCATATATGCAATGATTACCGAAGGCAGAATATAATTTGTTTGTTTTCCAGAAGTGTGCTTTTATTTTTGAGTATAGGCAAACATTCATAGTTTTATTTTGGATATCGGGCTCCTTCGTTGTCTTATGGAAGTTCTGTGACGACTGTAAATAATCTTCTGCTTTCCTAAAGGAATATGTCATAAGTCCGTTATTGATCACAGGTTGTGGAATTAAATTCATGCTTCAGTCCAAAATGATTGTGTGCGTCTCCCCTATCGTTAAATTGAAGTTGCAGTAACCTCTTTTTCCTCTTTCAGGCCAATGATACTTGTAAGTGTAATGGGTGGAAGAACCCTCACCCGCCGACTGCCACCCGGCTGGACCTGCAGCAGCAGGCGGCCAGCCTGAGCGAACCCTGCCGGAGCTGCGGACATGCCCTGGGTACTTAAATAATACTATGATGTCGGCTTTTTGTGGCGCTCATGGAGGTCTGGGCGCTTCGTTTTAGCTTTGGGAAACGCCCCTTTATTTTATGCCGCTGTCATTTTTAGAGATGGTTTAGATTTGTTTTTTAAGACTTTGATTGGGTTGCCATTTACAGTTTTTGTGCTAACATTAACAGCCATTAAAATTCATGTTCAAATGCCACAATTTTGAGTTTACTATCTGTGTTGCTGATATCTTTCCTGATAAAATGTCAGGCTCCCAGCGTTTTGATCCCTGTTTCATAATACAAGCTGTTAATCTGGACTAGTGGTTACTTTAACTTGTACTGCTTTTAAGTGCTCTGTGACACACTGTGGACCCAATACATACAAACAGCTAATTATATGAGGCTTTAACAGCAGCTGCTATAAGATTGTCTGCACCTGTTTTCAGTCATGTAAAAATTCCCCCAGTAATGGTTTTATCAAATGTGAGTAAATTCATTTTTTTTTTTTTTTTACCATTACCTAAAGTTTGGCATGTGTCCAATACTGTAAATTATGAAGTCTCTTCTCTGCCTGGCCAGCCTGCCTCCCATGACCTTTGACCTCAAACCTTTGCAACTTCAGTATACACAGTTTTCATGATCTTCCTATGATCATGTATGTGTCCTGTAAGGAATCTACAAAATACACGCACTTGGTTACCTGGTGCTTCTCAATTAGCGTATGATAATGTGCGACATTGTGCGCCTTGTAGCAGACTGGCATTTGAACCCGGGTGTTTCTGGGGATAGATTTCAGGCTCACTGAGGACCTTTGCAAGTTAAGTGGTTATGGACAACAGATGGATTTACATTTTAGCCAGGATAATAATTAGGGGTATAACAATTAATCAATTCTAATCAATATGTTGATTGTTATGGCCACAATATTATTTAATCAACTTACTTAATAGAAAATAGAAACAAATACATTGCAGTACATTTAATGTAATTCTGCACACCTATATGATGTTTTGAGCATAAGCTATACATATCCAAAAAGTTTTGTGTTGTTTAAGTACAAATACAAGACAGAATGTTTCTCGTGCAGACATTTTTTGTATTTTTGAGGCATATTCTGTTATTAAAATGAAGATTAAACATTTATTTTTAAGTTTTTTTTTTTTTTTTTAAAGTCAAATACCCTGAATCAGCTTATGTTTCACTAGTGAAAATATTGATCACGTGTTATGGAATCGTATCGTGTCAGAGTAACATTTCAAATATCAGATTTCGAATTGCTGCATTGCGAAATCAAATCGCTGCCCCTGGTTTTGCGCCTTCATCCCGTGTTTTATTCTGGTTTTCTCCCGTTAGACTAAAAGGTGTCTCTGAATTGTTCTTGATGTTTTCAGTGCTTGTCCTTCTGTGGACTGGCATCTCGTCCTGGGGGGGCCCTGCCTGGGATAGCCTCCATGCTCTCTCTACTGGTTAAGGAGCTGGGAGATGGTTGGACTTTAGATGCTGTTTTTATATGATTCCTATTTCATTTTTGAAGTGCTTATCCTTCTGCAAGTTCGGCTCTCACCACAGCTTTTGGCTTGAACTACACTGGGCCCATGGTTTCTCTGTAAGACAGGAAACAAGGTGTTGGTGCATTTACAGCACTGTGTTTCGGTACCTGATCTCTCGTCGCCTTTTACCACCCTGTTCCCAGCGGAACACGTGTCACACCTGGAGAACGTGTCGGAGGAGGAGATCAACCGGCTTCTGGGGATGGTGGTGGATGTGGAGAACCTGTTTATGTCTGTCCACAAGGAGGAAGACACTGATACCAAACAGGTGTACTTCTACCTCTTCAAGGTTCGTGCTGCCTGCCCTTGCACGTTTATGCTCTACGGTCATGTGACTCACAGACTTGTATTTCCCAGTACTTAGTTCTGCACACATGTCTTTCTAATGTTTGGGATGATGTCTCTCCATGTTTTTCTGGCTTATTTTAGAGTGTAAGGATAAAATTTATTGAAGCATCCATGATAAGATTCATCTAATTTTTATTTATTTTTTTTTTTTACTTTGTTGACTCATACCTTCCTCACACCCCCAGCTACTCAGGAAGTGCATCCTGCAGATGAGTAAGCCCATAGTGGAAGGCTCCCTGGGCAGCCCCCCCTTTGAGAAGCCCAACATCGAGCAGGTGAAGTGGCAGCCCGGATGATCACAGGGGTAGCGGGTCTGATGTCATGGTTGCCGTGGTGACGCCGCCGCATAATCTCTTAGGGAGTGCTGAACTTCGTGCAGTACAAGTTCAGCCACCTGGCGCCCAAAGAGAGGCAGACGATGGTCGAGCTATCCAAGATGTTCCTGCTGTGCCTTAACTACTGGAAGCTGGAGACGCCGTCGCAATTCCGCCAGCGCTCTCAGAAAGATGACAGCACGGCCTACAAAGTGAACTACACCAGGTACTGCGGCATTGTGAGGTCCGTGCTGAGACCAATGTGGGCGCCGCTAACGGCATTTGCTTATTGCTTTGGAGTGTGTGGCTGTTAGCTGGTGGGACAGCAAGTGTGTGCATGTTGAGTTGCATCTACTTTAAGTACAACCGCTCCTTACTTTGCGATTACCTCAGTTAGTGAACATTTGCAAATAAGACATTAACATTCTGACCAGTGTGTGCATTTATGACTAAATTTCATACGCCTGACAATAACGCGCTGGAGTGAGAGATATTTGAAGTGGAATGTAGTAAATGTTAAAAATGTACACTCCATGAAGTATAAAAGAAACTGAGTATGGAAGGCTGAAGCTAAGTTGTAAGCACATACACCGTGATTGTCACTTAGCGACCATTTTACTTAACGACCTGGTCATCGGACCGCGTCTCAGTTGCTAAAGGAGGATTGTTTGCATACATGTGTATGTGCAGAGGTGGACATTTCAGGTCCAGAAAGTAAAAATCCTAACCAGGATTTTGTTTCAACCAAGCAGTTGAGCATAC
>JAODKF010000103.1:15588087-15604251 GCA_026779585.1 Mormyrus proboscirostris
TTTATGTTCAATTGGTTGGTTGAAACAAAATCCTGGTTTGGATTTTTACTTTCTGGACCTGAAATGTCCACCTCTGTGCATTATGCACAGCAAACAAAAATACTTCCAACATTGTAAGGCAAACATGATAGGCATGTAAACATGTATCGTGCGGTGATAAATCACGGTACAAATTAATGATGATTGGAATCATGGAAATGAAAAAATGATCCACAGAACAGCTCACATTTTTATTAAGCTGCATAATCTTAGTTTTCCCTAGCTGTAATTGCATTGCATAGACAGCAGAAGGCGCAATAACATGGCCAGTGGTGAATTGAGTATCGTGAATCAAAACGTATTATGAATCGGTGGGATTGTGACATGCCGTAGCACTGGACCAGGATGAATGCTCTGGGTTACTGCTACAGGACTCTTAGTGCCTTCTGAAAAAGGCCTGATTCCACAAAGACAGGGAACACGGAGCTGCATGCCGTCCTGTCGTCTGTGGGCCGGACCCTGCGTTTGCCTAGGCCTGTCACGATAACAAATTTTTCTGGACGATAAATTGTCCCAGGAATTATCGCGAGAAACGGTAATATTGTTGTATAATAATATTGTGCACATAAAGCAGTGACGTCATCCGCTAGTGCGAAATACAGCTCATTTGCTTCCGGCTTCAGTAACTATGAGCGCAAGAAACATTAAACATGTGTTTCAGAAGCTAAAAAAACAATAATTTCCTAAGTGCACCAAGTCCTCAAAATACAATCAAGTTTTAAGTTTCCACGCACACCTCTGCGAAATTCAGCAAATCCCACATATTTATACTCACATTTATATAATTTATTGTCACATTTTACTTTACCGCTTATAGTAAACACGTCTCCTTGGGCGAAACTGATAATTATAATCGGATGATCATCATAACCGATCTTTTTTCTTCTACATGTCTCAGTCGAACTGACACGTGTATATTTCCTACATGAATAATAGATAATAAAACAAAATATAGTACAACCGTTTCAAATGCTTTTCAAATTACCGTACTGTACAAATTTAATTACTGAACTGTGTATAACTGAAATATGCTATATAATACAGTATAATGCTGTACCTAAATATTCAATTTTATTTATACAGCGCATTTTCACAACATTGTCTGAAAGCGTTTGCTGCAGCATCTCTGTGGCTCATTTTATGGCGGTTTATCATAAGCTTTGATGAGTCTATATAACACAAATTTGAATATTAAACAGCTTTAATTAAAACTCTGACAAATTACAAGTGCTGCCATACTTTTACACTATGATGTTTGTCGTGCTTCTTCATGGAGCTGAAGCAGCAACCTCTCCTGTTCCCGTGTTTCTGTTTGACACTAAGAATAGCAAACACAGATTAACGCAATGTGTACTTAAGCACATATAGAACATACTAAGTTAAACATTCTCTGCTAGAATGACTGGGGATGTTCATAGTTACTTCATTGCCACATGCATACACTATCACTGTCCGGGAGTAATGTCTATTAGTGTCTTATTTTTAACAAGCTCAAATCAGGTCACGCTAATCAGCATCATGTTAAACGAAGAAAGGGGCGGGTTTTTTACAAAGAGCCCTTTAGGAGCGGAAAGAGCCGGCTCTTCTTGGTGAGCTGAGCCAAATGAGCCGGTTTGCTAAAAATACCCGACATTCCCATTTGGTAGAGAGAGACACGAGGAAAACAAACAAACAAGCATGCAAATGAAAATTATCGCGGCGGGAAAAAATAATCGACCTCATTTTAATCATCATGCGCTTAAATGATTTACTGTATCGTTTATCGCGGCCGGCCTACATGTGCCATGCCTGCCCTAGGACAACATAAAACGACAACCTGACGATGTTCTCAGACTCTTCTGGGCGGTATTGTGAGCTTTTGCACTTTAATGATAAATAACAATAACTCCACGGATCCATGAATGATGGGAAACCCCTTGGATTCCATCAAAGTTAAAATTAGTTTTCATGTTGATGGATGGTGTTGGGATTGAGCATAAAGTGAAGATTTATCAGTAAGTAACAGAACTATGTGTGTCTGTGTACTGTAGCTGCACTGTCTGACGGTCTGAATGATTTTATGATAGCTGCGTTTCTTCGTGTGATGCTACTTCTTCGTGCTCAGCCCCTTTTGTAATGGGGCGTTTGCAAACATTGCATTCATATCGGCTTGTTTATTTATAGAATATGTTCATTTATGGCTTACACGTGTCTTTCACCATGCATATGCACTTTTGTTTGATCCTGAGTGTGGTCAGACAAATCCCTGGGAAAGCTGAAGATTGTAGATGGTCTGCTGTATTAATGAGGCCTGCTCACCTCTCACAGTGAACCCTCTAGCTAAGGCACAGCTAGCTTGCCATCTGTTTGGTCCCTGATTCCCAGGAAACGATCTGGAAATCAGAGGGTCTATCAGAGCACAGATCTGTCAGCACCTCTGATTTGCCTTTGAGGTCGGCGAATTCTGCCCTCATGCATCCTGGTAGTGGCTGTACCCTTCACTGTGTCCCTGCCAAATATTTGATTTTGTGGAGGGAAATGAGTCAAAATATACTGTTCATGATTTTCTTTTTAAATAATCTTTATTCACGTCATATATTTATTTATTTTTTTTGTATTTTTTATAACTCTTACCCAAATGCAGTTCTTACAGACCCTAAGAAACATCATTCAGCCATTTGTACTCCTTGAGTGCCAATTCTTTTGTCCTTGCATAGGCCTGTTTGATATTTGGAATGTGCTGCAATTATTAGAATCCTTATGAAAATGCAGAATTACCACACTGGTGGACAGAGTGGATGCTCTCAGAGTTTTCACAAAAATAATCTCTCATAAAATTCCCAGAGTCGTCAATGTGTCTCTTGTAAGCAGTATTTTAAAACGTGTTTATACATAGGCAGTTATGCTGAGCTTGTGCTAGAGATTAATGTATAACAACAAAGACCTTGAGTAATTAAAATATATAGCTTTACCATGAGCGCTACATTCTGCATGGAAAATATGCAGAATTAAATTCCTACGCTTGACTGAATGTGTTATGTTTTTGTTATTTTTTTATTGTACTATAGTTTATGCTGTTAGCCCTGGGCATTTCACTAATACTGTGGCATTTATTCTTGTTTTGAGTTGCTCATGTTTCACTTGTAACATTTTTTTTTTTACACATCCAAAACACAGTATTATAGAAGAGCAGTTTTATAAAAGGGACAGTTATTTGGCGTTCTTGGTTAATGCAGTCTTACCATATAAGCCACCTATGCTGAGGAGCGTCATGGGGGACCTGGAGCGTCATGGGGGACCTGGAGCGCCATGGGGGACCTGGAGCCTTTCCCAGGCAGCACCGGGCACGGGATGGGGGCACGGTTTCCTCCGTTTGTCTTTGTATAAAGCGCTGGTATTGAAGCCTTCCTCAGGCTGACGGTAACACTGCCCTTATGGCTCGCTGCAGCCCTGACTCCCTGATTACTGTTCCTGCGCCCCTTTTTAAAGACGGCTCCATAAAGTAATCTTGGGTTTTGCTTTAGGGAACCACTATCTAGTGTGATTTTAATCAAAACGAAGTACAGATGTTTACCTATGAGCTGAAGGCATGAATTGTTAAGTAAGAGCAGTTTTAAGAAGTGCTGGCTTTTAGTCATTTTCCTGTCAGTGGTAGTTTGGGATGTTTGTTTTTTTTGCTATCAGATCCTTGCCTTAGGATGTGTGCTGTCTGCTGTGCGGGGCAGATTGCGCTCCCCCTCCAGTTAATTTACCATACAGCCACCCCACGGGTGCAGGATGACTGTGGGTGGGGGGGGGGGCAGGGGGTGAACGTGGGTCCTGAGGCTCCTTGAGGTGTGGATACCATCTGTCCTGTTCAGAAGTAGGCCAAAGGGTGGGTGGTGAGTCAGGCAGAGGAGGGGTCTCCACGGAGCCATATGAACGGTTTGGGTTTTGTCATCATGTATTGGTCTTATTTCCCATGATGCATTGCGCTGTGCAACTAGAGGAAAACACTTTTGTTAACCTGTCATCGCTTTCTTGGCTGGATCTTGGCTCATAGCCACTATCGCGTGTTAGTTACTTGTAGTGAGACTCTGAATACAATACAATACAGATACTTAATTGCACCCCATGGGCCAGATCTCTCTTTGCCTTTGATCTTGCTCTCCGTGAGATGCCGGCAGGTGAGAGCTGGCTTGGAGGAGTCACGGTACTGGGTCTGCCAGCATGCAGCGCCCCTCACTCAAAGACCCACACATGTGTGACCGAGGCTCAAGCTGGCAACCTTCCAAACGCTGCGTCCTGCGACCTGATCACGTTCCCAAGGTCCAGCCATCACTGGGCACATAGGTCACACTTACATTTTATAGTTTTTTTTTTTTTTAATTATTTTAGATTTAAAATAAAATAAAAAGTAGCTTAGTTTTAGTTTTAGTTTTGTATTTCTTTTATGTTTTAGTATCATTTAGTTTTGGTAACTTTCTTTCTCAGGAAAGACCACACCGGAGAGTAATTCTCCGTGTCTAGAATCCCACATGAATACACAGTGTACCTTATGTACTATTGTCTTCAAAATAGGAAAAATATGTTCCAAGTATTATCAGTGGTGATAAAAGATAAATCCTTACTTTAGTTAAACAGGATTTAAAAAGGTAACAGAAAGCGATTGCCTTTTTTTTTTACATTTTACCTGTTTCAGAAGCAATATTCATACTTTTGGTTTAGTAGTTTGCATAGTTTATTTTTGCATCCTATTTTATTTTGGTAAAAAAGTTTATTATAGTTTTAGATTTGATTAATGATACTAGCCGTGGTTCTTAATCATAATCATGACTATCGGGTACACTGACAGGGCAAAGGGGCCACGTGAGCGTTTGTGTGAGAATTTACCTGTGCAGCATTTACCTGTGCAGCATTTACCTATGCAGGGATTGTGCTGACAAAGCAGAAGGTTTGGGTTGCCTCTTGTGCGATTTGCTCAGGGGGTCTGTCCCCGATTGCCCTCACCCCGAGTAAACACTCAGTTAAACTGACCGTCTTGTGATTGGAGACACTCAACATACCACAGAAAAGGTCAAGGATATTAATTTTGTCTGCCACAAACGCTAATCGTGCTTGTCACTATTTCTCTGTAATGAAATCGGTGAGATAAATGTCATAGTTGAGGCACTTCCTGTGACTTGGTGGTTTTTGTGACGCTGCGTATTCTGAACTGTTATTACAAGGCGAATGACCACAAATCTAATACCAATTATTTCACATCCAAATCCCAAGCATTTCTGTTATTTCCCACTTTTTTTTTTTTCTTTGATCAGCCTTCTGTCGTGTTGCAGAAGAGCAGAGAAACATAGGGCTGGGTGATATGGAGCAAAACCCATCTGGATATTTTAGGCAGAATAACGATACACAGTATATATATGTATATATATGTATATATGAAGTAGGCTAAATGTTTCATTTTTACGTCAAAGCCACATGTGGGATGTCACAAATAAAAGTGTATTCGAAACAACAAAATGCAAATACAGCATTTCCTTCTCAGTTTGCAAATGTACGACTATAACTGTTCAGTATAAGCATTTGCATTGTTGCAAACATTGCTCTTTAAACAGAAGGTGAATGTTTATGAACAAAAACAACTAAAATCTAAAACCTATTTGGCAAAAGCTTGAAAACCATTTACAGTTTGCTTAATAACTGGAAAGACCCTGATTTTAAGTTATTACCGTTAAACAAAATAAAACAAATATTGCAGATTACAATATTTTTAAACTGTGAGCCTTTTTTCAATGTTTTAAAATTAAATGAACCTTCATCAAATTCCTTGTGAGATGCTGATTTTTTTGCATTGTTTACAAGCAGGTAGGAATACTATTGGTTTCTATTAAAAATCTTTGAGTTCTATAACTTTAATTATAATTATAAAGTATATCGATATAAAGGGTATTTCATAATCCTATATCTTGTTTTGAAAATATTCCAACATACTGTAAAAAACAATATGTAAACGCCAGAGGAGGAAATCAATCATATTTGTTATGCCTGTTGACATGTCTGTATCCTTCCATAAAGAGTGCCTGTGTGTATTGTTACATATGTGTCATGTTTGTGTATCTGTGTTTGAAGAAGCATGTATGCATGTCTGTGCTTTGAAAGCTTTAGGTGCAGTGAAGAACTGCCTGTCCCTCACCGCTATCAGGGTTGTGTTATAGTATAGTTCTGCAAGATATGGAGTTAATTCTGATGCTGTTACGGTGGAAGGTTGCGGAGGTGAGTGCTTAGTTTGTTGTGCCTAGATGAAGATGGATATTGGCTATAGAAAATGGATGTAATTGAATTCTCTGTAATTTTAGGAATGTGAAAATTCCATGCTCTGTGTTTGAGCAAGAACTGCCTGTTTCTATATGTAAATATGAATAGAAAAACTGTTATGTGAAGGTTCAGACTACATTTTGCATAAGATCATTGGCAATAAACTACTGACATTTAGCCAACATTTGCTTCCTAATTGTTATTCAAATATTTGCAATTAACTTGTTGAAGCAATCGGGGAAGATCAATACAGACAAAGTTTTGTCTACAGACTTCTGTGTTTAAAAAAAACTTTTTGCAACCTTTTTTTTGGTCATGGAACTAATATCTCTTGGCATCACAATGAAGAATAGCATTCTACCAGTTTAGATGGAATTAAAACCGTGGAGTTACCATATAATTGCAGAGTGTGGAAGCGCATGGACGGGGAGACTTGCACGTACCCGTTCCTCTCGTGTCTACACAGAATTCCTCCGGCTTATCTGGTGTCCTTCCACAGTCATGTGGTTTATGTGTACTGGGGTCTCTAAATTGCCCATCACATGACGGACTGGCATCCTGGAACAGACCCCAGGCACACAGAGATGCAGCAGTGGGATGGAGTGGTTGTGCAAGATGGGTGGTTGCCAGGTATGGCCCTTAAAAGTTAAGATACGTGTGGCAGGTGTGCGGATTTTCTGGGGCATGCTATGTGATGTCTGTGCTGTGAGGCTGATGCCCAGGATCAGGGGTGTCAGAGGGGCATGGAAATCCTGGCACATTCAGGGGCCCAACACTGTATAGGGGCCCCTGGATATGAAAAAAATCTAATTTATATTCTCAGGAAATTCTACTCCCTGCTGTTAATTTTGGGGCCAGAATTTCTTCTTCTGTTGGGGGGGGGTGGGCTATTCATTTGCTAAATAACCCTGTGGATCACAGCAGTCGTTATGAAACACTCGGTGTGTCTCCTTGTGAGCGAGTGTACAAATGAATCTCCCCTTTCATGCAAATATTTCTCATCATTAGTAACAAGCATCCAGTTTCTGAAATGGTACCAGACTGTGAAAGCGAGCTTTATGACAAGTTAAATGAACGCAGCATTAGCTTGGCACTTTATGGGTTTTCATGCATTAGAATGTTTCACGGCTGAATAGTGAAATCCATTCATGTTTTCTTGGAGTTGTATTAGCTTTCAAGGTTTGGATATGTGACTTATCTGCCGCCGTACTTAACAAGTTTAATTAAACATGAAAGTGAAGTCAAGCTTGGAGAAAACTGTTTCCATTTTTGGAAGTTCTCTTTTTGACATACGAACTTCTGTCCAGTGTTGTGTGCTGGAGGGATCCTAATGTGACCGAGCCCGTCGTAGTGTGACCTCAGGATACAGCACAAGGCAGTTTTATCGAGCTTCTCCAGAAAATACACTGCAGCCTGCAACAGAAAACCCTACAGTGTGTCAGGGTGAAAACAAGGAGCAAAAAACCAGGAAAAGCACTAGTGTTTAGCCAAGGCACAGAGGGCTCTGTGTTTGCTGCCTTCCAGGGGGGCAGGAACACAGGCTGCGGTGTCCTGCATCGAGAGTAGGTGTGAGTGCGCAGACAGGAAATGGAGACTGTGCTGACCTCCAGGGTGACCCCTGCTAGGTCCATCTGCTCCATCAGAAGCACATCTGTGCTGTGGGTCCCTCAGGGGTCTGTATGGTGAGATGGCTGAGTGGGTGCCATCAATAATGAAATAAAGTACATGTATGCACTCAATGGCAGCTTTACAGGTACACCTGCTCAACTGCTTGTGGAAGCAAATATCTAATCAGCCAATCAGATGTGTCACGGCATGCAGGTGTCCGGCAAAACCGAATGGGTTTTATTTTACGTGAACAAATAGGGACTGGAAATTAACAAGATCACAAGAGATCAAAATGAGAGAGCTAGACCAGGGACCTGTTTCAGGAAGCAGGGTACTTAGCTGGATAACTTGTTGGATGTAAGGTATCCCAGTTTAATTAGTCCAGACTACCTTAAATCCAACAAGTAATCCAGCTAAGTATGAAATTCAGCTTCCTGAAACGGGTCCCAGGACTGGACACAGGCTGACAGAAGATGCAACATTAACGACTGGACTTGGAAACACAGAGCTGGGAATATATACTAGACTAACAAGGGAGCTTATAAGAGGCAGCTGGGAGTGATTAACAAGGTTTAGGAATGAGAGGGTCACGTTGGGGAGGAGACAGGAGGGTCAGGTGGGTATGGCATACAGCTTTAATGTTCACATCACACACTAGAATGGGGGAGAGAGGTGATTTAAGTGACTTCGAATATGGCATGGTATGAATATTTCAGAAACTGCTGATCTACTGGGATTTTCACTAGTGATGCACCGATCAACCTGCCAGGGACCAGCATCGGCCGATTTTCAGCATGCTCAACCCAGACCAGAGAGCAGCCAGTCAGTCTCAGGTATTTCCAATATCGAACTGGTCCATTTTACACATGCGCCACATGTCATACACACAGCTGCACAGTCAGCAGCCTAACAGCCACATGTTAATAATGTTGTTAGTGTGGACGTTCTTCTCTGTGAGTGAAGATGAGAAAAATACTGATATTTTAAGGTGCATGTGAAACCAAAGTAAATCGTGGGGGAACCACCGCAAAAACATGGTGAAACATCGGCGATAAACTTTAAACTGATTAATCATTAAAAATGCAAAGCTAGCTACGATGTTTTCCTATGATAGAGTAAAAATCATTTAGCAAAACTTTGACACCCTGTGCTATAATGTTCGTACAATATGAAAGAGCCTGATCTTAATCTAGCTTGTAAGAATTGTGCAAGTGACCAATCTACAGTAACTGCATGATGCTATCATGTCAACATGGGCCAAAGTCTGAGGAATGTTTCAAGCACCTTGTTACAGCTACATGCAGCTGCTTGGCCATCTCTGCCACAAAGAATTAAGGCGGTTCTGAAGGCAAAAGGGGGTCCAACCAAATACTAGAAAACTGCACCTATAAAAGTGGCCAGTGAGTGTGTGTATATACATGTATAGGAAGAAGTCAAAACTGCAATGTTTAGAGACTCTGCTCCAGACCTGTGTCAGTTTCATATAAGCAGAACACAAGGGAAGTCTTTAATTGTGCTTTGCTTGTGAACATCAGAGTGTCGAATAGCTGCAGTTTGATCGGTAAACTTATCAGTAACTGAGATGTGAATTTGCTGGATCTGTCCCCCTGTCACGTTCTTTGCTGTCGCTCTGCTGGGTGCTTGGAGCTCCACGCTGAGATGTTTAATGACACCCTCAGGCCCACAGCACCTCTGCATGACGTGGCATCAGCGCGACCCAGATCTTCGTCAGCATCCTCAGAGCACTCTGCACCACCAGCTTTGTCTGAAAGGACCTAGTGTCTGTGACAGAAGCAGGTTCTTGGGATCATGCAGGGATGAATAGAGAAGGATGGGGGGAGTTTTTATGAAGCTGGGGAAACAGCAGGTGTCTGTTTTTACCAGGTTTTTACTTCTGGAAGTACTTGTTCATTGTAAGGAATTTAGGATGAAATGTGTTTGAGTGACACAGAGCCATGTTTTTTTTGGAAGTGAATGAGAGTGACTGTTATGCTTTCAGGCTGAAGTTTTCCACTTGCTTATATTCCCCATGACGCCCCATTTATGGAAGGAGCCTTCAACAGCAAACAGTGCTCCACCTATAACTTGCACTCCCGTCTGACAGTGCTCCAAGGCATTCACCTGAGGACGGTGCTCCAAGGCATTCACCTGAGGAGCTTTTGAGTTGACCCATCTGAGACCTGACCAAAAGCAACAGAAGAATAAGTTTTGCAGTTCCATTCTGCATCTTGTCGTCTTCATAGTGTTCTTGCGTTATCATCAATGAATTGGCACAGCTAAATGAACTAAGATGTGGACATACTGGCTTAGCTATCCTAATTTAGTGGAGGCGTTGCTCCTCTCTTTGTGAGACACATTGTGAAGATAGAAACCCAGATGCTGCATTTCACAATAGCACTGACCTTGGCCTAGTTAGCGTCTTGCTAAATTTAATATCATCCGCTAAGTGTAGATATTCCATAAATCTTTGACCAGATACTCCCAAAATAGCTTGTCTGGGTCACTAAAAGACATTATGAGACTTCAGCTGTTACATTTATGTTAAGATTAGGTTAAAGAACACCAGGGAGGCAGGGTGGCCTCAAATCTACAGGGTTGGGGGTTTGATTCCAGTTTGTTGGACTGGTGACTTTAAATTGCCCTCAGTACTGTATATGAGTTTATATGTGTGCTGTGATGGGACCCTGTACAGGGTGTCCCCTGCCCACCCTGTGCTTGCAGAGATAATCTCCAGGCTCACCTGAACTCTTTACTGGATAAGTGTTTATGGAAAATGCATGGATCAAGCACAGCTGTTTACAGTAGCAACCCTCTCCTTTAAATAAAACTGGATGTGGTTGATGCTAGTGACCAGACTGCCATAGCAATGCGGCCCCTCCTATTTATAGATGAGCGTCACACACATGGAGCCAGGCGTTTGTTTTCAGCTTGCGACTCTGACCGAGGATCACCTGGCCTCGTTCCTGCCGTCCCCTTGCTGCGCTCCAGTGTGCCGCTGCACACCCAGCGGGGATTATCCCCAAAGTGCCCCTTTGCTTTGGACCCGTCAGCTTGCGCAGCTGCATGTTTACCTTGGAACCAGTTCAGATCAGCGTTACCAGATGGATGGCAGAGCTCCCTGGATCCTGGGTCCTAGTCATCTGTTCCAGCTTGGTGACAGGGCAGCAGTGCGTGAAGAGAGAGCCCCCACACTCATCGGCCCAGATACCTCTTTGTCCGGAGCATCTGTGTGGATTGCGCCTCTGTTTTTCTGCGTATCTCTGTGTATGGATATGTGTATGTTTACCAGTATAAGGGTTAGGGTGAGGAGTTTCTGCCAATCAGCACAGCTCTGTTTGGTTACTTGCTGTTGCTGTGGCAGTGTGGGAAGCCCATTAATTTTTGTTAATTAATTCCCTGATCTGCTGTGCTTTTGTACCAAGTGGTGTATCTTTCTTCAACATAAAACAACGTTGGGGTGATGGATAGATTCATGTGACGGAGGATTTGAAGGAAGGACAGGGGACCTACACTATATGGAAAAAGTATTGGAACAACTGGCCATTATACCTACAGGAGCTTTTTATAAAATCCCATTCTAAATCCATAGGCATAAATATGGAGTTGCTCCCATCCTTTGCTATAACAGCGGCCACTTCTCTGGGAAGGCTTTCCACAAGATTTTGCAGTGTGTCTGTGGGAATTTTGACCCATTCATCCAGAAGAGCATTTGTGAGGTCAGGCACTGATGTTGGGTGTGAAGGCCTGGCTTGCAATCTCCATTCTAGTTCATCCCAAAGGTGGGGTTTAGGTCAGGGTTCTGTGTGGACTAGTCAAGTTCTTCTGCACCAAACTCATCTAACCATGTCTTTATGGACCTTATTTTATGCACTGGGGCACAGTCATGCTGGAACAGAAAAGGGCCTTCTCCAAACTGTTCCCACAATGTTGGAAGCATAGAATTGTCCAACATTGCTGAAGCATTCCAGTTCCCCTTACTGGAAATTAATGGTTCTAGCCAAACCCCCTTGAAAACAGCCCCACCCCATTATCCCCCCTCTACAAAACTTTACAGTTGGTACAGTGCAGCCAGGAAGGTAACATTCTCCTGGCATCTGCCAAAGCCAGAATGGTACATCAGACTGCCAGCCAGAGAAGCATGATTCATCATTTCACAGAACAGGTTTCCAGTATTCCAGAGTCCAGTGCTTTACACCACTCAGTGTGACGCTTGGTATTGCACTTGGTGATGTGAGGCTTGCATGCAGCTGCTCGGCCATGGAAGCCCATTCCATGAAGCTCCTGGTGCTCAGTTTTCATGCTGGGGTTAATGCCAGAGGAAGTTTGGAACTCTGCAGTTACTGAGTCATCAGAGCGTTGGTGACTTTTACGCACTATGTGCCTCAGCACTCGGCGACCCCCCCCAACTCTGTCACTTTACACGCTCTGCCACTTCATGGCTGAGTTTCTGTTGTTCCTTAACTTTTTTACTTTGAAATAATAGTGCTTACAGTTGACCATGGAATATCTAGCAGGGAAGGAATTTCACAAACTGACTTATTGCAAAGGTGAGATCCTACGACAGCACCATTCTTGAATTCATTGAGCTCTTCAAAATTACCCATTCTTTCACAAATGTTTGTATCCCTGACTGCATTGATTGGTAACGGGTCTGAATGAAACACCTGAATTCAATGATTAAGAGGTGCGTCCCAATACTTTTCTCCATATAGTGTATTTTGGGGGAAACCAAAAGCAAAGGGAGACCAGGCAAGGAAAACAAGAGCAGTGTGCTGCTGTCAGATTACTACCATGGGAGATATACGGTCAGGGGCTTGCTGAGAGTGAGGTGGCACATTGCAGGCGAGAGGAGCTTATTGCCTGACTTTACCTCGCCCAAACAGATCCATGCCCTCCCTCAGTCTTGCAAAAATTCAAAAGTTCAACCTGTTCTTCAAGCAAGATAATCTGACCGTTTGAGGATTTTTTTTCCTTGATAAAATTCTGTCTTCTTCACTCTCTCCTGCCTAGCAGGTTGCCGTAGAAATATTTGCGGCATTGAAGGCTCGCTGGCATTAAAAATAACCAGCTGTTGATCCTAATTGTGTGGCACGCACATCCCGTCTGTCATGCATAGGTGATTTCAAACGAGCAGGACTCCGCGCATAATGGGGGCGACACATATTTGTCTTCATTGGTGCATCAGTGATGTCACTGTAGCAAACTTTAATAGGATGAGATGCAGTGAGAAAATGGGCTTCCTAATGCCATATGTTCTCACCCATTTAAATGCAAACACAACCATCCTAAATCACTATCATAGAAGGGCCATCTGCTCGTTCGATGGAGAAATGCCCTGGCATGGACCTTCCCAGGATCTGGATTGGCACTTTATGAGACTTTCTCACATGTTAGAATCGTGTGGAGATCTACTGTGCCAATCAAAACCTCCATGTGATGAAGAAATCTGACATTCTCCCTCATGTTCCCCATTCTCCGAATGTTTGCGTCCATTCCTATGATGCCCTTGGGCCAGGATGTACCTGGGGAAATTCCCTCAGGGTCCCATCCATGAACAAGCCAATGAAGGCACACGAGTACATTTGCAAGCCATTCAGTACAGGACTGACAACACAACGTTTATGACCTCAAAGGGACTCTGGAGAGATGGAAACAGAGAAGAGGCACATTTTCTTCACCCCATTGGATACACTACAGGGGGACATGTAACACCATCTCCCCCGGCATTTTTAAGAGAAATCACCACACAGGGTCCTAGACTCTGCACATCTCACTGTACGCTTATGGCAGATTGCACACATTTTATTCCGGTATTGTTTTTCTCGCAATATCTCTAGATACACAAAAGATCTAAAAAAAGTCAGAAAGCTGAAAGGAACAGGCCCATTTTTCAGTCATGGATACAGTAATTACTGTTGCCAGTCGCCAAGCTACAAATGACTTCAACTTGTGACGTGAATCGTCTTGCACAAAATAATAGCTGCTCAATTATACCCTGACAGTCTCAAATGATGAGATATTAATGATGTGAAGCAGGGGCTGCCAAGTGGCTTGTCAGTCACTCTTCTTCCCCTCGCTTTTCCTCTGAAGGCACAGAGATGCTGGAAAGAGAAGGTGGAAGTCACTGCTGTTTGTGTGTATTTGTGAAGCCCCTGTTACGGGCATTGTTACGCTACTCTGAGATACGCCTCGTCCGAGATCCCCAAGTGTTTGTCGTTGCGGCCACTGTGCCGAGAAAGAGCGATGCACTGAACTGTAACTGTTTGCTTCCTTCAGTCTCTCCAAGGATTAGAAAAGTCCAGGCCATGTTTGAAGCATAAAAAAAAGAAAGTAGTTCACTTTTTCTAAAAGTGACGCATTCATGTTGAGCTCCAATAAAATGTTGGGTGAGAACTTATTATTAGACGGGGAGTTTAATTGCTGTGGGACCGCGCCTCAGCTGACCGTTGGCTAATTACGAGAGGAACAATGGGTTGAAGATGGCAGACCTCTGCTGTGCTGGAGATCAAATGCGTAATTACCTTCATGGGCTGAAATTGTTTGCAAACCTGCAGATTACTCTTGCGAAGGGGACAAATTAAATCCTCCTGCTGGGCACATCAGGGTCATTTTCCTGTTTTACACAAGAGCACACATAATGTCGAGAGTGGTGACGGTGTCATGCTGTTCTAGGTTATTTTAAAGGTTCATTATTTTATTAAATGTGCCAGACCGCCAGAAAGTAAATGTGAGAACTGTGCATTTTCAAGGCAAGGCATTCAATGGCAGTTGTGTAGTCAAATGAATAAACTTTGACACGAGTCGGGAGATACCCTGGATGGGAAGTCTGTCCTTAGCAGGGCACACAAATTCACACACCCTGTGAGCAATGCAACCAAAGATGTTACTAGAGACCAGAGGTACTTCACTGGAGACTCCAGTGCTCCTTGCCACATGTTTTTGGACTGCGGGGGGTAAATCTGAATACCCAGGGAAGCTCTTGCAACATGGGAAGCACTCAAAGCTGTAAGTAGGATTCAAACTCCCAACCCTGGTGGTGTGAGGTGCTGCTGCTGCCCACAGAGCCTTGATTTCTGTTTATTAAGCAGAGGAAGACCTAAGCTACTTAAGGAGTGCTGACTATACATGTAAATGTAGCTCCATATCTGTGGATTCAACCAATCGCACTTCAAAAATAATAAAGAAAGCCCCAGAACGTTCCAAAAAGTAAAACTTGAATTTTCCGCACGCCAAGCATTACGCTTAATTCTTGCGAATGAAGTGATATGTAGATATAGGAGAATGAATTTGTATTTTTGCTATTTCTAATTATATTTTCTATATGTAGTACGATGGCTTGGCATCTACTGAATGCCTTTTTTTTGTCTGTTCTCTAAACAATACAGTGTGATAACTATTAACGCTGCATTTTCATTGTATTGGATATTATTAGTCTAGATATGAAGTGTTTGTATATAGGAGGATGTGTGTAGGTTATATGCAAATACTGTGCCATTTTATATAAGGGACTAGGGTAACCAGGAGGGGGGCAGCGTCCTGGAACCTGCAGATACAGAGGGCTGACCCTTTTGCAGACACAAAGCCATGTACGGGCAAGACAGATAATACATCACATGCAGACAGCTGTCAGGTGGGCACCTAAGTAATAGGAGCAGCTTGGCTGAGCTCTGTTGCTCTCACCATAGGGTGATGGTCCACTGCCTTTACGTCAAACAGAGCCCGTGTGAGAACATCACCACAGCGCAGGGCTGGATGTTCCCAGTCGCTCCTCTGATATTTGGGCCACTCCCTTTATCAGGTTATCAGGACTTAACAGAGAATAAGACAAGCCTTTTACGTAGATATCTGTAATACTCTCTCAGGGTGGGGCTGGGAAGAGAACCATGTGACATCGGGGTGTGAGAAAGGAACGAGGACCAGTGTGGCGATTTATTTGGCAAACTCTGTCCGGAGGGGTGCTTGTTTTGGCATCAGAAGCACTCCGGAAAACAATATGGGGATACAGTGGGGTGCAGGGTTGGGAATCTGGCTCTATGTGTGTGTATTGTACTGTACCGGAGGGGATACAGTGAGGTGCGGGGTTGGGAATCAGGCTCTAGGTGTGTGTGTATTGTACTGTACCGGAGGGGATACAGTGAGGTGCTGGGTTGGGAATCAGGGTCTAGGTGTGTGTGTATTGTACTGTACCGGAGGGGATACAGTGAGGTGCGGGGTTGGGAATCAGGGTCTAGGTGTGTGTATTGT
>JAODKF010000103.1:15609967-15622254 GCA_026779585.1 Mormyrus proboscirostris
GTCATTGCTGTGTCACAGCCACATTCACATACTTTCAAACATTGTGATGTGTCTTGGGGGAAATTAGAGAATTGGTAAATTTGTGAAGATTTTTTTCAGTCTTTTTCAGCTGTTCTTTCTCGCAGTCAAACCAAGGAATATGAAGTCTTAATGCTCTAGGAACCCATCTCCCATCTGTCCATCTTTCAACTGCTTATCCAGTACGAGGTCATTGAGGGGGAGGGGCCATATTTAAAGCATTTTAAAGCTGTTTTATCTGACTGTGATGTGTCCTTTTGAGAGAGTCAGAGCATCCCAGCTGCAAAACACCGAAGATGCATGATTAAAAAGTGTCTGTTTAATTAGATTTCACACCAGATAATTAATATTAAAGACATACTGTATGACCACAGATTGAGAGGCAGTACACAGTTTAGTAATGAGTATAATGGGAGTGATGGTAACAGAGAGCAGCTGCAAGCTGCACATGGGCAATTTGCTTCAAAATGGTATACTACCAGGTCAAAAGAATCTGTTTCTGTCCTTCCGTGGGTCAGTATATTATCACAGAGTGGAGTGAGAAGTTGTTTTTGAAAGCATCTTCACACAAAGTAAAGGCGGGATGAACGTTGGGATCTGGAATGAAATGCAGATTTGGGCACCACACAGGTGTGAAGAAATGATCACTGAACCCCTATTACACAATAAAACGACCAAATGTACCATTGTGAGTTTACTCAGCACTGCTTGATAACTGGTCTGTATGAATAAATAGTGTTACTATCTCCAATCTTTTGCCAGCCCACAGCAAACTGTGAATGATAGCAGCAGAATCTTTCATTTTTTCCTCGCAGTCCATTAGACCAAGATTTCACAACCCAGCTATTCATTATGTATTATGTTGGCGGCCTGGAGGGGTGCACTGGCAGATTGAGGTATGGGCAACATCGGCAGCTGCCTAGCGTGGCATCTTATGGGGGGGGCACACAAAAAACATCGATTGTGATTTTTGCGCAATCAGTTTTTCTACCACTGATTTGCATGTAAGGTCAATGATGGTGTGGGTCAGTTGACCTTGTCGGATTGGGCGCCCTGATTCTAGCTGGTGAGTTAGGCAGGCTACCCCTTACTGGACTTGACTCAGAAGTATAAGATGGGCAGGGGGAGGGGCTGGGTTGACTTTGGCAATCCCAAAGTAGGGGGAATGAGGGAGTCTGTCAATCTGCACCTCATTTTGTACAGTACTAATGCGATTAATAAAATCAATTTTAAGTTTTTTATTCATTTGCATCATTCCAAATGTCTTAATTTCTGGGTTTTTTTGCCGGGGGGGGGAGAGGGGGGGCAGGGATATTAGATAAACACAATATTTGTTGGAGGGGGGTGGGGGGAACGCTGAAGCAGGGTTTGCCCGCAGCACCATACAAAGCGGGGGTGCCAATTTGTTTAGAGTTAGCGCTTTAACCTGCCTCCTTTGGTAGATAATTGGTGGGGGGGGTCCCACAGTTCATTTTGTCGATCTGGGGATGCAGTTTTTGGCTGATCAGCAAACAAATGCCTCCGCTATGTGCCTGACTATAAGACACACAAGCCGTGTTGACCGATGTTGGACAATAAAAAAATAAGACATTCTCACAAAGGAGAGAAATTTAATGGACTGCAAAGTGAAGTCAGATTTTAATAAGTGATGCAAAAATGTTTTTGTCACAGGATGTAACACCACAAGATGCAGGCAGTACAGTTTGTTGCTAGGTTTTCTTCTTTAACTGCCTCTGTGCTTGTTCAAGGGATTAGGTTTGACTTTGCTGTCAGAGTAGTGAAAAATATAACGCTTTGTCCCATTTTTAATCAAGATGAGATGCAATTTGTCCTGTATTTCATTAGATTGAAAGTGGAAGTCCCTAATAGCTGATGTTTGTAACTGTAAGCACTTGCCTTCTGGATATTTCAGTGAATGCCAATGCTTCAAGCTGTGAAATAAGTTCACAGTTTTTCCAGTTTTCGTTCACACAAGTTTTCAGCAGAATTTACTGTACTTTTTACCTTGTTCAATCACAATATGCCTTTTAAAAAAAAAAAATAAAAAAAGATGTTGTGGCTGCTGAGTTGTCACTTTCGTCACCAACACTTGAAGCTTCCTCTGAAGAAGCTCTTATCTCTTGCATGATATAACCAAAACAGTAGCATTTACCGTGCTCCGCTAACTCAAACAACCTTCGAGTGTACTTGTCGGGGAAGGGTATCCACTAAAACACCATCATATGATTGGCTGGATTTGCGTTTGTTTTTGTGATGAAATATACGGATGTGCTATTGTGTAATGCTCCTTATTGACAGTTTATCAAAGTCTTGTTTTTATATTGTTAAAATTTCATATTATGATAATTCGCAAATATCGTTTATATCGCCCAATCCTATCCCCTCGGTAAATTTTGCAGACGGGGGAATTTTCACGGATGACGATCGTGTTCGTGTCCATATTCCGGCTCATTGCGGCCTGACCTGTGTTCCCCAGGTGTGAGCCAGTACTTGTAAACTCTGCATCAGACTCTATAGAGGTAAGTTTATGTTACCATGCTGCTTTATATTTTTCATTCTGTAAAACCATTGGCACAGATGGAAGTATTCATTAGGCTGGAGTGTATGGGGTCACCATCCCTATAGAAAACGAAATGATGAGTCATCCTTAACTCTTATAGCCTGTCAGCCAGGACTTTGCATCACCCACCGCTCTGCTCTTTGTCACGGGTCGAGGTGTTAATCGTTCTGGTAGCCTGCTGGTCTGCGCTGCCTTCGTTTTAAAATAATGTAGGGCATGGCTCTAGGGGATTGGGCTAGTCTGACCCGGCCCCCTTCCCATCATTCCATGTGGTGACCGGCCGCCTGATAAGTATCCAACCATGAGACTGTGAGGTGCACAGGTGAGAAGCTCAGCAGAAAGCAGAGATATGAACACCAGACTGTCTTTTTAAAGACACTAATAAAAGAGTATCATTTCCATCAAAAGCATATCTCTGTCTCCGTTTGGTTTAACACCTACATTATATGTACAAAAGTTCTAGGTCACCTGGCCATTACACCTAGAGGAACTTTTATGACGTCCCATTCTAAATCAGTAGGCATTAATATGGAGTTGGTCCCCCCCTTGCAGCTGTAGTGATTTTTTTGTTCAGAAGAGCATTTGTTAGGTCAGGCACTGATGTTGGGCATGAAGGCCTGGCTTGCAATCTCCATTCTAGTTCATCCCAAAGGTGTTTGATGGGCTTGAGGTCAGGGCTCTGTGTGGACCAGTCAAGTTCTTCCACACCAGACTCACCCAACCATGTCTCTAAGGACCTTAATTTATGCACTGGGGCACAGTTATGCTGGAACAGACAAGGGCCTTCTCCAAACTGTTCCCACAAAGTTGGAAGCATATAATTTTCCAAAGTATCTTGGTATGCTGAAGCATTAAGTATTCCCTTCACTACAAGTTAGGGAACTAGCCCAACCCCTGGAAAACAGCCCCATACCATTATCCCTCCTCAACCAAACTTTACAGTTGGCACAATAGAGTCAGGCAAGGAATGTTCTCCTGGCATCTGCCAAAGCCAGAATGGTACATCAGACTGCCAGACAGAGAAGCATGATTCATCATTTCACAGAACAGGTTTCCAGTATTCCAGAGTCCAGTGCTTTACACCACTCAGTGTGACGCTTGGTATTGCACTTGGTGATGTGAGGCTTGCATGCAGCTGCTCGGCCATGGAAGCCCATTCCATGAAGCTCCTGGTGCTCAGTTTTCATGCTGGGGTTAATGCCAGAGGAAGTTTGGAACTCTGCAGTTACTGAGTCATCAGAGCGTTGGTGACTTTTACGCACTATGTGCCTCAGCACTCGGCGACCCCCCCCACTCTGTCACTTTACACGCTCTGCCACTTCATGGCTGAGTTTGTTGTTCCTAAACGCTTCCACATTGCAATAATTCCACTTACAGTTGACAGTGGAATACCTAGCAGGGAAGAAATTTTGCAAACTGACTTATTGCAAAGGTGGTATACTATGACAGTACCACACATGTACGACCCATTCTTTCAGAAATGTTTGTAACTCTGACTGCATTGGTGCTTCATTTTATACACCTGTGGCAATGGGCCTGAATGAAACACCTGAATTCAATGACCGAGCGATGTGTTCTAATAATTTTATCTGTATAGTGTAGCCTTCCCACTCACCTGTGACACGACAATAAAACTATGTTTTGTAAAAGAATAATTTGTGTTTCGTAAAAGGACATTGTGGTTGCTAAGACTGTGTCACAGTGGGGCTGAGAAATGGATTTAAAATGAGCTCCATCAATTAGATGGATTTAGATAGAAAATGTAGATCTTGACTGAGTGTCATAATCAGAAGAGTCATAATTGCTTCCTAATCTCTCAGCGTGCATTCTGTCTGACAAACTCCTCTGCCTGTTCCTTCACACAAGTTTGAAAAAGTGATGTAACAGTGCCTGTAGAGTCATATTTAGGGGAATGTGGGACTCCCAGAAGAGATTGTTATGTTCCAGGATGGCAATTACTGAATTGCTAGGGCATTCTTCGTTTATGGACAGATCAATGCATAGTCCTGCAATTCACAAGCTAGATGATCAAAATATAAACTCCAGACATTTTTAAATGTGGATCGAGTGTCCGTTGCTAGGTACCGAACTCCCCTCCATCTTTACTTGATGACAGAAATGCACCTCTCCGCCCCCCCCCCCCCCCCTTTTTCAGGGCTGCTTCAGACCTGCCCCCTTCCCAGCCCGTCAACCGCGACTTTACCAAGGTGAGAGGTGGCGATTCTGCTACAGCTGCCCAGGGGACCTTAGAAACCGCTGTCCCTATTAACAGGATAGTGAGTGGGCCGTACACTGGGAAGAGCTGATGCCAATTACAGCTGCTGAGCTTCTGTTCTCCAAAGTATCGAAAGACCTTTGTAGTTCCCTCAGTGCTATAAGACGTCACCTGTAAAAGGGTGTGAAACCTCTAAACCGCATGGAAACGCCCGGTATTAGATTTGTTTCTTAGACAATGATGTTAGTGTTTTTATGTGTATTGAACCGCGTGGTCTCTGTAAGTGCTTGGCTCTCAGTGTTAAGAAGGCTTGTCCTGATGGTGTGAGCGTTTTTCCAATGTGTCAAATTCATTCCCTGGATTTGGTGAAATTATCAGGGTTTTCTCTTGGAAACCTCTCCCACTTCCACTTATCCTCATTTCTTGGAAACTTTCAGCGCCCACCAGATGATCGATGACGTGCGCTCGTTTGTAAGCTGGCATCACTCGCTCTGATGAGCGATGCCGTTTAACGGAACCATCTGTTTGGATGCTGGGTCACTATGCCAGGCTGTCAAGTTTTCCAACTGAAGTGAGACTCAATTTTACAGAGAAACGCCTAAGGAATTTTTAAGGAATCACTTTTATATTTTATTTATATTATATTTGAACATATACCACTTTTTGACCTGAGAGATTTGCATTTTGAACAGGAAATTGGTTCATTCTTCAAACCAGTCTAGCTCTGCAGTTTCAGGATTTCTGACATTTGAAAACATGTTCTCATTACTTTTGCTTGACTTGCTGTGTGCAGTTTAGGAGAGCTGAGGTACGCTAAGTGTGTGCAGGTGTTTCTGCCAGCAAGTACACTGTGATGGACTGGCAACTCCAGCAGGGGGGCGCTGCCCTGTGAATTTCTCTTCCTGCGATAGGCTTGAGCAGTACCGATCCTAGCCGGCGTGGCGCCCTAGGCGAACTTCACCGCCAGCACCCCCCGCTTGAGGCAAAATGAAATTTGCTGGCAGTTTGGCGCCCCCTCAGTAGTTGGCGCCCAAGGCGGTTGCCTATAGGATTGATCGACCCTGGGCTCAACCCTCACTCTCACCCTGTGCTGGATGATGCATTTTACTTATACTCACTTTGAAGAATAACATGATCTTTTCAAGTGATGAGACTAAAATATATCACAAAGTTTTATATTTAATACTTTTTGGTAGCAAGGCTTAAATGTGTCAATCCATCTTCTGACTGTTGGCTTTTATATATATAGCATGAAATAAATTAAGGGATGTTGTGAAGTAGTGCTGTCTTTTGAACTGACAAAGGTGATTCATTACAACTAAAAAACAGCGTTCCTGTGGGAGTGTCTGCTGATATGTGGCTAGGCAAGCAGTACTGAAGCCTTCTGGCCCCAGGGGTAGGGGTTCAAACCCCACCCTTGTTCTGTGTATACGGAGCTTGTGTGTACTTCCTATAATGTGCTGGTTTTGCCTGGCTGTTCTAGTCTTCTCCCACAGGTAAAATGTGTAGATGAAATGGTGTCACATCCAGACTGCTTGGTGCTTCATGCTCTCTATAGTCCTATACTGGGTAAGTGCTTAGAGGATGGATGTAGGGTCCTTTTTTCACATCAACCACTCTAATTGCTGGCTATGGTTCCTTTTTTGTATTTGCCTTGTTAGGGTGATTGAGGAGAGCAGCCGTACGGACTCATCGACAGTGTAATTATGTGGACTGTCCTAGACATGCTGGCTGTTAGGTTTCTGAGGAGCTCGGCTATGAGGAGCTGTGCAATACCGTACCCTGGCTGTGAAAGCCTCTGTAAGCTCCACAGAAGGGCTCCGACGGAGGCTTGTGCCGCCATGCTGTTCCATGTCACCGGGTAGCACAGTGTGCAAAGCAGTAGTTTATGATGAGTAGGTTACATGCTTGGGTTTCTTACTCTAAGCTCTATCTGCCTGGTTCGGGTGGCTCTCTCTAAATCCACTGGAGAGCCATCTTGCAGTTCACCTGCTTTGGCCTGGTTTGGAAGTGTCACTACTGCTAAAAGCAGGTTACTAGGTGAGTTTGAAACCACAGAACACAGGCCCCAGAAATAACGCCTGCTGTTCTCCTATTTATATCCACTTTCCCCCTCTCTTTCTCCTTCCCTCTGTCCTCCAGTCTTCCTCCATTCCTCTGATCTAGCCTGGGTCCCTCTGCCCTAGCTCTTGTGTCCTGGATAGCTCTGTTACCCTAACCCCCCCTGGGCACACCAAGCACCAGTTGGCCCCGATGTTCACTGTTAGTCGGCCACTCCCGCAGAGGGCAGGGTGACAGATTCCACACGCATGTCAGCCTTTGGTACGTAAGCTGACGCTTAAGTTGCAGCTGACATTTAGGGGACCCTAAATAAGTTCCACAGCTGGACCAATCAGGGGGAGCATGCCAGAGTGAATCAGAAGTAATTATACGGTGTAGGATAGGGTATAATGGGATATCTGCTGAACTGGGAATTTACCATTGAAGACCAAAGTTATGCCTTTTTAATTGTATCTGCAACCTGAACGACAAGGAAGTTTCCCAATTACGTTTGTACGGTGCATTCTGGGACTTACTAGAGAGTTTGGTTATCGCCGTATTTCTGCTGTTGGTACTGCTTGTTCCACAGACCTCCAGCAGTTCAGCCCATCTCCCTGGAAAAGCGTGGAGAATTACACCTGATTTGGCATGGTTGCATCGCGTGGTCCCACTACCTGCGGCTCGTACTGCATTCTGAGCTCATCAGCAAACGGGGACCCATTTTCAGACCCCGGGCTCACTAACCCCCTTGTGGGGAGTCAGTGTGTGGGCCAAGAGGAATCCTGGCAGAAGAATAGAGCTTGACATGTGGCTGTAGACAGCCTTGTCAGCGCGCATTGGCACCCCACCTCACACCTCTGCTGGTTTTAACAACCCCCTGGGGGAAAAGCCAGGCTAAGCGTAACTTGTGCCTTATGCTGGAGTCACACCGTCCCACAGCAGGGTGGGAAGTCTTCCTTCCTGTGTCCAATCAGGTATTGTGAACAGTATGGCTAAGAAGTCTTCATGTTTAAGGACATTCAGTTCCCTTTAATAGGTTTTCATTTGTGTGGCAAATTAGCTTATCCCTATTGTTTTAAAGCCATTTAGAAGTTCTCTTATTTTCAAATATCAAGACAAAGATCTCCAGGAACCTCACAGTGTCTGAGGTGTCGGTCTCCGTGTTGGATGTGGCCGTTTAAAATCAGAACGCAGTTTCCTGACCCAGTCCGGCCGGGTCAAGCAAATTGTCACCTTCTGTAAACACATTAACCAAAGAGAGCTGAGTGGACTGGAGGAAGCCAGGATTTCTCCTCTTCTCCAGATTCTTGTACAATGTGAGATACCTGGACTCATCTCTAGCCTCCATGACCTGTTTGCCATTGCATGACAAATGGCTGATCCTCAAGGAGAGCTACTAGCATAGGATATATGCGTATTTATTGTATGTATTTATTATGATGTAACGCCCCCGGACCCCGCTGGATTGCAGTAGGGCTTTTAATGTTGCCTTTGATGCCTCAGCTTCAGTAGTACTAAGCTCACCTGCTGCCTGGCATGTGGCCTTGGCAGTGCGCCTCCCCCGTAGTACACGGGATGGATTACGCTTCACACAAAGCGTTCAGGTAAGTTGGCTGTTCCATATGCGTGTTTTGGGGGAATCATTTTCAGCGGACATGGGAAGGCCGCCAGCTCCGAGGCATATTTGCTAACTTCATTATGCCTGTCTGTACTGTATTTTAACGCTCTTTTCTGCTTTTCAGAGTCTCCCGGTTCTCAGTTCACTTCCTTTTAGGGCCTAGGAACCAGGAAAAGTCACCTGTCACGTGTCTCAAGCCCGCCATCCCGATACGTTTCTCTCTCGCATTCTTATAAATCCATTTTCCTCACCACATACCACGGGCACAGTCCATAGCTGAAGACGCAACACAAAGAAAAATGGGCAGTTGCATCCATTTATTCAGCTGGGCTGTAACTGAATCAGCATTTTTCTTCAAGGGTACAGGAGTCAGATCTTGTCCCATAAGCCACCTATAAAGCTGACAGTAGTATTATATGTTGTCCACAAACTTTTAGTATGTACTTTTTTTTTAAACATGGGATGAAATTTTCGTAATTTATACACATGGATGAAGGGCGCGTAAAGATGTCCTGTTATGCTTTTCTGGTTTTTCCCTTTCCTTTAGTGTGTTATATAAATTTATATGATCTTTATCTGCATGTAAACGGCCTGTAAAATCTTAAGGTCTGAAGTTCCCATCAAAGGGAGTAACTCTCACCAACAAAAACCACTCTTCTCTAATCTGCCTGAAAGGGAATCCGGCCCTTATTTCTGTGACATGATGAGGTCACCTTGTAACACAATCCTTATTGGCCGTCTACCTGAAAGCTTGGTAGCTCACACAAGCCACAGTCTGCATACCAACTACTAAATCAGGATTTTGTTAGGCATGTGATGAAGATGTCCTCTGGTCTGTGAGGAGAAATGCATTCTTACTTGTGGATTTTTCATGTTTAAAGCAATCAAAGTAGCTACTTAGAGTGTTCAAGGTGGATTTATGATTACAAGCTGTAATGTTACGGTCGCATTCCAACATAGGCTTCTGCGAACTTCTGCTGAAGTTTTTAATGCCTTTTGTATTTTTACACACATGTTTTGCCGAGTTCTGCCTGCAGTGAACCTTACAGTATATCTCTTCATGGGTCCGAGAACAGCTTATGAACCACCAGACACTGTAATGAATTATACCTAAAACAAAACAACACAAAACAGTTTGCCTCAAAAAAAATGCGCCAACTTTCAGTCTAGTCATATCATAGTCCGCACTCGGTATGTAGGGAAGGAATATAATCATATTATAAACCTTCAGTTGTAAACTTTGGATAAATTATTGCTTTCAAGCAATACATTGCTTTAGAGATAATCAGCAACTCACCAGTAGTTTTCACTTTAGTTTTGTGTAGTGCTGCAATGGGCACAAAGGTCTTTGCAGCTGAATCAGCTTGATGTAATGCAGAGACATTATCAGACTGGAAGATAACAGAAGGTGTAGGTGTGTGCAAGCTGACCAATCAGAGCATGCTGGGCACATCGGGGGCGGGCCTTAAAGACACGGGAGCTCTAACAGAGCATTTCAGGCAGAGCGTGAATAGAGATGTATAGTATGAGAAAAATAATGTGTTTTAGGAATACTGAAGCATGTAAATCTATTGTAGTAAGATCCCAAAAGTAAAATTATGAATATTGAAAATGAGCATGATAGGTCTCCTTTAAATAACATCACATAACCTTTTTGCAATAATGTTATTTCCATGATCAGTGTCCTTTTGGCTTTTCTTCGTCCGTGTGAGTGTCTGCCGGCGTCATGCTAACTGTCTCCATGCTTCAGCCTAAGGTGACGCCGACCGGGTGAATTTCAGCACCGGTGCATGACGGGGTCTGAGGGTAGCTGCTCCATTTCAATGAAAATCTGAATCCATCACATAGGGCTTATTTCAGAACACGACCCATGTCAGCTATGCAGCTGCCGGCTCACTGCACCTAGAGAATACAGATTTGCAGCTTCCCAGAAGCCCTGGGTGCGAGAATGAGGTGGTGCCCATATGAGGAGGGATCCCACTCTGTCAGCATAATTAATTCTCGCACGCTGAGATAATGTTGTTAGAGAGATGGCTGCATTTTGTCTAATGAGATGGGCTCTGCTGCGCAGTGACGCCGCCAGTGATGAGATTTAGTGAGGGATGGCGGCGCATCCTGAGCACGTCTGTGTGCTGCGTGATAACAGCGGGTAGGCGCAGTCAGGCTGTGCGCATTCAGCTGCATTCATGAGTGCGGATCACCCCGGATCCAGGTCTCGCAAAGCGCCCGGTGAGGCCGAGCCGCCCAAGCTGGAGGCGGGGCAGATCGATACGGCCTCCAAAGGAGAGAGATGGGAATGAGAGATTTCACTGGCGTCCGGTGAAAGGCCAGCTTTTATGCCGCTGTGGGCTGAGGTGAAATGGAGATGTTGTGAGAGCATGTTCAAACTGCAGAATGGAAGGAGAATGAGCAGTAAAGTTAGACTGAGTCCCAGAGGGGAGACAGGTGTCGGCTGGGTTTAACTCCAGCACACTTGGTTGGATCAGGAGTACATTTAGCAGTGAAATAGCCATTTTCCTCAAAATACAACGTTGAAGTGATTTATGGGGGCTTCCCATCCACCTGTCCATGGGTCCAGGGCTGACAGGGACCCTAAGAAATTAGAAAAAATAGAATCGATCTGGGTGGAGTACGAAGTACTTTCACGGGGCCGAAAATTTCTAGTGGTGCCCCTGTGTCCAGGTGTTCACCATCATATGTCTTTCAGTTCCATGTTAGGTGACAGAGGTTTTCTTTTCTTTTTAATCCTCAGTGCTTCTTTTCTCTCCTCTCAGGGAAGCGTTCAGCAGTAAGCAGAGCGCTACAGCGTCTCCCTGACTCAGCACCGTTTTTATCTCAGTCTCTCTGGCCATCTGAATAGATTTTTGCATCTCCCATTATTTTTGCTGTAACGTTCAAACTGCTGTCCCTCCCATCCTGAAAAGGAGAAACAAAGTAGTCCTCTCCCCTAAGTGCAGTTGGCTTTCCCAAGTGGCTATTTTGTAGCAAAACCACAACAATATTCAATTATACTTTAGGACAGGGGTACAAAGCCCTGCCTGGAAGTGAATTGCACGCCCCTATGATAGATGAAGTAAGGAAGACTCTCCCCTCATTAGTTACAAGAGATGAGGAACGTGGAGAGACTGTGGCCAATTAGTCTTGTGCTGAAAATTTAACAGACTTCCCTTAGAAAAAGTCGCTTCTCTTGGGGTCCGTAGTGACCCGCTGTTCTTTTGTTAAGGCTGTTAGCAGGTATCAAGGCACCAAGCATCAGGGATCCAAAGGGCACGGCCTAGTGAGCGCCCACCCTGCGAGGAGAAAATTCTCAACACCATTAGTCATCTAACCTTAACCTTAATCCTAACCCTTCCGTGGAGAAACAGTTTATGCGAGTCGTTAAAAAGAATGTTATGAGGACTTACAAGCAAACTGCGGAGGTCAGCGATCACACAGGTGGAGCTTGGCGTAGAAGGTGTGTAATATATTCTCCGGTCAAAGTGTTTTGCTGTAAGGGAAGCTTAGTTATTCTGTCACGTCTTGAATGCAGTGTTTTTCAGTGAGGTGTGGGGACAGAGATTATGCAAAAGGTCGTCCAAGGAGAGTAAACTGGTTATAAGTTGGTTGGTTGGCTGGGTGGTTCTTCCGTACATCTATACTTTAGTTTCTCCCCCATGTCTGGTCTGTGGTGTTTCTTTTGTACACTCCCACTGTGTTGTCTGCCCAGTGTCAGGGTCGGTCCCTGTTGTCCTACTCTGTGTCCCTTCCCCGTTTGACCACCAAGCGTTGCTGGTCATCCCGTCCTTCATGTGAGTCTTTGTTTTGCCCCTGTTCTCTGTTGGCCTCATGGCTCAACA
>JAODKF010000103.1:15642383-15653236 GCA_026779585.1 Mormyrus proboscirostris
AACCTGCACACAATATTCTAAGTGGGGTCTTACCAAGGAATTATATAAATGTAACATCACCTCCCTTGACTTAAACTCCACACACCTAGAGATATAACACAACATTCTATTGGCCTTTTTCATCGCTTCCCCACACTGACGAGAGTGGGACATGAAGCATCAACATACACACCGAGATCTTTCTCGTAATCAGCTGCCTTTATTTCAGTGGAACCCATAAAATATCTGCACGTTATATTTCTGCTCACTGCATGAATTACCTTACATTTATCTATGTTAAACTTCATCTGCCAGATCTCTAAATAAATCAAGATCCCGTTGTAGCCTCTCTGCCGCTAGATCAGTATCTGCTATACCACCCACCTTGGTGTCGTCTGCAAATTTGACCAGTTTGCTGTATGTATTGGTGTCAATATCATTAATGTAAATTAGGAACAATAGTGGTCCTAAAATTGAACCCTGCGGTACCCCACTATGAACGCAGGCCCACTGTGACATTGTGCCTCTAATAACTACTCACTGCTTCCTGTCAGTTAACTAGTTTTCGATCCAAGCTGTCACAGTTCCTAAACCCCTGCAGCTTTGAGTGTAAGCAAGAGCCGTTTGTGGGGGACAATATTAAAGGCCTACTGGAAATCCTAAGTAGATCACATCGTAGGCCAATTCAGGTACAGTAAGTAGTTTAAGTAATAGAAATGGTGGTAGTAGTAGTAGTAGAACAAGTACCATAGTAGTAAAAATAGTACTAGCAGCAGTAGGAATAGACATAATAAAATAGTAACAATAGTAGTTGCAGCAATGGTATTAGTAGTAGTAGTAGGATTAGTCCCAGTAGTAGTAACAGTGGTGGTGGTATTAGTAGTATAACATGTACAATAAGCAGTAACAGAGGCAGTAGGACGGCAGTGTCATCCTCACCCATCTGGCCACTGCTGTGATGCCTGACTTTCATTTGTTTCGCTGACTGTTCTACTGAAGCGGTTCAGTTGAAGTGACCCTCCCAAAAACATCCCTCCCCCCATGTGACACCCCAGCCTGGGGCGTCACAGTCAGTGCTGCACTGTCCCCATACATTACGTACTGTCACCAGTGTCGGCTCAGCAAAGAGGCCTTCTTGTTGGCTCTGTCTCATCCAGACCACGAAGCACAAACGAGATCGCGGCACTGTATGTATGACAATCTGACACGTGTAGCACACGCTCCCACACGTACACAAACACGTGGCTCTCCGGGGTCCCGGCTGACTGACGCGGGCAGGGCTGGAGGACGGGGGGGCGCGCCAAGCTTATTAAGAAGGGCTTCATTTAATTTGAGTGAGAGCGTTGAAATTTTTTCCCCATAATCCTATCGCACACAACACGTCCCTCTGGAGAGTCCGGCCCCTTTATTCCCCTTAATGAAGTGTGCATTAAAATGAAAGTGATTTTAATGGGATGTAATCCTGCTGGGAGACGTTTCAAAGGAGAGGAGAGCAGGGGGCGTCCCAGCAATCTGGCCCAGTCGCGGCCTGGGTAACCGTCCGCATTGTACCGTGCGCTTTACACGTGCTGCTGCGTCGCCCTGGTTCACACACCACGCGCATGTGTGAGCGCGCGGGTAACAGAAACGGCGCAGGCGTTCGCGTGTTATAATGGTTTCCCGTGGGCCGGCCCTTTCCGCGCATATGCGGACCGCGCTGCATCCAGCGCATCTGCTCAGTCTGATAACGGGATTATGGCAACCCCAAAAGGTCCGTCGAATTAGATCTGGGCCCGCGCATTAAGCGGTATAATTATAACTGAACCTATCAGTGCCAAACCCTCCTCTCCACGGAACCAGGGAGGGGCAAGCTCTACACCCCCAGAAAGGATTAGGCGCAGCACTGAAACTCTGAAAGGTCCAAGTGTTAAGACTTTGTGTATCTTCAGGGGATCATGCCCCCCCGCTTCTCGCAGGGGCGCCCTGTGCTTTGCTTTCACGTGTCGTACTCGGTCGCCCCTCCTTCAGCAAACTCCACTTGCCATTTTTATACTGCTGCTAGTGTTTGTTTACCTGCAAGCATCCTGATTTAGAGCGAGCCACGGCTTGGCTTTTTTTGCAGTCAGGGCTGCTTTCTTGCGGAGTGGAGTTGTCAGAGCTCTCTTGGGCTTAGTCATGTCTTTGAAACAGCACATGAACATGACTCAAAATTAATTTTAAACGCTGATGTTATGCTGCATAATAATAATGTATAAAACTCATGCCGCAGTCATTTTTGGGAAAGTTGAAAAGCAAACGTGACAAATCTTAAATGAAAACACTAAGCTTGTACGCTGACTCCTCTCGAAAAATCGTGACTGTTGGGGGAGGGGAGGGGAGGGTGGGGGGATAATGATCTAATCCCTCTTAGATGCCGCGGGGCTAAACATGGACTCTTCGCTGCCGTCGGTGCGGATCTGTGCAGGACCATGTCACACAGCCGTCCAAACACTGGGCCTGTCCCTATCGTCTCGGACCACTGTGGGCTTTGAGAGGAAAGTCTCCCGTCGCCATGACGAGGCGTCATGCTGCATAGCGCTGGCCGCATGCCGATGTGCGAACGCAGGCTGGGATATGACTCAGAGCAGGCCAATAATCACCGGGGATGGGGTCAGATCTGCCCCAGTTGCATGTAGACTGAGGCGGGATCCAGCTGTTTTCCCATGGGGAGTAAATCAGCATGCATCATTTTTTAATATATCCTGGATTGTGTTGTGACGGCCACACACATACAGCCTTTCCTGCCTACTTGGTAGCAGACGGTGCTGCAGCACAGCTGGGTAGGTCAAGCTGGCAGCGACCGGGGGCGTAGTGAGGAAGGATTGCAAGACCACAGAGCCACAGAACCAATGAAATGTAGAGGGGGAAGGGATGCAACATGGCGACTGGGGGGGTCGCAGGCCTGTAGAGGCTGATTGGCCAAAAATATTTGGAACAGGTTTGGAAAAAAAGATGATTATTTCTTCTCGGGTATGGATGTTTTTAAATGTTTATTACCTTTTATACTGTTATGTTATCATTAACATCAAGGTTAAACCTTGTTTTTATTTTCCTTTCCTGGTGCGACTTACCTTATTCAGTAAATTTTGATAAAAATCTGATTTCTGAATATGAATGCTTGGGGGGCTGGCTGCCGTCTCGGCGTTCAGAGGTACAGCCGGGGGGGTGAGCAGCAGGTAGAGGAATAATGAGAGTGACAGTCAGAGATTATGGAGAACAAGGGGAGAGAAGAGGCGGGGGAAGGAGACGGACAGCCCAGGTGACGGAGCAAGCCAGCTGCCCGATGGCCGGACACGCTCCCCGCCCCCCCAGTCCATACTGGCAGACCCCGGCCCGAAATGCTCTACTGCCTCCCTAGGTGGCCGGGGGCTCAGTCGGTGATCGGTGATCTGCGGTCATGTTCCCACTACCCGCTGTGGAATGTCACAGGAAAACATAACCCCAAAGGACCCCAAAGAGGTAGTCTGTGCCCAGAGAAGCTGCCATCGGCCATGCTTCTGCGAAATTCCATCTTCCCCAGACAGATCGATCACCGTATGCGTTTATGTATGTGAAATTCAGCAGATGCTCAGGGGGAGCTGCACAGATGACCTCCAGTGTCTGTGAGAAGTCAGCACTCATTCCCCAGTGCGTCGCTCACATGGTGTCAGGCAGCACCTTCGGCCTTTTCAATCCCACCCTTTCACACGCTGTATCTGTTCAGTTACCTCATTTTCTCTATGTTAATGCAGTTTTCCTCCCGCAGTCCAAAGACATGCAGTTCCGTACGGGTCACTGAATTCGTCTATAGGATGTGATTGTGCGTGACCCTGCAACGGACAGACGTCCTGGCTAGTGGTCCGCTGTGCTACCCGGGCTAAGCTTCGCCACCCTACACTGAAAAAAACCACCGGAAGATGGATGGGTGGAAATTCAGCAAGTTGTCAGTCAGAGTAGCAAAGGTGATCTTTCATAGCCGCAGGTCAGCTCCCGTTCTTGATCTGTGGGCGACTCGACGGGCAGCACCGGCAGGGCTGGGGGGTTTGAGTCCGGGAATGCTCTCCCTGCGTTTGTGTGGGATTTGTCCCACGCAATGAAAAAATGTACTTAGCTGCCTCTGAATTGCCCGTGCTGTTTGAGCGCGCTCAGTATGTTACACCGGTATCCCATAAGCAGTTGGAAGGTGGATGGAAATATACTAGTGGCCAAAATTGTGGAAATACCTAGCATTTTTGGCAGTATGTTTTAAGAAATACTACACAAATGCTGGCACTTATTATGTATTAACAATAAACGATACAAATATCTTACTTTGGACAATTAAGTAAGTGACTGGAGTAACTGGAATAAAGTCTGAAATCTCTAAAATTGGAAATGTTTCCACAATTGTTGCCACTAATGTATGTTACTGGATGGAATTTCTGTATTCCTAACAAATTAACATAAAAAAAATCTGATCCAAAACTAATCCTTTTATCCTGCACTTGTCCAGACAATAAACGCTAAAATACACAGTGAATCAGGCATTATTTTGCCTGTGTTATTTTGTCTGTACTCATATTGGGAGATGCCAAAAGCAGCGTTTCTGAATTCGGTTCTCGGGGATCCACATCCGGTCCACGTTTTTGCTCTCTCCATGCTCCCTGCCAGACAGTCCACATTTTTGCTTCCTACCAGGAGCTGGGAGGGAGCAAAACCATGGACTGTCTGTGGGTTGTCGAGGAGCAGACTGGGAAGCACTAAAGAATCTGTATTCTAAATATGAGTCGAGCCAGAAGCCAGAAGCTCGCCCCAGTCTTAGATACCCAGCAAGTGAGTTTCTGATTTCTGCTGAAGGGAGCCACGACTTGTTTACATCACCTGGCTGTTGCAGCAGATCCTGGAGCTCCAGCATGATGTGGGCGGCCTGATGGCCTCTGCTGCCTCGGGCCACGTTTCAGCCAGAGATTCCCGGCCCCCATTTCCTTACTGTTGACGGGAAGGGGGCAGATTTTCCCCATGTTTTCCAGGACATGCGATCCGTCGTAAAATGCATTGAATCCTTTCCATCTGGGAGGCTGGGGGCCGTGAAACACGTGGCTGCAGAGCGCTGGGGACCAGTCAGGGGTGGGTTGGGGGACTGCGATCTCCAGCCACGTCTAAACTGGTCTGTCCTCACGGTAACCAGTCTTCTCTCGCTCCGCTGGGACTGCAGAACACACCGGAATCTCCACAACAAAAAAACTGGAGGAGGAAAAGCACTGCACTGTGCTCCCATTGACTCTCCTGCCACGGTCTGGCCTTTCCCATTGTACAAGGTGTACAATGCAGTGATGTCACATGACTTCTGATATGTTTGCTAAATACGACAGTCCTCAGCATAGTATTAACTCCCCACCAGCACCAGCTGTATCCCCTAAGATTATGCGATGGTTCTGGTGCTGGTGTCAGCAGAAACCCAGAACCTGGTTCCTGAGACTAGTTCTTTACCTTTTAAGCAGTGTGCAGTTTGGTGTCATTCACTCATCTCTGACTGCTCGCATGGAAGCAGCTTAAGCTCCAGCTGGGTGAGAGCATGCTATTCCTGTCAGCTGCTATTCCTGCCCTCCCCGTTCCCGTTCATTAATTTGTGAGACGCCGGTAATAAGTAGTAATCAGCGCGTGTCAGCCTGCCCAGGCAGAAGCGGCGAGGTTGTGTAACGGGGCTTCTGGCCGGTGATTGGTACTGCGACGTGGCAGGCATTGCGGTGTTTTGGGTTTGGGGGGGGGGCGGGTTGGTGGAGGGGGGCAGGGTCCAAGAGTTGCAAACACTGCAGTGCTGCGCTTCTCACTGCGGCGACTCGGAATGCACAGCTGCGCAGTTAAAGAGGGAACTGAGGCACACATGTGCATCTGTACAGAAAGCGGCATTTACACATGTAATGGAACACCACTGGAATGCAAGTGTGCATTTATGCAGGCGCTGAGACCCACACACACACACACACACACACACACACATATTACCATTGGAGCTTGGAGGGGACAGGGTGGCACACACACAGGTGGCGGTCCGGTGTAGTGCTGCTGCTTCTGAGCCGCACAGGCAGGGTGGATTACACACAGAGTCTCGGCCACTGCGGCCCCACTGGAAATCTGTCACTTTCCATCAGCCCCAAACTCTCATGCCACAGTTATTCCAACTGACAGCGAGTTGCCGAGAAATACGGCGCAAATCTGCCCGGGGGCCTCTGTGGGCGTGCTCCGGGGGGAAGGGGGTAATGCTTCCCCAGGGTTCCCCTTGGGGGGGGCAGGCAGAGGTAGCAGACCCTGGCATACGTGTCTGCGCTGTCTACCCGCTGATGGGCAGTGAAAGCTCATTTATGCTGCATAATAATTAATGAAAGCATCAAGGTGACCTGTCTACCTCGCTGTCCTGCTGCTGAGGTCATGCTGAGGGCAGCCCTCCGGAGAGGCCGCCGCGGGCCCCCAATCAGCAGCCCGCATGCGGGGTGCCTCACCCCCTCAGCCTTGGAGTGAGTCGGGGAATCACAATCACGGCGCGGGCTTCAAATCGGGGAGAGGCAGGCATGTGAAGGGCACACTCAAGGGGGCCGGGCTTATTTAAGCAGCCTGTCCAGCTGATTGGTCACACAGTGCTGTTTATTTAAATCTGTGGAATGAGGAGGGATTGGGCACAGGATCAGATCTCCGCATGTAGGCCTGCAGTCTCACACCTCCAGGGCTGGGGGTTCAAGCCCCACACCTGTCTCTGTGTGAGCCGTTTTCATGCTCTCTCTGTGGGCTTCCTCCAGCATGAAGCGAATGGGTGTCCGTGAAAATCTGCCGCACTGCGTGAGTTAGTGCTCGTCTAGCCATGGACTGTGGTGCCTCGTGTTTAATGGAAAAACAAGGATTTACAAAAAAAAAAACCCACCCTTTTCTATCACGGCAAATTCCATTGAAACACTTGCCTAACTCAGTTCAAGTTTTGTGACACTGCATAATAGCTGTAATGACACTGCAGGCACAGAGGAATGAGTGTTGATTTTACTTCCTTGTATCTCCTGACCAGAGTGAAGGTTTTCACTCCAGAATCATTTGGACATTTGGAGTGTTTTTATTTTACTTCCAAACATAAACATAAAACAAATCCGAAATAAAAAATGGAAAATCATACCAAGTATATACAGTATATTGGTAAATTATGTGCCTGCGGGTATCAGACACACTAACAGGCTGTGGGCACATGCGTGTTCCTGAGTGACCGTCCCATTGGTGAAGCTCGTCATGTGATGCGGAGGAGAAGCAGAGCAGCGCTGAAGGACGGCAGGACGGCCTGGACAGAGGCCCTTGCGCTTGCTGTAGCTGTAAAAGCACAGCTTGCCGTTTATGCTTTTCTTTTGCTCTATGCGTGGTCACATTCCATCAGCCCATCCATGTTCATAATGTTTATGTTTTACTTTCGGTCTGTGCGTGGTCACAATTGGCTGGCAAAATACCTTTTATCTATCACTTACGCATAGATTATGTATAGCTGAACATTTCATATATTTTTTTTATCTTATATTATTTTTCCTTATTTTTTCTATATTTTGTTACTCTCTTATCATGCACAGCTGCTCAGAGTGACCAGGGTTACATTTCACTACACGTTGTATGTGCACAACTGTGTATGTGACAAATAAACCTTTTGAATCTTGAATCATCCATTTTCATAATGTTTGTTTTCACCTTTTAGATCAAAGGTTTTATTCAACATTCTTAGCATGTTACAGACATGTCTTACCTACCTCCTTGTTAGCACAAGAATATACAGGTTTCCAACATATCATGGTGCTTCAAAAAACTCAGGTAGCAGGAAAAATCTGCTTCTGTCGTTAGAATCCAAGGGCGAATCTCAGGGTCGCCCAGGAAATCTGCTCATTATGCTAGATTTTTTAACTAAATTTTTTACTCCGATACCTTCTGCACAAAACCTTCATTACTTACCCAGTTTAATAAATATATATAGTGGTACCTTGGAACACAAACTAAATTTGTTTCAGAATGCTGCTCGAGTTCCAAGTCGAATTTCCCCAAATGATTGCCTATTTAAACTTATCTACCTACCTGACGAATGATAAAAAAAGGATTAACGATCAATATAAAACTAATACACATATGAAAAGTCACACATTTAAAAGCAATAAACATGAAATAATTGACAATCCCACACTCCGAAGCGAGAGCAGACACACACGCACCACCTTCAAGTCTCGCTATAATTTTAAGTTCTACAGTTATTCTCACTACTTTCCTCTTTGGTTTGCCGCTATCACTGCTCACGCTCACGATTGCTGTATCACTTAACGTGCCACAGATAAAGCACAAAAAGAAATCACACTGAACAGCTTTTAGCAGTTCTGTTTTGTTTTGTCATGTTCCGAGTTTCTGGGTATTTTTTACTTTTACTTGAGTAGTATTTTACTGGATGACTTGTACCTGAGTAACATTTTGGTACTTGTACTTAAGAAAATGTCATATTTTTTCTACCACTGCCCCCCCTCCATAAATATAACTGTCCCCTGATGGGCACCTCAGTCAAAACATTGTGCAGACGCCACTGATAGAACCACTTTAAGTATGGACAAGGTCAGAGGTGGACATTTCAGGTCCAGAAAGTAAAAATCCAAACCAGGATTTTGTTTCAACCAACCAATTGAAAATTGAACATAAAGAGTCACAGTCACAGAGTACGCAACTAGTTGGTTGAAACAAAATCCTGGTTAGGATTTTTACTTTCTGGACCTGAAATGTCCACCTCTGGACAAGGTATAAGTTTAGAGAAGACTAACTGCACACTGCAGCTGTGCTGAGCAGTTACACTTCAGCCTTACTGCACACTGCAGCTGTCCTTAGTAGTTACACTTCAGCCTTACTGCACACTGCAGCTGTGCTGAGCTGTTACACTTCCTGTTAGCTTTAGCAAGCTTAACCATTCTCCTCTGACCTTGCTGAGGCTCAGCCATTGCGCTTCCTCACACTGGATACTTTTTATTGCACCATTTTTGAGACACTATAGTGCATCAGGAAGTTGACTATTTTTGAGACCTCCATGTCTAACACCAACAGTTACACCACATTTAAAACCACCCCAATGCTTCTCAAACTATGGAACGTGTACAGGTACTCAGAGCCCCCCCTGGTGGGATGCCTGAAGATGCTGTGCTTTTTTTCCCCCCCCCATATGGTACTTGACTGCTTTGGTTTGATCCAACTATTCACTATTTGTAGGTGCAGAAGTTGGTACAGTATACTACTGTTTTATCACTATTAGCACCTACATGCCAATGGGAGGTTGCATTAAACCAAATGTCCTCTTTCTCAGTCCATTTTCCTCCTGCGTGTCTTAGCTTGGTGGCGTGTGACACTCCCAGGCCTGAACCAGGCTCCAGCGTTTCCACTAACTCAGGCTCACTGGACGCCTCGCTGCCTTTCTCTGCCTCTCGGTGCGCTGTGAGAAATTTCATTTGTTCCATAGTGTCATGGAGATAGTTCCTGCCAAGCAGGCCTGGGGTAAGACCTGTTTAAATACAGAGAATAATTTTTCCCCATTCTTTGTGGGGCCCGCGGCGCCAAACAGCGGCCCAGGACGAGTTTCAGATGTGTGATGTGGAGAGGTGGTGGTCGAATTTCACAACTAAAAGCCACATTTTGAGGAGCTGGAAGAAAACTACAGGGTGACTGATGTACTAACCTGTTCATTGGCTGAGAAGGGGGGGGGGGATGAAGGGCCTGGACCTGCCAGCAGAAAGAAAAAGGAAAAGAACTGGTGCAGATCGGGATTAGCGGGAGCCAGTGACACAGCGGCTGAGTGAGGGGGGGGAGCGAAGGCTGGAGGATTCCGGATGATGCGAAGATGGGGGCCATGAGATTAGGAAGCATATTGGGTGGTAATGGGGGGTAGATGTGGTTGGAGACCCCCTGGGAATGGAGGGAGGAGGTCTGCATAAGCTGGGCCAGACCCCCTGACCCTGCTGTGATCTCCCATTCATCTGGACGTGACCCGCATCTGCTTGGCGCCTCCTGATAACCAAGCAGCCCTCCGGAGAGGCCGCCGCGGGCCGCCAAACAGCAGCCCGCATGCGGGGTGCCTCACCCCCTCAGCCTTGGAGTGAGTCGGGGAATCACAATCACGGCGCGGGCTTCAAATCGGGGAGAGGCAGGCATGTGAAGGGCACACTCAAGGGGGCCGGGCTTATTTAAGCAGCCTGTCCAGCTGATTGGTCACACAGTGCTGTTTATTTAAATCTGTGGAATGAGGAGGGATTGGGCACAGTGATAACCAAGCCGCGGGCACTTAGCCTGTTTAGCCAGTTTAGCCTTTAGCGCCCGCTAGACGCTTGGCTTCCTCCTTAACCCGCTCCCACCTAGCTGCTCACGCTGTGGGAACTTGCAGGTTTTGTGCTGGCATGCCGCGTTGGCACATCCCCGGCGACCCCGCCGCTGTGCCGTCGTACCTGCGAACGATGTGAATTCTTCCTTGGCGATTTGAAGAGACATTACAGTTTTCACTCTGTCGATCCTTGCGGCTCATGATAGTCGTAATTATAAGGTTTCCGAAAGGTTGTCGTCGGTGGCGACTGGGGGGATCTTCTGCAGCTTTCCTGCTGGAAAATCTTATGGAAGATGTATCTGTCCCATTTCAGAGATAAAAACAGAGGATCAGAGTATTTTATTTATTCATGGTGCTTCATATCTCACCAGCTGTGGAAGCAGCGTACCATGTGACGGAGCTTTAAATTCACTGTGCATCCCGAACGCCCACCCCAGGCAGCAGGTGTCAGGTGAAGCATGACATCAGCTGTGTGTATGTCCGCACCGTGTGGCAGGGCGACTTCCCCCCCCTCCCCCCTGCCCCTCCAGGTAACCTACTC
>JAODKF010000103.1:15655162-15669553 GCA_026779585.1 Mormyrus proboscirostris
CATCTGTGAAGTCGGTGATCTCTGAATCTCAGCTCCGTTGAGAGCCCACATCTGTGAAGTCCGTGATCCCTGAATCAGAGCTCCGTTGAGGGCCCACATCTGTGAAGTCTGCGAGCCGTGAATCACATCTCCGTTGAGGGCCCACATCTGTGAAGTCTGTGATCCCTGAATCACAGCTCCGTTGAGTGGCTGCCTTCCCACAGGCCTGTGAGGCAGCAGCTGGTTCAGGTTTCAAACTTCAGCAGGTGTCATCTGCCTTGCTGTCTTTTGTCCCTTTACGCACAGTTTGTGGCAGCGGTTTGTCATCTGGTTTTGAAACATGTGCCAGTAGCTTGGTACTGCAGCAGTGTGGCTCTGTCCACTGGCAAAAACCTGTGCAGTGTATGCAGGTGCCTCCTTGACTGTTTAAATGTGATGGGGGGTTGAATTTGCAGCCGCACACCCCAGGCCACCATAAAGGGCCTGGCCCGTAAAGTGAGATTGATGAGGTGAGAGATTCTTCACGGCTGCTGAGAATGTGCTGTAACTAAGGACTGAGCTCTGTCTGCCATCACACAGAACTGTACCCCCAGCTGGTTCTGTAGACCGTGTTTCCGAAACAGTGCTCCAAATCTCACAGCGCCTCATTCCACACGTGCTCTGGTTCTGAATGCCATCCGGCACCTGTGTTCGTCAGATCAGCACTAGGTCCTAACAAACGTGCATGTGTTTTGTTTGCTGTTAATTTAGTTTTTTCTTAAAAAACAGCAGCAGTGTTTACATCTGACATCTGATAGTTCCAACGGTTAAGGTAATTTTGCTGTATTTAACATGTTTGCTTTGCACTTGTAAAGAGTTTTGTTTGAGGTTTTTTTTTTCTTTTTTTTGCTATGGCATGTTTTTGGCATGTTTGTGACTTCCTTGCCTGATGTCTCAGGAGCTACCGGTGTTATTGGAGTGTGAAACAGTGTCTTAAATTATTGCCTAATAATAAATACATAAATTACATAATTTTAATTACGTTGTATTTTGCTCTCTAGTTCAACAGTTCTTTTCCGGCGTATTTCCATCTTTGCGGCTATAAAATTACAAAAAGCTTTAGTCAAGTTGACCTACACTCAAATGTGAGTAGGCATACAGTGCCGAACTGAATATAAATGATGTGACCGTCGTGTTGTTATTCAGCGCAGGTGGATGAGGATGTAGCGTTTTCAAACTACCGGCAGGTAAAAAAAAAAAATACTTCCCTCATGGAGTAAGAAGGCGTGCAAAATTGCTGGTGTAATTTAGCAATATTTCACTGCTCACTAACCAGTCGTTTGCAAAGTCTAAACCGTTTCACTGCCCTTTTGACAGACGTTTTCCGTTCCATCGGAGAAGTATCTTAGGTCAAAAGGCGCGGGGCTCCAATTATTAGCCCCTTAATTGCATATAAAAAATACGGATGCTGTAAACTGTCATTCTGGAGCGAGATTTAATATGGGTGATTGCCCCCGTCTTTCCACTCGTGTGAGTTCTGAACTCTTCTGCTTCTTCCTCGTAAAGCGGTTCTGCAGCTGTTATTGGCAATTCAGCTGGGGGAAAAAAGGGGAAAATACTGCTTTTCCTCACTCGAACATTTCCCCTCCTGTCCCCACCAGAGAGCCGAGGGAAAGCAATTTAATCGCGTAATTAAACTCCTCATACATCCTCCGAGATGTGCTTTGGCACTTCTCCAGGACAGTTCGGCGTTACTCGTGGTTCCTTCCTTTAGCACACAAAGCACGGGGGCCCCTGGCGAAGACGGTGGACAATATCACCATGCTGACAACGTGTGTAGATTTGGAGAAGGGGCAGGTCCTTCTGAGTCACTGAGGCAAGGTGTCCTCCTACAGTTTCCCTGGGAAAGACGTATGCAAGGGCATTTTATTTATTTAGCAGAATATCGTGCTACGGGAGCATCTTCATTATTGGCCAGGTTCAATTAGGGTAAAAAAAAATGCATTATAAGAGAAATTACATTTATTTTGAGGTTTGCCTTCCTCTAACCCATTTAAACAGAATAGTCCTTTCAAAGTAGACGGACTACAGTATGCGAATTACTTTTAATCGTTGGAAATGAGTAGAAACAGCGTAAATTTGACTGTCAGGCATCCTGCTTTGACAGTTAAATCATTTTTTACAGCGGTGCGTTTAGCTGTTCAGCTGTGTCCCAGCCTGCGCCCCAAACCCTGGCTGCTGAGGAGCGCTCCGCTCCTGAAGGGCTTTTTGACTCCAGTAATTACTTGATCAGTCGATAAATCGGAATAACGTAGGCGCTCATCTATGCATCACGGATATGTATGTACCGACAACCCGTCTGCAGGTTTTGTTTTTCGTGGTAAACACACCTGGGTCGGACCCATAGAAGGGAAAACCGTAAATATGCTGGGAAAGAGAAGCCCGATGAGTGAGGAGCTGGCCGTGACAGCCCCCTTCCTGCTCCCACCCATCCCTCTCCCTGCCTCCCTCCCTCCCTCTCGCGCTCCCTCTCTCTCCTTCCTCCGGGCCACGCAGATCAGTGGAGCATTACGTTTTTAATTGAGGTGCATGTGTTATCGTTCCTCAGACTAGCAGCTATTGGGATTTGCGGCGATTTGTCTCTGACTGGAAACAGTGGAACAGAGGAAACAGTGAACGCCTTGAGAGACGCCCGAACATTGTGCTCTTTCAGTCTCATTTGTACCACCTGGAACACACTTTTGTGTTTTTTTTCTTTTAAAACGGAAGATACTGTTGGGCGCTAGTACATTGAAAGACAGCGCGAAAGACAAGTCTGGCTGAACTGTTCGGACTCACCATGCTGCTAGGTAAGACGATTCGTCGTGTTCCGATTCGTTAGCGAGTGTCCGACTTCTTTTTGTGTTTACCTCTCTGCTGACAAATATGCTTTATACTGTATAAAGCACCTGCATAGGCGTTGTTCTGATATTTGCTTCCTGCAAAACTGAGCGATGTTTTTCACCCGATTATAATAAATATCAGTTTCTTTAACACGGAACGCAGTTTGTCATGTACAAACAGAAGAAAGAGCATTTTCATCCAGCCACAGTCAGTGCCGCACTTGTCGGAGCCTTGGACCGTGAGCGTACCTGGAAACGCGCACCTGCAGTCACTTTTCGTTGGATCTGAGCATAGCATGTTAAATGTGCAGTTATTGAAAGCGGCTCATGTGTTTTGCGACGTGTTGCAGTTGCACGTTAATTGTGTTACATATGTTAGTTCCATCATTATACGAAATAAGCACAGCCGAAGCATTATTTTCTGTAGAGAGAGTGTATAGATGCAGTCCAGCTGCCATCATGATCATTTTAGTCGCACCTTCTCTAATCCATTATTTAAATTTACTCGGCGCGTATTCTAAGCTTTTATGAAAATTACTCTAAAACCTGCCGATTTATTTATACCACTTTAATTTTGTAACCAGAAAGGTTTATATTATTCATATGGAGACATCTAAAGAACATAGGAAGTTAACATTAGTATTACAAAATACAGCAATTATATTATTTATGCCGATGTCCCGGTATTTAGATGTTTCTAATACTGAGAGTATTTAAGTCTAAAAGCAAAATAGGCCTACTGCATATATATTTACTGAAAAAAAAACGAATAATGAGATTCGTTTCGTAATGGAACACAGAAAGTGATGTTTCTTGTTAAATTATTAAAACGACAAATTAACTTAACGAACTGATTTCATTAAGTGCAATTGCAAGTGATTTATTTAAGACAGGTTTCATACACAGACAAGCTAAATGTCCTTTATTCGGACCCGGGGAGTTGCAGCGTTCATGGAAAACTGAGACATTTCCCTTTGCAGTCATTCAAGATGCTTATGATTTCCTCAAATATACAAGTGATCGCATCTAATTACACACATGGTCAAATTTAGCTTTTATTAAAGTAAAAGTTTGCAGTCCACAAACCTTACCTTAAGAACGATATATAATATTGTTGGGATTTATCTGTTGATTTTAGCTTTGTAACAGTTTATTAAATCTGTTATTACTGATAAATTACGGAAGTTAACTCTAACTGTTATCATATTTGAACGTTTTAATCTGCATTCCCAATGTCCTTTTTGCCTTACGGTTTCAGTAGTCTGTTGTGAAGATTATGCGCGTGTAAGTAATATTCGGGATATTGCACGGGCGAGTTACGTATCTTTTAATCCTGCTTGAGCGCCAAACACGCATCTTGCAGACGGGTTTGGCTGTACTGTAACTTGCTTGCCGATCGCAGTGGCAGCCAAATCTTTTGCCTGATTGTACGCGTAACAGCTCTTTTATCTGCTGCTCTCGGCACGATACAGCATCCAGACCGCGAAGGGCTGCGATAAAGCCCGTTCCTAAGTGCCGAAGATGTTTCGAAGGCCCACTGAACTGTGCCGATTAAAATTGCCGTTATCTTTATGTTTTTGTTGTTGTTCTTCTTCTTGTTGAATGCCTCCTCACAGCAAGCTGAAAAGAGGGCTGTAGACCCCCTGGAGAAGATCCAATCAGGCTAGTTTGTCATGGGCTGGTGGCGGCACCTCCGCTGTCATTAAAACTCGAATTGAACGGCTTCTCAGCCCAGTAGGATTTTGTGCTGGAAATGCAATCAGAAAATCAATGTACTTAAACCCCGATTTATATCCATTGAAGAACATGGGTTTGCAAGTGTATACCACCTTGATGTGTACAATGTGCACTAGTAGTATCTACAGTTAACCTGACACTAATTTGATCATATCAAATATTATTAGGTACGTCGTTATCACATTTCTGGATCATGCTCCCCATTAGCTTCCAATTTCCTTAATTAATATCCTACATGTAATTTCTTGATACTGTGTGAATGGGGGTGCTGTGTCCTTCTGCGTTAGGGCACTGCTTGTCATTAGATGGTTGCCAGGTCAAATCCCATGGTGGGGAAAGTGGTTTCACCAATGGGACTTTGAGCAAGTCCTTCAACAACATTCGCTTCAGGAAGTGGCGGGCCCTGCTTTCTCCAGTGTGAGTCGCTTTGGATATAATTTTCGAAGGTCAATAAAGTTCATCTAATCCAAATACAAGTGTCTGCTGGATAAATTTAAAGTAAAATATATTTAACTCCAAACTGTTCACCATATTTGCTCAGTCTGACCTCTGGTGCAGTTTGTGCAGGCGCAAGATGAAGAGACACAACTACCCATTCGATGGACTTCTGAAAACCTCCGGCGAAGTCCGGTTTGTCTCAGGCTTCCCCGATGCACCCCCACATCGATGAATCAGAATCACGCAGCAATGGATGGACAGGGGCCATGATTCTTCCATGCCACCATCCTCTGCATGTCTAGCACTGCGTTGATCGAGAAAGCAAAGTGCCAGCCCAGGCTTGCTATTTTCGGATAAAGGTGAACAGGAGGGCGTCCACTAGGAAAGAGAGCTGAGATTTCCGAGAGTAAAAGCATGGCAAAGGACTAAAGTCAGCAGTGTTGTCACCGGGCAAAGACAGAGGGAGCCAAGCCACGACGTGGACATTGACCATGGAAACATAACTATGCGGTCGTATACCGTAATTTAAATAACCTCGTTCATAATATATATTTATTAGTAACGACAAACCCATAAAATTTAACCAACTGATAGTTATTTTAAAGTTTGGTATTACGGATATCTTTCAGCTCCTGGAAGTTTATTACTCCAATAAGGAAATCAGATTGTTTGTATTACATCCATGTTTTCAAAAGCTTTTGCAGTGATTGTCTGTTATTAGCAGCTAAGAAGACTGATCTCGAATCAGTATGCGTTTAAATTGAGTACACGCTAATTACAGGTAGTGCATTTAACATTGGAGTGAAGTTTGGTCAGATTTGACAGAAATGTAACTAGTGGCAAAAAGTCTGGCAGTCGCATTGGTGATAAAATCAAACAAAATTCCAGGAAATTTTTCAAGGATCCAATACTGTTCAGGTTTTCATGTGCATCTATTATGAACACATTCTTCATTTTTGTGTTCTGATTTAAAAATATTAACCAAATAACATAATTTAAAGATGACTTTTTAAATATAATACAATGCTGAAAGGCAGAGCTAGACAACTTTCTCATATTCAGCATCAACATGATGATTTAAATAAGGAAAAAAAGATTTTCTCCATCGGCCCCCCGAAATGCATTTCAGTCTCAGTTCCCAAACTCTGATGGGAAATCAGATACTTCTTATATAACATGGACCTATTTTTGGCTCTCTGTGGGCCCCGCTGTGGGTTAGATCCCCGAACACCAGCCGAGAGGCTCTGAGTGTATACAGTACATCTGATGTGACAATCAAGTAACATACTGGTTGTGAACCTGGACTGGTACGGATGTTCCTGGTTAGTCTCACAAAGGGGCTTTGGTGCCTCACCTCTGAGAACCTTTCTCGCTTCAGTTATATGTTCACCTTAAAACTCAGTTTATATGTATATTTATAATGCAACTTATCAGATTATGAAGACGGGGGGGGACAAGATATAATGAAATGTTTATATCTAAAAGGGAAACTACTTATTGAAGAAGTCGTACCTTAAGGACTGGGACTTTTTCTTAGCCTGCATTATCTAGGTCTTTTCTGGTAGGAATCCACTTTGCCCTCACCTGCAGGCCCTGTACCACCCACCTAAGTGTGTTTGTTTCTGGCAGTATTTTAGATTCTACGATGATAGTGGAAAGGTGAGAGGATTCGGGTCCCTGCGGTTGCCTCACCTGGGGTTCATCTCCCGCTAATCGCTCACATCCACCTTCCCCGCATGCACACAGACATCTCTAGCGAGTACGTTTTTGGGAAGCTTGCCATGAGTGACAGAGTGACTTGTTATGCTGAAGTGACAGCACGGGATTGATTAGTCAGTTCTCTGATGAGCAGGCAACGATCTCTAGGTACCATTCTCCAAATCCTCCCGAACTCCACCCCATCCTCTCCCCGGGCCCCTGGGTCGACCATATGCGGGATCCAGCAGGGATTCTGATGAGAAATCTGTGTGCTCATCAAGTATAACCAAACCGTGTGTGCATATGTGTGTGTGCGTGTGTTATTAAATAAACTGAAGCAGAGTTTCCCAGTTTGGTCATCGGGGACCCGCAGACAGATCATGTTTGAGCCAGGAGGGAGCAAAAACGTGCCCCATCTGTGGGCCCCGAGGACCATGTTGGGAAACACTGATCTAAAGAAAATCAAGTGACAAACTGAACTTAATAAACTGGGTGTAGACTGCCTTTCCCTTCCAGCCCCTTCGTATGGACGGTCACAAAATGCCATACCGCTAAAGGACAAGCCAGGGTTTTCTTGCCTCTAGTTAAAAAATGAAGGATTCTGTACTGTGTAATGGCACTGCAGACTGGTTTAAAAGGTGGTGCACTGAGTGGTCTACAGTGTGATCTTCAAGGTAGTTTACAGTGTGGTGTATAGTGTAGTATATAGTATGTTCTAAGTGTGTACACTGTACAGCATGGTCTACGGCATGGACTGCAGCATGGTGTAGATTGTGGTCTACAGTATGTTCGACAATGGGGTGTTCAGTATGGTTTACGACAAGGTCTACATTGTGGTCTACAAATGGGGTGTTCAATATGGTTTACGACAAGGTCTACATTGTGGTCTACAAATAGGGTGCACAACATAGTCTATAGCATGGTCTACAGTATGCTTTGCAGTGTGCTCTACAATGGGGTCTACAGCATTGTCTACAGTGTGAATGGGGGCGATGTGTCTCTCTGGGTTAGGGCACTGTCTGTCATCGGAAGGTTCAACTCCCAAAGGTTTTACTATTGGGAACAAGTCTTGTGACTTTTATCACCATTCACTGAGAGCAGCTGACCCTGCTTTCTCAACACTCAGTCACTTTGAATAGAATCAATAAAGTTAATCTAATCCAATCTAATACAAATGTCTGCTGAATAAATGTAAAGTAAAATGCATGTAACTGAAAAATGATCACAATATTTGCTCAGTCTGACCCCTGGTGCAGTTTGTGTAGGCGACAGACGAAGAGAAACAACTAAATGACTTCTTCCCCTTTGATGGACTCCATGATACCTCCGGCGAAGTAATAGATTTCTCCCTCTCAGTTTCCAGTATCATCTACTGCATGGTGTACAGAGTGGTCTACAGTACAGTGTACAGCGCATGGTCTACAGTATAGTCTTCACTGGAGCGTACAATATGATCCACAATGTAATCTAGTGTACAGCATCGTCTACTGTTTGGTGGACAAAATGGTCTACAGTAGGATGTACAGTGTGGTCTACTGTGGTGTGTACAATATGATCTACAGAATAGTCTACAGGAGCAGCAGTGGTCTGTCCAGCTTCACATTTGCAGTCACCGCATTCAGTGGATTTTTTGACCCAGAAAGATTATCCCCAAGAAACTGCAGGGAGTACAAGAGGCTGTCCAGTCCAACTGACAGTTGCAGCTGGGAACCCCGGAGTCCCAGTAGAATCCAATCTGCTGGTACGAGCTGGAGCAATAATAAAGAAAACCCAAAGGCTCAAGTGCATGATGAGGGTGATTTTATGGGAGCCGCACAGGAAGTCAAAGGTTAATCGAATCCTCACACTTGTGCCGCTCAGGCTGATGTTATCTTTCTTCAGTCAACTTGCCCATCATCAGAGCTACGGATATAACAGCCCAAACATCTCTGTGATAATTAAAACGACCTAACTTGCATGCAGTAAAGGCATCTCCCGGTCACCACGGGACAGATATAATTCTAATATTGCACCATGGGGCAGGCAGACGCATTCGGCCGAAGGACAAAAAAAATTAACCTTGTCTCCTTTGAACTTGACATATTCAAGTCCCCATAGCTGGTAGTCAGTCGCGAGTCGCGGTATCAACACGGAGCAGGGAGGAGGAAGGGTGTCCCTTTGAAGTGCTCAGAACATCAGTCAGTACAGTCAGTATGTCTGCTAATCCTTATCATTGTCCACTAGATCTTAGTGTCCTGTCTAACTACGTGCTGTACCATCTTAAAAATCTCTGATCACTTGATTTAAAACATATAGGCAGCGTCGTTTAATTAAATTTCCATTTCAAAACGGCTGCAGAGGAGATAACGACCATTTTCTCCAGTCCTCAGATCAACCGCCGGAGGGCTGCTGGCTTGGTGACAGACTCTTGACTGATTGCGGTTTGTGTTTTTCCCTGTATTACCTGCAGGATCCCCGTTTCTCTGCGTTTCTGCAGAAATGCAGATATTTCATCATCTTTATAGTAAGTATTAGATAGCATAATAATCATCATATGAATGAAGCCGCTCACAAAACGAAAACGAAATCGTGGCCTCTTCGTTCTCTCCGTGTGTCGGAATGTCCATGGGTACTACGCGGTACCTCGGTGTCTCGTCGCGTGTGGGCTGGGCCCAGGGGCACCTTGAGCAGAGCTGTTTATCACGGGCACCCTGACAGCGGAGCCGGAACAACCTCATTGTTTCACAGCTAGTCTCCTGCGCTGTCTCATGGGTGCTTGGCTCTCCGGAGACACGCGTGTGTGACGGTGCAGGAAAGACTGTATTTGCGTGCTGTGGATACAGTTCAAAGCCAATCACAGAGACAGCCTGGACACACGATTGGCCAGAGGCACATGACTGCGCATGAGCGCATGATCCTAGTACACTGAGCCTGTTAGTTCTGTCCAGGAGATACTTCCAATTTGAGCCAGTGATTCTACTTTTTTTGCCCTTTTTTGAATCCAAGATGGAAACTAGCTTAGTGTCCTTACCAACAATGAATTGACTCCCTTTAGTGAGGGAGAAGGCAAGGGAAGAAGTGAAGCAGGCGGCTGGAGCCCGTCCGACAAGGCGGTGTCTTCCCTCCTAAGGAGTTAACTCCTGCCCTGTGAGAATGCTAAGCTCCTTCTACCCTGGATGGGATTTTCCACATTCATCTGTGACAAAGGGACTCTTTGAAGTGGGCTGTCCACCCAAATCGAGCTTCTTCACGAGGCAGCAGGGCAGAGTGTGGGCAGGCCAGCTCTGCACAGAGACGACTCCATCATTTTCTTCTCTCCCTTTTCTGTCTGTCCACCTTTCTGCACGGTCCAGTTTGAAGGCTTAGCCTCACATATCTCTTTATCTTCTGAAAGGGCTTCGTTTATTCCGGCGAACGTTTTTGCCCGTCTCCCTCTTGATGATAAGGGATAGCTTAAGGTGGCCCCAGCATTTCTGAGTTGCCGTGCTGTGACTCCCCTGTGCTGTGACTCCCCTGTGCTGTGACTCCCCTGTGCTGTGACTCCTCCACACTCACAGCTGCTTCCAGGAGGCTCTATTGAGCCACATCCAGGCGGTGAAAGGAACGTCTCTCTTCTGTTTTTTATTTTTAAATGGGCATGATCTCATTGGAACAGTAAAAGCGGCGTGCTGAAAGCGCCGGAGAGAGACGAGGGACGGGCTGCTCCTGTCCAGAGGTCCTCCGCCCCACGACCTTCACCGTGAAGCTCCGATGAGCAGGACCAGCCAGGGTTTTCATCCAAGCCCCTGCTCCAGAACACCGCAAGGACGCCGCAGTCCTTACGGAATTTGCCATAAAAAACGTACATAATGCGTTTTTAATTGCTTGTGTCGGGCTCCAGTAACCCCACTACTGGAATGTTCGTCTGCCCATGACCCTGCGGCCTTGCTGCTTCTCATGGTCACACCTTTTCTTTCACACCGGGCTGTACGGGAAGCGTGGCGCCACCGGGTGGCCACGCATGTCCGCTGGGTCCGGTGTTGACAGGAACAGGGAAACCTCACGGACCGGCCCCACTGTGGCAAATGAGTGAGCCGCCCGCAGCAACCACAGGAAGTCACGAGGGCGTGTTTGAATAGACATTTTAAAGGCGTCAAAATTCAGACGCACCATATTAGCATGGTTTTATTTAATAGGCCGTTGTTTTACTCACTATATCGTTCTCTGTTATATATTCAGTAGTGCTTACTAGCTAGTAGTCTACAGTCTGTATCCAGACTGAAACGCAGTTGAATCCTGACCGCACAATCAACCCCCCCTCCCCCAGCCCTGTTATCGTCAGGGGACCGCTCCAGTCTCTGTTCCTTTTTTGGATTTTTTGGACCTTGGCTTTGACTTGTTGATGGAATTTGGCCCTCAGGAAAAATGGCTGGGGACCCCTGGTACACAGTAGTGTTTGATGGGATGAAGATTCAACCTGCAAAAATGGATCTAAGAGGCTGTACCAGTGTAAGAAATATGTCTGACATCTCTACAGTAACATGGTCCATTTACAGTGTAAATACTGGCAATGATTCAGGTGTAGCTGACATCTTGGGTCCATCCTCAGCCAGCTCTGGAACCCTGTAAGCTTCACCATACTGTCTGCCCTGCCTTAACCCAGATAAGTTCAGACATTAAAATTAACCAGATTCCCATTGGTTCTTTCCAGAGTTTCTCAAATTCAAACTAGAATGGGAAAAGAGGCGGTATAATCTTCTTAAAATCGACCCCTTAATATCTATCAAATTTGACAGGTTTTTGGTAACAGTGTATGGCATCTTGCCAATGGGTGTCATAGGGGGTTTTTAAAATTAATGGGTTGAATTAAGGAAGCAATTTGAAAAGACTCACAGTAGAAGAAAGATTACACTTTCAGGTTGCTAGAATGACGGAATGGCACTATCAGACTCTCTCATGTTACTTTTTTTATGCTGTTAATTTAGCCATTTTCTCTACCCAGCTATGCAGTAGTGGGTTACATTTCGTTTTAAACTAGGAAGACATGTGCAAGGGTAGCATGTCCCGTTGCAGGACAACAGCTAAAATCACACATTATGGGGATGTGGGCTGGAATACTGCCCCCACACGATGAGAAAATTCAGCAGCAATTCAGGAGAACCAATCAGATTGTAGAGGAGGCAGGGCCAAGACATCTGATTCGTACGGCCAGTCTCTACAATCTGATTTCTTATCTCTCAAACCAATAATTTTTTGTTCTGCCCTCAGAACATTTTTGTGTAACTCCCATGAGCCTCTTTTGCCCCATCCTAAAAACAGTTGGTAATCACGTTTCTATTCTGAGAGAAGGCCACATGTCTGTGTTCTGATTTTGACAGTATGCCAGTGCGATATCCCTGCTACTTATTAACATAATCATTGTCTGTTTCGGTATATAAGTGCATTATTTTTTCTTATTTTTGTACGGCCACCCACAAAGGGCTATTCAGTGAAAAAGCAACTTATAAACTTAACAGAAGTGGCGCGAAAAAGGCATAATTAATGTGACGGTTCCTGAAACATGTTCTCACTTCCTTGCTCCTTGCTGTTTTGTCCGGAGCCACAACCCGCCTCTGCTTCCGAGGGGTGTGGGGGGCGGTGAACCACAGTGTACTGGCCATAGTGAGCTGGAGTTATGAATTTAGTACGAGAGACATTCCAGCATTAAATGGCACTTTACAGTAAACCGGTCTCTCATCGATGTCCCATGTCCATCTCAGGTGTATAGAATTCTATTGAGCTCTTACCTCTTGTAGTGTAACCTGTCAGGCAAAGATGAATTGGAGGCCAGGGTCACAACTGGTGGTAGTTTCCGTGGCGATTGCCTCGTCATCAAAAACGAGCAGTCTGGGCAATGTGATCCATCACCTCCCCGCATCAGAGAACCAGCCCCAGCCACCTCTTGACAAGGGTTACTCATTCGCTATCCACGCGGGCCTTGACAAAAGCCAGCTGTGATAACCAGCTGCTTTCATTACCGATCCACATGCGGTGGTGTTCGCGGCAAAGGTTTAGCGACGGCTGAGCATCCCGCTCTTCGCTGTAACTTGATTTTTTCCTCGTGGTCGTCGGCTTGAAATAAACCCTTCACACCACAATGCAGTTTTAATGACGTCTGCGTTTTTCATAAACATTTTCACCGCGCGCAGTAATGACATTCTTTGGGTGCAATTTCAGCAGAATCGGGGTAACAGGTGTTTGCTTTGTGATGCTTAATCTTCTGCAAATGGCTCTTATTAAATATGATGTATGGAGCCAATTGATGTGTATTTCTCTACACGTACAGATGACAAAGACAATAACAGCTCGCAAGCATTGCTGACCGATTACTGACTGATGCTTGGGGTGGCGGGCTTCCCATCAGGAAAAGCTGCTTAATACCATTCCTGGTATTTTTCAGTGGCCAGAGATTGTCTGACTTGGCTTGTATGTTTTGGGTTGGTTATAATACTTTTGGCTTCAGTGATCATTAGTCAGCATTTAGAATCCAATGGATGTTCAGCTTTCACTTTCACTTTGACAGCATGACGCTAATCAACATTTAACATTTGAACCAGGTGACTGTGCTGTAGTTTTCTATGGCTGTATTTCTGAAGGAACCCTAGTGTTCTTAATACGTAATACTGTAATTACATCCAAATAGTGGTCTTTCTGGAGCAGGGGTGAGCAGTCTTATCAAGAAAGGGCTGTTGGATTTGTGTGTTCTCTCTGCAACTCCCTATTTAGGACTGATTGGCTGAAGAGTCCTCACACCTGGGTTTGAACAGCTGACCTAAACCTGCATACACACTGGTCCTTTGTGGATATATGACTGTTCTGGATGATGTCATAAAGTCATTTCCAACCCTGAGACAAAGTTTTTCATTATGCCTGTCAAAAATTATGGAATCAGTGTCACCAAATGTGAGGGAAACATTCTTTCCCATGGCTTCTCCATAAAATATGGAGAACATCAGCATGAAAGAAGAGCTCTGTCAGGGGGGTGTCACCTTGGTCTGAGAGTTATGATGGTAAGATGGAGTGGGTTGTCCTGACCCCGGGTCACGTACAAGATGCATCCTGGCATCCTGTGCTTGATGTTACCCCTTAAAACACAGCTGTATCTTCCTGATCCCACACAGCCCAAGGAGTTCTGTCATTTTCAAAAAAACTGCCAACATTAACAAGCTGAGCAGGAGCAGTGGGCGTATTCAAGGTGGCAGCTCTGCGCCTCGCTCACCTTGCACCTCGTGTCGGGACAAACGGCGTCGATATCGTCTGTGTGCGCGCATGCGTGGGCATCGCCCATGAATACATCAGACTGCTCGTCCTCCGAGGCGCCATCGCCCCAGAGGTCACCAGCCGCCCCCCCTGTGGGCGCAGGGATGCTGCTGCTGCCCGAGCCGTTCAGAAGGAGCGTGAATCTGTGGCCAGAAGTCAGAGGTCCTTTCGGAAATCATCAGGGGAATCAAAGCAAGAGCACCCAGTCACAAAGCAGATATTTTCTGGTGAGAACCAGTATGGAAAGAACATCAGATATTAAGTATTATTTCCTCCCACTGACCTGGGATGCTCTATGCTGCCTGGGATAGTCCTGCCCCCCCCACAAAACCCTATCCATGATAAACAGCTGGATGACGGTTGTGCCCCCCCAGTCATCTTAACCTCAAACAGACCCTTCATTCCCCCCCCCCCATCCTAT
>JAODKF010000103.1:15669653-15683231 GCA_026779585.1 Mormyrus proboscirostris
GTGGGTGGGGTTTGGGTGGGATGGGGCACGAGGGCAAAACACAAAAAGGCCAAAATATGCTAGTAACGCAGACTAAAGAGCACATATAAGTAAGTGAAATGATGTGGTGTAAATTGCCTTTTTGCGTTGGTGTGCATCTCCAGTAGGGTGTAAGTCCAGATGGACGTGAGAGACCTGCCTGTATATACTGGGTGCTATTGCTGGCTTAGTGGGTATCAATGTGTTTCTTCACACCTTCACTGTGGGAGTGTTTGACCTCCCTCCCTCCCCCTCTATGTGGAATTTAACCGTTTTGCCTGTGTAGCATGGAATTCTGGGTACTGTGGTTTTTCTCCTGCATTTTGAAAGCTTGTGGTTAAGCTGATTTGACATTTCTAGTTTGCCTATTGTGTCTGTCTCTCCTGCATCGTACTGCCCCGTACCCCGTGCCCCGTACCCTGTGCTCCCTGCCCACCGTAACTGTGTCTCACACAACTGTGTCAAGCGAGCTTGATGGGCCGAATGGCCTCCTCTCGTTTGTATATTTCTTATGTTCTTATGTTCTTATGTTCTTATGTGCTGCACTGACCCTGCTTGTTCACTGCACTTGTTTCTCAGTATGAAGGACTCTGTGGACAGTTTGTCTCAGCGCTTCAGCCACCACCAGCGTTTCTGCCTGCAGTCTGCCACCACCGACGCCAGACGGCTCGCTCCCCTCTGGACCCTCGCTAACTGCCAACAGGTCAGTCGCTGGACCCCTATGCCATCCCGTAGTCGGCTAACTCGATGAGCTTGACTTGTATAATTTTGTGTGAATCAGCTTTAAGCTTCCACTAAGCTGTAATGTGTCCTCCCAGCCAGTGGAGGAGCTGCAGTTTGTGTTCTGCGAGCTGCTGTCTGAGACTCTGGATGCCTGCTGGACTAGCAGCGTGACCTCTGACCCTGAGCGCTGGCTGGATTGGAATCCCCTTCAACCAGAAGAGGAGAAGATCAAGAAGACACTTTTGAGTTCTGCGGACACGGTGTGTGTGTGTGTGTGTGTGTGTGTGTGTGTGTGTGTGTGTGTGTGTGTGTGTGTGTGTGTGTGTGTGTGTGTGTGAGTGCTTCCTGTGTTACTATACAGTTATATGACATGCATGGGAGCAAGAAAATGTTCATGTTCCCCCCATCTTCCAGGGCCCGGCGATGCTGGGTCGGGCTGTGTGGTCCCGGTGCGTGCAGGGGGTCCTGACAGGCACTGTGACGGGGGCAGCCTGGGATACCTCAGGCTGCTCCCTGCTCTCCTCTTCCCGGGTCACCTTGGGGGAGTGGAGGGAGAGGATGGTCCAGCTGCAGGAGCTCAGCACCCTGCTGTGGGACAACATGGGCCTGATTGCCCAGACGAGCTTCAGGTAAGTGGCCCGCTGGCAGCAGGCAGCTTAGGAATAAAAGTTTAAATGGACACTGACACTGGCCCCTCCCTCTGACAGGAGCGCAGACCATAGGCTACAGGGCTTGGTGCTGCGCCGGTTACTGCATTCGCTGACAGAGATACTGCCCCCTGGTGTCCAGGAGGTCTACACAGAACACTGTGAGCTCCTGATTGAAGGGGTGGAGCCTGTAGCGGCCGCACAGGAAGTACTGACCACACTACAGGAGGCGGCGCTAGCAAACACCCTGCCTGAGGGCTTTGTTGCCACGGCAGCTACCTGCCTGCAGGAATATGCGCAGAACTGCGGCAAGGAGCCAGTGCAGCTGGCCCGGTCCGGCGTGTTCTGGGTCAGTATGGGCTTGCTGCAGATCCAGCTGTGGATGCCCCAGACCATCTTTGACCCGGCACTGAAGCGGGCTTACAAACTCCGCTACGCCCAGGAGGAGGTGGGTGCCATGTCACTGTCAGCTGCTGGGGGGGTTTGGGGGGGTTTGGACGGGTGGCTGCATCAGGGGCCCAGGCCTAAAGAAAGATGATGTGCAGTAAAATGGCACACTGCATCACAGAAAAGTCACCGAGAAATGGGTCTAGACAGTGGAGACTTGCCACCTTAAAAATTTGCTCCAGTAGCTGGAGAACTACCAGAATGAATATTGGCTTTACTAACTTGAGAATTACCACCTTAATATTAAATATAGAATATTGGGTCCAGCGATTGGAGAAATATGACACTTAATGACACAAAAACTTAATTTGTTATTAAAAACCAGCGGAAGCCGAGGCCAAACAAATCCCGTCTTTTGCTCTGAGTCTTGCTTTGCTGTGACTCCTGACTGTGACTCTCTCTCCCCCGTGCCTCAGCTTGCGGTGCTGGAAGAGGAGTGGAAGGCCCGCAGTCTGTCTTCTCAGCTGCTCACCGGGGCCGAGCTGGAGGAGAGCAGCGCCACCGACTGCTTCCAGCACCCCCGTGTCCGGTGCGCGTCCCCCCCCCCCATCCTATCCTATCCTCTTTCAGCTCAGGAATCCATTTCTCAGCCCTTCCTTGTACGCCTCTAACTGGAAAGCCACTGAGCTGTCAGAAACTCGCTTTAAACAGGCCTCTCATGGAAGGCGTGCAGATTTACCCCTGCATCCCCCCCCCAGCCTCTGTGCTTTGCTAATCCTCCATGCCGTCTTCCCGTTGAAGAAAGGCCTTCATCCCTCCCCACCTTAGAAACTTATCAGTAAATGTTCAGACTCTGAGACCATGCACGTAAACCAAGCAAAGCATTTACTTCAGCATCAGAAATGACCTGCTGTGAAGGCTTATCTGAATATGCACAGAAAATATATGCTGCCCTCTTCAGCCTCCCTACATTTCCGAATTATAGACCTATATGTGTGTGGGGGGGGGGGTCTTTGCTGAGACCCTAGGTGAAGTAGTTTTGTGAGACTGCTGTCAGCTGTGCCCAGAATTGCTGGGACAAGTTAGCCAGATGCGAAACACTCCTGGCATTACTTGTTTTCAGATCAGGGGACCTTTCAATATGATTGTATTGCGAAATCAAAACTACCTGAATGCAATTCGTAAGGCAAGCAGTATTTCGTAGTAGTAGTCACCTAGTAATAGTAATATTATTATTAATAATAATAATAATAATAATAAGGTAATAATGATAAAAGCCAAAGATTTAATATATACATAGAGTCATTTTGACAGCTCACAATTTTCAGCCAAATGTACAAGTTTTCCATCACCCAGTTCCCTATTTTAAATGCAGTTAGGTTGACATATATGCTTATTTTTACATAATTAGCAGATGCTTTTGTCAAAAGCGTACAAACAAGTCAAACAGCAAAGTGCAAGCATTCATGCTGTCAAGGACTCAACTAGGCGAAGGTGCGGCTAGGATGAGCTTCCAGTGAATGCCCAGGTACAAGTGCAGGCAGAATTGGACCAGGAGCTACACAATAGCTACACAACTACAAATACAGCAACTGTTAACAAAGTAAGAACCTCATTTAATGGCCAGTGAGTAAAACATAAGAACATTCAAAGAACATTCAGATTATCAATGTGAGGACAACAAATTCAGCGGCTAAACCTTGAAACAGCATTTCATAATAAAAGTCTCAGAAACATGACATATGAAAGCCATTCAGTACCTTATACACGTGATTGTGAGCTAGTGGGGGCCCTTAATCTATATGGTTAGTGTCAGGATTGGTGGGGTCTGTGGACCCAAACCCTTTCATTGTACTAACGGGTCGCACCCTGAAAACTGAGGAGTGAATAGCAAAGTCACGTCGATGCAGATGCTGCGCTTTCTTGTTTTTATTCAGGGAAGGGGTTGTGTTCCTCATCTATGTTTTACACAATATAATGCAGAACGTCATGAGAACGTCATGAAAACGCAGAGTCTATGTTTCCTTATTAGTCATGGCCAGTGGCCGCATCCGCATCTCCGGGGACTTGATGCTCCGCGGGATGCTGCTCCAACCCTTGCTTTCCGTTTGTACCGAGACAAGTGTCTCCATGCAGACAAGAGGGGTATGTTGGGGGCCGTTTGGTACGTGCTTGCAGAAGACAGGAATCGCAGTAATCACAGGTCGAGGCGGACAGGAGCAGGTTTTAAGGGATTCGTGATAAAATCCCTTTATGGCGAGAAATGAGAAAAGTGATCCGTTTAGCTTCTTAAGTCAGCCTGTAAAAATGTTACATCCATAAATGAATGCAAACAACAGGAAGAGTAATGACTCGTGCTCAACAAATATAAATGTGTTATTTTTAATTTGGTTGTATAATATGTGTTTTAGCCAGTTCCAGAGAAACAGCCCCAAACTGGAGGACAGCATGTCTGATTGGTCGAGTGCTGCCGTCAGTATCGATAAGTACTGTCATTTAGAGGAAAGGGTTAAGAAGGAAAATGAATAGCATCACCCAGAGTGCAAGGGAGCGACTGGGTAAAAAACTGAAGCTACTAATGTTATAAAGCAGGGGGGGGCAATCTTCTCCACAAAGGGCTAGGGTGTGTGCGGGTCTTTGGGATAACCTGTAGGTCAGCTGTTGAAACCCAGGTGTGAGGACTCTTCAGCCAATCAGTTCTCTAATCTGCAGCAAAAAAACCGCAAACACTGCGGCCCTTTCTGGATAAGAATGCCCGCCCCTGTTATAAAGGAAGAAACACCGAGAGAGAGAGAGAGAGAGAGAGAGAGATAGGTAGATAGATAGATAGATAGATAGATAGATAGATAGATAGATAGATAGATAGATAGAAAGATAGATAGAAAGATAGATAGATAGAAAGATAGAAAGCAATACAATATCCATTTCCATGACTGTTTATCCAGTACATGATTACAGTGAGCCTATTCCATAAAGGGAGGACTCAAGGCGGTAGACACCCTGCCCGCCCATTAGGGGGCGCACACTTTCACATAGTGGACAATGTAGCAACACCCTGTCACCTAACCGCATGTAGTACGTGAAGCAATGCAGGGAAAGCATTCCAACTCCGCCCTGCGAGAGAGTCGGAGCGGGAATCAAAGACACAACCCCGGAGCTCTCAGGCTGTCATGCCCCCCGCCGGGACACCATGCCAGCCACAGGAAGTATGACATCATATCACTGAAAGTTGCAGAAGTGGTGTTTCTCTCAGAAAATAAGTAAAACATTATCCCCAATGTACAAACATTTATAAAAAAAAAAAACTGAATGTAAATGTCACAGTAGTTACCAGCCCCCTCGGAATATTGCCGTTTCACATCTGAAGGTACAGTACTGCTCCAAAATAAGGTTTCCGTTTGCCACTTATAAATAGCAGTAACTCATTATTGTCATACTCATAGCACTCCAGAGCCAGGCGATGTCAATTCAGACCTCTTTTCTTTTTCAGGTAAGCTGTGTCTTCAGTTATAGACTGCAGACAAATCGTTCTCCTTCAGGTCTCTAATTTGTTTATAGTTGCAGAGACAAGCTAACTTTTTATTCATGCAGAATTCCTCTGGATATCAAAGTGGTAAATCTCAAGGCGGGGAACATTTAGGTGTTTGTGTAGCGGCATGTCGTTTGGGTATAGAGACGTGCTCTGCAAAGCCTTTTAACACGCTGTCTACACTGCTCGCATGCAGGCAGCTTTGGCATGTGTCTCTTACAAAGCCTGTGATGATGGCAATAAATAAGGAAACGGCAGAATCACAGATCACATTTAAGGGATTATTGGATTAAGAGGCACATGGGGCAGTGAGATGAAGAAACCACGTTGGAATAACGCAACATTAGTAAACTCCTCCTCATTCTGTCATTTTAGCGGGGAATGAAATCTTGCTTAGATTAAAGCAGTTTGTTAAAATAATCTTCATCAGTTTCAAATCTAGGTAATTATAATTGCAATGGCTATCTGGGAGGAGAATCGCGGCAGAAAGAGAAACATAGCGATTGCGACTCTGGAAGCGAGCGTTGCTCCATGGTGCTTCCAGGACCTATGATATCGGTGTTCCTGCATTCCCCGAGGAGGCATCAAGGTTAAATAGAGATTACGCACAGCGTGGACTTAATCAGCCACACGCTCACAAAGCAGCCTCCTGGATGGGCTGCGGTAAATTCGCCGCTCGTCACTGAATCAGCTCTCTGATTTCTTTGGTGAGTGCCACACTCTGACGGATAAGGGCCCTTCACTGATTTCCAGTTGGGAATTATATGCCTCTGAGATCTGCCAAGGCCCAGAGTAAAGGCTGTTTTGTTCGCTGTGTGGAGTCCTCTGTATGCCTCGGTTACTCTCGCCGCATGCTCCTGCAGTCAGCCTCCCATGAGTCGCACGGCTGTTTTCTTTAGCCTTAACTTTATAAACACACTGGTGTAAAAGCATCACAGTCAGTTCACTTGCTGTAAACTATGACAAAACTGCATTTAGACCAGGTGGTGGCAGAATTCTTTTGATTCTGGTGTCTATAAAATTAACTCAGGCTCCACCGTATCTTCCACAGTTTATGTCGGATTTGACACGCTGTCACTGACACTGGTTAAAAAGAGTTTTTTCTTTTTTTACACAAAAAAAAAAATGCCGAAATTCCCTCCCAGCTTCTATGCTGCACCTTTGAGCTGTACTAAGCTTATTTGTTCCATTTGTAATATTGTATCACTGCGACTAATATTTCAGTCCATTGCTGGTTTATAAAAAGCTACACTGCAGCATGGCTGAACCTTCCCACCTAGGTGCTGCTGGGCCACTGTCGGGCCACATATGGTCATTCAGAGAAGGTTTTCTTTTCCATTGCCACCATTACAATCCTTAGCAATCCATGAAGGTTTAACCCTGCTCCATATAAGGGTCCGTCGGAGCCAAAGCCCCGCCCTCAGGGAGGCTGTGCTGACCTTCTGTATCCCCATAAAGTCCGGTAAAAGACTGCATACTGCCTTTCATGGTGCTATTGATTAATTTTCCTCATCCAAACAGTGGTTTCGGTAAATGTTGTAAAAGTACCAATGTTTGAACTGTAATAATCACATCTAGTTGTATCATTTATCTCAGTTTCAGCTTTCAGAACGATGTGGGTGCTGCCCGCCATTTATAGCCATTGGTATTTTACACCGCTGTGGGTACATATTTGATCTATGAATGAAAAACCAGCGACCTTTTAGATCAGGTACGTCTTGCACTTGGTTGTGTTAGTTTATTCGTAATTTGGCCCATACTTCAAAATCTATATGCCATTCGTTCATTTTAAAGGGTTAAGCGAGTTTTTTTGCTATTTCGGTGTTCGTTTTTGGATATTTTGTCTTGGGATTAGTTTGTGTTTTTACCTGGGATTGCCCTATAACTCACTTTTTTTTTTTGCTGTACCATGACCTTTCAGTGCCCCTGTCTGTGTGCCTCATTGTGATGGATATCTGGCCAGCTTTAGCATCATTGGTGTCCCTTCTTGCTTGCCACGATAGTTAGGCAATGCCATTCGCTTCCCGATTCCCCTGATGATATCACCAACCAAGACCATAAATGTGTTCGTATTGTGTCCATGCAGATAAGAGGTCAGTGGTCAGATGTTCTGTGTCCAATAGTTCTTCCATTCCAATTGCTGACCCACTGAGTTCCTTTAATTAGCACCAAACTCTCACTAATGAGGTTAATATTGCATTTCTGGTGTTTTATTAGGCGACCTGGAACTGCGGTAAGTGTCCGCTTGATATTCTTCTCCCTGTAGGAAATGATGATTAAAGTGCCCACGAGCTTCTAATATGAAGCTAGGGTTAAAGGCGGTGGGGGGGGGGTGATATAAAAATGTCAGGCGGCGCTAAGCTCTGTTCAGAGCCACGATTGGCTTCTTCTTATCTCAATGAATGCAGGTGGCTCTGCTCTATTTTAAGACTCGTAATTATAGTTGTTGAGGAAGCGCCGTTTCGTCACTGAATCTTATGTTCGGGGGGACCCGCAGAGCCAAGCACCTGCAAGCTTGCCGATAAGAATCCTCACGCCCCGTCCCATTTTCAGGCCGAGGCGGAGAATGGCTTCGTCGGCAGGATGGGACGCTTTCACGGACGACGTCTTTATGTTTCCGGTGGGCTGTGGGAGAAAATGGCCCACCATCAGCCGCCGGTCAGTAAGCGGCGTTCCCGTAAGAAATGCCCATATTAATGAAACTTGAAAAAAACTGCTACATAAGCACAAGGCTCATACGATTTTCAATTATGTCACAGGCGTCTATAATTCAGCCAAGTAAAGGTAACGTTATGTAAAGGTTAGTTATCATTGTAGTCCATGAGTCATAGTAATAGAATGTTGGGTTCTTATACATTAGATTACATATACATTGTTATACATTGTATTGCATATACATTCTCATACATTGTATTACATATATATTCTCGTACATTGTATTACATATACATTCTCATACATTGTATGACATATACATTCTTATACATAGATGCATGTGCAGGGTGTGTAAACTAAGACACACCAGGTTGCCGAAACCAGTAAAGAGGCGGGGGGGGGGGGGTGGATGTCTCCAATCCGTCATGCGTTCCTCGATCCTTTGATGCTTGGTTTACCCGCAGCGTTCACATCACTCCAGTCACCGTTTTCAGGGAGACCCCACAGAGTAGCCACTCCTTCGCTGCTCTCTGTTCGTGTCATTCAGCAAGCTGCTGCTCCATGGGGTACCAGGAGGTAGGGAAAAATCTGGGCTAAGCAAAGCAGACAGGAGAGCCTGCTCTTAGGCCAAGTCCTGCAAGACGGTGACCTAATTTGTATTGTCACGTTGCTTGTGGTGAGAGAAGACATCAAGCATGAGTTTCTCCTTCACCTCAGATTATGTGAGGTATGCAAGTGTGTGTTTGTATATTCATTCAATGTATCTGTATGAAGAATCTATAATACAATGTTTAAATGTACATGCAAATCAAACAGTTACTTATATTATAAGTGAATTAATATATTCAAAAATTAATGAGCTGATGCGCTCATGTTGATCTTCCTGCCTGTCCAAGTCTGAGGTCACCCCCACGTCCTCCTTTGATGCCATTTTCCCTCCAAGAGATTAAAACGAACCCAAAACCGGCAGAGATTTGAATTACGTTGGCTGAAAAGAGAAGCTATTAACGCCAATAGGCATGCGATCTGCTTCTGGAAAATGCACATCTCGGTTTAAGCAGCTTATGCAGGGCAGCAGTGTGTCATGTTTAAAACATGGCGCTCGCTTGACTGTAAGATGCATTTCACATTCATTTCACTGCCCCGGGTCCAGGAGTTTATCATTTACTGAAAAAGAGGATACACTTGCCATTTGCTGATTTTTTTTTTATTTTTTAAATTATAAAATTTGCAATGAAGTGATTGGGGTTGATAGCATTTTTCTGCCAGGTTAAAAATGATCTAGACTGTTCATTAATCAGTGCTGACTTGGCTATTTCAAATATTGAATGACTTAGATAATATCAATAATGCAAATTATGTGCAAGTTTTCATTACAGTACTCATATTATTATAACTGCTCTGTATTTATGTGTAAATATTCACTTATATCCATATACCTTACTTATTTTGTTTTTTTAGTAATTTATATTTTCAGGAAATAATTTTAGGAAATGTTATATATATTGTTTAGCTCGCCCCTGGGATTCTAGCCCAGTTTACCAGCTGGCTAATACCCACTGTGGAATTATTGCTGGCAACGTCTCCCCTTTAAAAGAAGACACTGGGAGTGGCTGGTTTCCAGGCGGGGTATTCTGCCTGTGTTTGGAATCACCTACATCTCCTTGAGAAACATTGTGCGGATAATGTTTTACATTTTAGCTATGTCCACTCTTCTGCTAGTAAGGTGTTTGTGAGTATCAGGGATGGTAACAGTCAACAGAGTTTCTGCACAAATACCCTTCTGCACATATACCCTACTGCAGTTATACCCTTCTGCACATATACCCTACTGCAGCTATACTGTACCCTTCTGCACGTATACCCTACTGCAGCTATACTGTACCCTTCTGCACGTATACCCTACTGCAGCTATACCCTTCTGCACGTATACCCTTCTGCAGCTATACCCTTCTGCATCTATACCCTACTGCAGCTACAGTATACCCTTCTGCCTGTATGCCCAGCAACAGCAACTGAGCAGTCACATGCTTAAGGCCTCCAACAAGCCCAGAGTTCCTCGTTAATCAGTGGTAAACAGACTTTTTGACTGAATTGGGCTTTGTATCGTTGTATTGTTTGTAACAGAAATGTTTTAGAAATGTAATACTTGCACTGATGGGCTCTTTGTGCCCTGGAAATCAGATACAGCAGCCTGACACAGTAGTAAAAACAATTTTTACATGCCCTGACATGTTTATGCACTAACACCTGCTTTAGTAATGGTGTACATCAGTTGATGGTTAGGATTCACAAACCTAACACTCTGGGTCATGTTGGGACATAATGAGAGTAAGACATCAAGTGTGTTCACCAGCACCAGTAAACCTACACCCATCTTCTTGAGGACCGCTCTGCTGCAACCAGTTTTCAAGATAATGCTGCATGCATTCCTGCTAGCGAAGAAGTGCCATCATCAAGCTCTACAGTAATGGCGAGTGCGACCTGGGGGAGGTTCCGGCCCTTTCCGGCATCTGTAGACTCCTCTTCACCAGCTGTCTAAGGCAGATGCAAGATGCTAATGACCTCCGTGAATCTACAGAAGAGGAACAAACCTCGCCGCACTGGGCTGGGTCTGCATCGCCCTGAAGGGTGAGGCCTCTCTCACTGCCGCAGCTGTCCGAAGGCCTGAGACCCCCAGCGCGCTTCAGATGCAAGAGGGCGCACTTTCACCGGCCTCTCTGGCACGAGGGAGCTGCAGCCTCTTTGATAAAAAGCACGAGGCTCTGTGTGAGCAGCGAATGCCTTAAATTCACCCCCTTGTCTTATTGGAAGTGTTTTTGCTCCAGTGTTTTGTTCGGCTTTAAATGATTATTCCAAAGAAAGCATGTAAAACGGTGTAATTTCTGAAAGTGCATTTGGCGCTCGCAGGGTAAAATCTCGAGCACTCTCCGGCGGCCGCGTTTTCCCTTGTAGGCACATGAATATTTCAGATTTGTGGCAGCGCACGACTCCGCACTGTTAAGCGTTCTTGGCATTCAAAGTCATTTGCATGAACGAGGAATGTGGGCAAAATGTATGTCCCTCCTCCCCCCCCAGTGGTGTATAACAGTATGATTTTACTTCTCTGCAGCCAGAATTTTATCAATGCTGGGGGGCAAACCGGCAGGGTGGGAAGATCGTGCTGTTCATCCCTGAAGATTTCTCCCTCTGAGGGTCATTCGATGTCATTTATAGGGAGTTACTAGCTTAATCTTTATTAAATGTTGAAAATAGTTCATGCTCATTGGAACACTGTATAATTTGCCGAAGATTTAATTCTGCATAGTGGGGCATTTTCGATTAGTTTTGAAATGCCCTTTTTTGCCTGGCATAAACACAGTGAGCCGACACAGAAGCTGCAGTTGGTCTTGTGGCTCCTGCAGGGGGCGATATGGAGTTCATCATGCCGCTCAGCTGTCAGCATCTGCTGCCAAACGCTTTTCATCTCCGCTTCCGTCTTGTCATTTTGCCCGGTGACCAGCAGTCAATGATAGCAGCCATTACGAGGTCATTTAGTGCAGATGTTACAATAATTTAAAATGAGAGATGGGGCTTTGGGGCTGTAGGTCTTTTGCAGTCCATCCTCCGTGGTGGGTAGGGTTGGTTTAGGAGGCTGTAAATTGGCTGCTGGAGTGGCAACTCGGCCGACCGCCGCGTCCATGCCTCTGACGGACGTGTCAGATTGCCATCTCCAGCTGGCTGTGGCTGCACCGTGTCACTGGAGACCTCTGGTGTGAAAGTAGAGCAACCAGCTGAGAAGAGCGCGAGGCCCCGCGTTTGGGTCACCCGGGCAGGCCGGGGGTGTGGAGGGGGGGGCATAACATGTGCAAAGTTCTGATATCACGACTCCAAGCAGCTAAGTTATGAGGAAACAGCTTGGGAAAAGCTTAACGGCAAGGTACTGGAAGGCTGGAACAAAGGCACATGACATTCAGGTGTTTTTTTGGTTTTTTTTTTTGGCCGAATGACTGAAGAAAAAAACAGTGAAAAAGCAGTTGCATGTTGACAGGATCAATAGCGACTGCAGTTGGTGAATAGAAATGAATTACCCAGAAAACACAAAGTCTTGAAAAGTGAAGTTAGAAAACAAGCTTCCTGTAGGCTGCACTGTATTCCTGACAAATACACAGACTTTGCAGTATGCGTTTTTAGGCTGCACTGTATTCCTGACAAATACACAGACTTTGCAGTATGCGTTTTTAAGCTGCACTATATTCCTGACAAATACAGACTTTGCAGTATGCGTTTTTAGGCTGCACTGTATTCCTGACAAATACAGACTTTGCAGTATGCGTTTTTAGGCTGCACTGTATTCCTGACAAATACAGACTTTGCAATATGCGTTTTCATAAGTATAGTCGGGAATTTTCAGTGCTGTGTACAGAGTCACTGTGAGTCACTGGTCTCAAGTCCTAGAAGAATAGAGACGCAAAACCTTCCGGAACTTCATCGTGTACTTTTCTTTGTCATTGTGTTTCACATTTCTTTCAATTTCTTGCTATAAGAAAATCTGACAAAATATAAAGAAATCCTATATTTATAGTTGTCTATGCTCCTATTGACCCTACGCCCACACTGAACTTTCAGGGAAGTGAAGGAGGTGACAGAGGATAAGCTGTCCCAAAACCAAATGACAGGGTTATCAACTTTGGTCAGCTGACTGGCATGAGATTTTTAATTCGAGACAAGTCTGCATGCTCATTTACATGTATGAACAAGGTTTATTACCTTGTAAATAATCTGTAGGGCTTGCAGACTGCCCCAACGCTTTTGATGTAGCTAATTTTAGGCATATAATGGAATAATATACATTTGCCGTAAAATTTATTGCGAGCATGAGTCAGAAAGCGTGAGTTTTGGCAACCCTGTAATAATTATGCTAAGATGAGCTCATTAGCAATGCACACATCTGTGGGCTAATGTAGTGTAACTACTATATACATTTCCTGGTTTTAAAGCAACTTGTATACTTTTGAAACTAGTATCGTATTTTTTAATATGCACAGTACTTTTATTCACACATTAAAAATCCAAGATCGTTATAATTAGATGGATTAAATGAAACTTGCAGCCAGACTCTGATCTGTGACTGCTAGTCGTTGATCTTATTTAACTTTCACCCTGTGACTACTAAACAGATAAAACACGCTTGGTTTCAGTTTCATCATGCTCACTTTTCGCCGTGCACACCACATTCCTCAAATCCCTTGCATCGCCTCGCATCTAGCCACCGCTAATCTAGTCTTAATGACGTGTCACAATTTATGCATTGTGGCGGTCAGCCGTAAATGATGATATTTAATCATTTAAGAATGATGTATCTGTTAATTTCATATCCACAAATTACTTCATTTGCTAGGGGAATGAACTTTATCTGTGCTTGCATGCTGAGCACTGAATTAATGTGACGTCCAAGGAGAAAAATTGTCCCAAATAGCTGAAATCTTAGGTTGCGTATCCACCCCAAAAGTCCAGTTGTTTGATTTCAAACACACTAATGAGACTATATATTATATTATATTATATTATATTATATTATATTATAATGCTAATTGACAAAGTCAAACTGTGACCATTTAGGGTCACGGGAAGACAAAT
>JAODKF010000103.1:15683331-15698942 GCA_026779585.1 Mormyrus proboscirostris
TATATTATATTATATTATATTATAATGCTAATTGACAAAGTCAAACTGTGACCATTTAGGGTCACGGGAAGACAAATGTGTATATCACTGTATATCACTCAAAGAACTGAAACAGATGCCAATAAATGGTGGCCTTTGGAAGGCCTGCGGCCGTTTGCACGTTATTGCGGCCACTTGTTGCCGCTGAATATTAAAAACAAACATGATGTGGCCTAGTCTGTTTAATAAATCCTGTCCTGTTAAAAAACGAAAAACCATCACCTGGCTGCTGCAGTAACACATGAAGATTTTTTTCTGATTTAGAGAATATTTTACTGCTCTATGCATCATTCTGTATTTCCAAGGTTATGTGCAAAAAATTTTGAATAAATGTTGTGCAATAAGGAGGCGTTATAATTAAAAACAAAATTCTAAGCTAGATAGATAATTGATAGATTATAATGTACTTTATCTCAATGACGTATTAATTGTATTTTAAGCCTGACACGTGTGGTGTTTTGCATTATCCACTTTTGTGTATTTGTTTGTTTGTTTGTTTACTCGCGATATTCCTGCCGAGTCGCTGACAGCGTGTACACAGACGAATGTCCTCGATTTGGTGGCGTCACGTTAAAAACCGTCGGCGCGGCTGCAGTTCTCCCCGGTGGCCGGTGCAGAGGTACGGAGCAATTTGTTTCGGTGTAGCTCCGGGCTTATCGTATCTGCGCGACAGATGGGCGTCGTTCCTCTCGAGGTTCGCCGCCTCCCGGCTGAAAAAAACTAATTAAAGCTACTTCACCAGGAGGGGGTACTTCGCAGCGCACGTCCCACATTTCTATGTGAATGGACTAGCGGGAAGGGACCCGGGCATAATGGCCAACGACTGCGTTCATATTTCATTTATCTTACAGAACAGAGTACTCTGCTTTCAATTTAGCTTAACTTGTGTAATACACAAAGTTTAATTAAAGAGAATACATAGTACACTACAGTTGTTTAATCACTAATGTTAAAATAAGACAACTGCATTAAATGTATTTAAGTTGTAAATCAAAACAATCATGTCTCTTAAGCGATGATCAGTGGTACTTGACAATATATATTCTGATGACCTTGATGGTTTGAAATAAGCTTATATGTTGTATGTTTTACTTAGTTGTGTAAAACATCCATGCATGATTTTTGTGTTCTTGTTTACTTTGCTTTTCTGTCCTAACCCAGGAACTCATTTTCATTTTTGCTTTCTAGTTTATTTTATTATATCATGCCACAGGCAGTATGTCTTACACCTCTCCTGTGGTTGTACGTTTTTTTTTTTGTCCTACATATTTGTGCATATTTGCCTTTTAAATAACGGCTTGGCGCTGGAGGTAGATTTCAGTCTAATCTAGGTTAACTTCGTAATGGAGAATTTTAACTTTCAATGAAGGATTACCTCGCCAGCCAAATCCAAAGCCTGATGGGAAAAATAGTTCCCATTAATTTTTTTTTTTTTTTTTTAAAAAAAAGCATCTCTACAATTGAGCCAAAATTGAGGTTTAAAGAAGTTTATCTTTTGCAGGCTCCTTAAGTGTCATGGAGAGTAATGAGATCCATTTCAGATTCCTGCGAGAGCCATTACTCCCTACAAAAAAAAAAGATTAACGTGCTGAGCAGCGTCGGGCTGGGTCTCTCCCCACCGGCACTTCATCCATGTCTACGGTTGTTCGTTACCGCTACCTGTTACACTAATTGTTATTGAAAGGTGCCAGGCAATGCCCGTCAAATTCAGTGATTGATAGTGCGCGAGATATTCACCCGTCTATTTAATCTTTTTAGAGCTTTGCGTGGCAGAACGCTTCTTTATCTGACTAACTGGAACGGCGGCGGGGGAAGCTGGCTGTCGGACTTTGCGGTCCTTCGCCAATCGTTTGTACAGCCGGGGGGGTCTTCCAGAGCCTCGCTGACAGACTCCAGATGCACCTCTTGCCCTGGCATTTGTGCTGGCTCTTCTCGCACTGCCTCAGTCTTATATTTATGGAATCACCGTTCTAAATGTTGGCATAAATCGGGGGGGAAATGGAAGGAGGGTGTGACCGAAGTGTAGTACCACCCCAAGACTCGCATTCAGTGGCCGTGAGAAAGATATGCTCATATCTCTCATGGATTCATATAGGGGTGGTACGGTGGTTCAAATCCCACCTCTGTAGGTGTGCAGTATGCATGTTCTACCCATGTTACTTGAGTTTTCTCTGGGGAATCTAGTGTCCTCCCACAAGCAAAATGCACGCAACTGGGCATCTAAATGTATGTATGCCTTGTACCCTGTGCTGTCTGGGATGGGCTCCAGGCACCCTCCCCAGGACAAAAACGCAGAAGTTGGTTGGATATTTCATGTTTGCTGAATAAGAGATCTGGATTTTCCAAGTAGGCATGAAGGCTGGTAGTAATGAAATCGAGTTTGAAGCCCCCCTTGAACTTATCTTCAGTCCCCTACTTGGCAGAATCAACAGAGGGGGAGTAAGTACAAATAACAGGTATGCTGGGCTGTTGTATGCTAGGGCAGTGGTGGTCTAATGGTTAGGGAAGTGCGGTTGTGATACAAATGTTGCTGGTTTGAATCCCTGACCAGCAAGGTTATAGCTTTATAGCTGCATGCTGCTGTGTCAATGGGCTAAACACAGAGGACACATTTCATTGTTGTGTGTCAATAAATCAATCTCACCTAGATTAAAGATTTCAGTTTGGTTATTTATTACAGTTTAATGCTTAGGGATATTAGCGATTTTAAAAGTCAGATTTTCCAGTAAACTTTGTTTATCGTGCATGGTGTCAATAATACAGCAGTCTTCCCTCATACTCAGCTCTAGGTTTTCCCAAGATTTCCCTGAGCAAATCCCGTCCTCATCTTATTAAAACGCCTTTGCACAGGACAGTGGTCGCCGCTAAACCAAGACACGTTTCGCGAATGAAATCATTTAGCTAGCGGTGGCAGGCTTGATTAAACCTCTGCCCTGGTGGGCAGAGGGACGAGATCAGTTCTGCGCAAGATAAATCCAGTGTGCTGCTGTGAAGGAAGCCATAAAGAAACCGCAGCCCTCACATACTTCAGATATACTGAGAGCCTGACAAGGCGGGGGGGGGGCTGGAACATCACTGTGTCTCAGTCTGTGTGTTTCAGTTTGTCATCTGTTAAAATTACGGACCTCCACGCTGCAAGCATCAGCTGGATGCAGATGGATGGGTGAATGGTTAAGAGAAAAAAAGTACAGGCGTGGTAACTCGTGATATGTGACGTGTCCCTAAAGAACAGCCTCCTCCTGGGCCTTCTGTCACTGACACATACACACTGAACTTCTGGCCTTTATTCTAAAACATTAGCTTCAGTTACAGACCTGATTTATGGCAAACTGTTAGACGGTTCTTAACGCCTTTTTGATGAAAAAGCAAGGCTATATTCTGTTATATTTCTGTGGTTTAATAGAACGGTGCTGTAGAACTCTTCTTATATATTTGTGTAAATGGATTTGAGCTTATTTAAGAAATGTTCTGTGCTGTACTCAGGCATTAACGCTCGTGTTTCACCCACACAGTTTGAGTGAATTAGTCCTTATATTGGCAAATCAATGCAATAATAAGTGTCCTTATTGCACAGAGACCTGTGGAGACTGACATTAATATTCTCTTTGACATTCTTGCCAAAGTCTCATAGTCTTTCTAGTACTTTCTGTTTCCTTACACCGTGACTCTGCAGTGAGTAAAATGTATGTACATATGGGTGGATTTTTTCCTCTAATTAGATATATAGGATGGATGTATGGATGGATGGATGTATGTATGGATGGATGGATGGATGGATGGATGTATGTATGGATGTATGTATGGATGGATGGATGTATGGATGGATAGATGGATGTATGGATGGATGTATGTATGGATGGATGGATGTATGGATGGATGTATGTATGGATGGATGGATGGATGGATGGACGGCTTTGTTACTCAGATGTGTAGTACATCTCATTTCACTATTGCAGCACCACTAATCAGCAAAATGTATCACCATTTCTGAAATGTAAAATGCTCTAATGAAACACGCCTCTGTTTCCTTACATTTTCCCCAAGATTGACTCAAAACTAATATCACTGCTTGCTTTACTTTTTTTCTCCTCACAGTAACTCTTTCATCCAGCATTCGTTTTAGTTTTTAGTCTAGGTTTTTTATTTTAGTCTTGTTTTTACAATTTTACATTTTATATAATGTGTTTTTTCATCAGATTATTGTGAAATGCTCGTCATCTCAGCGTCACAGATTCCACTTCCGTCGGGCACCGCGAGGGGCACCCCTGCGTGTTTCACAGATTAAATTAGCTGCTTCACCAATGTTAGCGCAATAGCTGAAATTGCAGCCCAGGGCCTGTCTTGCACTGTCACATCTCATTTCCTGCGTGGGCAGGAGAGCTCATGATAAGACGGGGGCACACGCAGCGGTGCACGGGGGTCCATGCCTGGCGCACGTTTGCATCCGCAGTCCCATCCTTTGATGTGTTGGTGACACAGATATTTAAGGCCATTAGGCTGAGGGGAAACTTGGATGCCGTCTGTGCATTGAAACAGCCAGAGCGGGGCTGCAGGAAGGAACTGGGACTTTGAGGACAAAAATTGAAAGTGGGAATGAAAACCAAAATGAATCCATTTTAGCTTTAAAATAAAGGAAATCAAGTGGAAGGGGCTGAACTGGGTGCAGGATCTGCCATCAGGGGCTGCTAGCAGGCAGTGTTGGGGCATTATGGGTAATGAGGCACAAGTAATTGACAGGGCTCGTCATCTGACGTACGTGTACACCCCCATTGTATCTTATGCTGGTTCATTTGCATGTGGATGCTGTAACCCCCATCCCCCCCCCGCTAATTCCAGCGGCTTTAGCATGTCACTCGTCCGCGTATCGCTTAACGTCACCACGAGACGGCTCCCTCTGTGTCCCACTGATGGACGGGCTGATGAGCGTAACCATGGCTGGAGCGTCCGTCAGCGAGCAGCAGCGCAATTACATCAGTCAACTTAAACCGGCCTCCTTAACCCTGCATGCTGCAAGGCGGCATTTTATCGTTTTTTTTTAATAACTTAAGGGATTATAAAAAAGTTACTTCTGAGAAGGGGTGTTGAGGAAGGTCACTCTGTAAACAACGCCGACACTTTCGCTGGGCGGGTCTATACTTGGTCACGTGACCATAAGACGAGGCCTTAGCCGTCACAGCGCGACTGCGAGGGTGTCTGATTAAAAGCAGGCTGCCGGAGGGTGGAAATCGCTGTGCTGCGTTAATCCCCATCACTTAATATCCAGCTGGGCTCCACGAGGCTAAACGGCCCGGCTGGCATGGATCTTGATGACGGACGCCGTCAACGAAGCAGAGGACGGTGGAGGTGTCAGTGTGGCGGGAGCCGTTTGTGCCGCCATCACTGTCTAACCCCGCCTTCTGGGCCCATGACCCTGGTTTTGTGGCATGTGAAGGTTAGATCGCACTAGTTAATATTTAGGCACTTAGTTATATTGTTGACGTGCAAATTTTCAAGTGCAATACTCACTATGAGTAGCGGTTAGTAAACTCCGGTGTGCATTTTGTTGCCAAATTCAAGGGGGTGGGGTTACAGTTATTGGCACCCCACCCAGAGCAAAAAATGCTGCTGTAACAACCTGGGGGGAAAAAAAATAAAAATTGCCCCCCCTTCAACTCAGGATCCTGTATATCAGTCCAGTCTTGGGGGCAGGTCACGGTGAAGCAGCAATTAAGTTAAATATCTACAGTGTAATTTGCCCCCCCCCCTCCAAGTCAATCAGATATGAGAGTACGGTTTTCTGCAGATACACGGACGGGTGACCTGGGCCACCATGTTTTCTGTTTGCTGTGCAATATTTAAAACTTATGCTAGGAAAACCTTTTAATTGTTCTGTCATCGCCGTCCTTGATGTAGCTGCTCCTTTTGTCAGCAGAAACCATTATCGCCACCATGCGCTCGCAGGCAAAATTAAAATCCATCCGTCTGCATTTTTCTCCACTGCCCCTTGCTTTTGTTTTTTCTTTCCCCAGCAGAATGAGTAAGACATGGCCTCCGCTCTTCCATCCCGACTGGTGCACTTCTGCATGTAGGAATTAAAGATCAATATCGCCAGAAGGCTCATATTCCTGCCCATCAGCTTCTGGTATCGATTGCCTACCTGAAGTCGCCACTTTCGTTTGAAGCCTTAAAAAATATCAGTTCTGTGTCGGTCGCAAGTCTCAAAAAATAACTCGATTCCCTCAAAATCTCTGGTGAGATTTTTTGTTTTGGGTGGTCCAGGAAATGTCTTGAACTAGAGGAACCCTCCTACCTGTGCTGCACATGCACTGCATGACTCCATGCTCTTTGTTGCGATGCATTACTCCCAAGATCATCGTTAGAATGGTCGGCCGTGTGCCGCAGTAGCCCTTTGCTTGGGTTGTTCCACACATAGTCATAGCCTTTGTTCACATCTTGCATCGACACGTCTCGGCTGCCCAATACCTTGTTGGTGCTTCGTGATTCTTCCCGCCTCAGCCAACTCTCAGTCGGTACTGACCACGGCTGACTGCGAGCTCCACACAGGTCTTGCCATATCAGACATGTTCTCACGCAGTCGTCTATCCATAATTATTTGGCCTTTGTTAAAGTCACTCAGATGACTAACTTTTTGGCATCACAATATGCCTCTCGTTAATATTTTAGGCACAGTTCTAATCTGCTTATCAAATAGTGGGTGTAAGTAAACACCCGTATCATTACCAAAAAGCCGGCATCTAAAGCCCTGTAATCATGTTGCATTTGCTGGCACTGATTCGTATCTGTTGACACAACTTGTGGCAGCACTACCAACTTATTTAATGCGCTCTGTTGGTGGATAATAGCAAGTTCTGTTTGGCCATGGTTTATTCCAGGTGAATTTCATTTCCTTTTTTTATACATAGCACAATGTTAAGTGCAAATCTTTCAGATAATTGCTATGTGATATTGTGCAGCCCTAATTGTTTCAGGTGGAGGAGGTCATAATGTTTTGGGTCATCGGTATATGTTTGCATGATAAGTATCAGAATTATTTTCTGTCACTTGCTGCCCCCGCTGAGTGTGTCTGGCGTCTGCAGGGCCTCCCTGTGAAGTGAGGGCTTCCTATGGGCACTTTGGTTTTCCTCCCACAGTCCAATCAGTTAAACTGATTGTTATCTCAGGATTGCAAGTACGTGCCCTGTGATGGACAGGTATCCTTTCTGCAGTGTCCCCTACCTGTCTGCATGCTAGGATATGTTCAGTACAAATCATCCATAAAGCCTATACCCACCATTATAATGCATTATAAAGGTATCTATAGTGCATTATAGATGAGAGCTTCATAAAGCATTCATAAAGCATAATACACATGGCTGTAATGTGTTATGCTTTTTGTAAATATTTATAGTGTTTTTATGCTTTACAGAAGCATTATAATGCATTATGAATGTGTTTATAAATGGCTAAAAACATGGCCTTAAATAAAGTGCTAGCAAACATTTTTGCCTTGACTTTCTTTCACCATCCAACCATTTATCTTGGTCAGGGTTGTAGTTTTCCTGGATTATATCCCAGGCAGGACGGGCCAAAAGACTGGGGGACACCCTGGGGAGGATTCGAGGCCATCCCAGGGCACACACACGCACACGCTCACATGCTGCAGGCGAGCTGGGGACAGTGATTAGCTGTGCCCCCTCCCTGAGCCACCCCTGAGGCTTTGCAGGGTGTTCCAAATTATACTCATTATTTTCAAAGACAAAGTGACGTGTGTGAGTGAAAATTTACCGTTACCAGAAATAGTAACATTAGCAGCTAGAACAGTCATTTGGTTTTTTGCTCTACTTTTGTTGTCTTTAAAACGGAGTAATTCAGGGCTGATATTTTTAACAAGATGTATCACTAAAGTAATAATCATCCCATAAAAGCAGGGAAAGAAGAATGAATTCAATGTGTGAATGCATAACCTGTCAGTATCCATCCATCTATCTTCAGTAATTGCTTGTCCAGTACAGGCTCATGCTGAGCCTGGAGCATTTTGGTATAAGTAAGTCGATTGGGGTTTACCGTAGACGGGATGTCGGTGTATCGCAGGGCACCAGCACTCAGACACACAGTCGCAGACTGGCCAGTTTAGACCCCAGTTCACCTGCCTGCATGTTTTTGGGAAATCGATAAGGCACAGGGAGAGCATGTAAACCGCGCACACAGAGTCGCAATGTGAATTCGAACCCCCCGGGGCAGCGTTGTGGCATCAGCGTGCTGATCTCTCAGATAACCCAGCAGTAATCGAACTGAATGTGACTTACTGCTGACATCGCACGCATCAGCCAAAGACCAGCCGGACGCTCTAAAAGAACAATAGACCACATCCATCCTTTTCCCAGGCCTCTCTGAAAGGCTGCTTTTAGGCATATATTAAATTTCCCTGATAATCATCTGGAACGACAACCGCTTCATCTTCATCTAGCCTCAACGGGCTCATTTTACCCGTTGAAAATATTTACAATACATCCTATCAGCCAATGGCCGGTTCCTGCTTCTCCTGGTCATGCGATTAGCAGCTCCGAAGAGCCCAGTGGCTCCTGTATAAGCACACATAGGTACACAGTCCAGCCTCCAGCCGGCCAGAATGGCAGCACAGGCCGAGTTGAGGGACACTAATCACCTCCTTTATGGTTGCTGGCACCACGCTGGGCCTGGTGACTGCAGAGTCTAAATGATAAAGCATCCTCACCGTCACCCGCTTCCCTGTCCCTTGGGGTTCACTGGTTGTAATAACAGTTCAGGTCACTGATTCCCAGAAGCAACGAGGCCTGTATTCAGATACGCACCATCACGAGGATGAGTAGGAAGACATGAATAACATAAATGTTGATTAAACACCGTGCTCGTCGTCTCTGATGTCTTCCTTTGTGCACGTATCAGTTCTCCTGCGGTGTTCATGAACTGTACGTTAGGCCACCAATCAAAAAGGACAACCGTACCCCGCTGTCGTGCATCCCAGTGCTTGCTGGAGGTCACACTTGACCAGCGAGGTCAATGACGCGGGGCCTGATCGTGGCTCCTGGGCTCCTCCGCCCCTGGGGATCTCCAGACAGCCCGCACCGCGTGTGCAATGTGACGGAAGGAGGTCAGCGGTGGCCGCAGGGCCGAGAGCCCCTCCCCGGCCGCGCATCCCCAATCCCCCCACGCAGGCCGACGGCTGCTGTCCTTCTGCTTGGCCTGCGCTCACACCCACGGCTGACTTATGGGGTCAGACAGGGAGCTGGAGATTTGGGCTACGGCTGCCATTGAGGTCAAGCCACACATGCAGAAGGAGGGACATAGAAGGAGACGGGCGAGGTGTGTTCTGACTTGTTACGTTTTTTAGCGACACTGAGCTGGAAGAAGCTGAGATATTCGAGGCATAAAAGACCAAAGAAATGCTGCTGTCTTCCTCACCTCTATACTAAATCAAATTTGAGAATGCAAAGTCATGAAGCTTTTTGAGCCAATCATGTGCCAGAGTGCTGCTGATTGACAGCCGTGTGATGTCAAGAACCGCCGTTGCTGTATGGTGCAAAAAATGCTGTTAGGCGTCACATAGCTGCTCCTCCCCAAGGGAAATGCTTTTCTAAGTGACTCCAAACCTGCCAGTGGAACAGACAAAGCTTCTAGAGGAAACCCGGTCCTCTTTGCAGCTCAGGTCATCCTCTTCCTCGCCATCAGCCACTTCGTCCTTAATACGTCTGCTCTTCTGACAGGCGGCACTTGGTTACTCCAACAAAAGCAAGAAGGGGGGGGTGGTTTAGTCAATATTGGCTCCCGGATGGCGCCCAACCCTCAAACAAACGTGCCCCCAGTGCATGTAGAGCACCCCCTCCTCATCCCCGTCACGTCTCATAGCCCATGGAAACCATGAGGCACTTATCCGCAGTAATAATGAACAGGAGATGAGGGGAAATAAAACAGTGCAGCCAACTCGTTCTTCCTGAAGACCGTCAGGCCCATTTGTGAGTCGAGCAACTCCACTCTATGGTCTGAAACCCCTTTGTCCCCGGGGCCCAGGCTCGGGGCGAGATCTTGCCCCACCAATGACATTTGATCTCTAATAATTTATTCTAATGAATCTGAGTCAGGAATCATGTCATTGGCTGACAGCAGACCGCTGGACTATAGGCCCATCCATCTGCTCTAGAACAGGCTGGAATTTAGAGCCCCGGTGTGTGTGTGTGAGCACACAGATCCTATTGTGGGAGGGGCGTCTTTGCGGCCAGAGGTTTATGCGAGGATCAGGGCACCTGCATAGTGGCCCCATTTCTAGCTATAATGAGCAGAACAGCAGGGCATAGCGACGCGAGCAGCCAGAAGAAGATAAAGATAAGCAGAACACAATGGGCTTTTATGTGCCTCCAGGAGATTAAAGAGGGAATCGCGAGGTGCCCAGGGGGCAGTCAGCTCACATCCTCCCTGGGGAGACGTTTGGCCCACTTATGTGTTTGAACAGTGCGGGTTTACTCAGCTGAGTGCCTCAACATCACTGCCATCGTGGGCTGCGTATTGCTCTGGGTCTATTTGTTGTTTAAAAAAAATGAAAAGTCCTGCGACTTGATGGCCTTTTTATCAATGTGAAGCAGATGAAGTGAAAGCATTTAAAGTATTTATAGGTTGGTAACACTCCAGTTGGGACAGCAAACGGATCCATATGCCAAGTAGGACTCAGTGGAGATGTTGGGGTTTGGGGTTTATTTGGTTTAATAAGCAAAGGAATCAGAACAAATAAACGTTTCAGGTTCAACAAAAATGAACGAGGCAGGAGAACCAGACGAGCATCTGTTATACAGATGGGTAGAAACAAGTCCGATTTTTATCAGTGGCGACATGAGTATGTCACGTTACTTGACCCCACTTGGGATGGAATGTCCTTAGTCCCCATCAGTATTTTCTTCATGTATCTGCAGGTACTCCAGCCCAAAGCAGCCCCCTGCTGGCCCCCCTGCCTGTCCCAGGGCGCCCAGTGCAGCCACAGCTGGACCTCAAGCACCTTCTACCCTTCCGGCTCGACGGTTCCTCCCCACTTAGCCTCTTTCCCAATTTCAACGCGGTAAGCTCCATCCCGCTCCATCCAGCTCCATCCCGCTCCATCCAGCTCTATCCCGCTCTATCCAGCTCCATCCCGCTCCATCCCGCTCCATCCAGCTCTATCCCGCTCTATCCAGCTCCATCCCATTCAATCCCTTTCTCTCCAGCTCCATCCCACTCCATCCAGCTCCATCCAATCAAACCATGCTCCTTCTAGCTCGATCCTGCTCCGTCCAGCTCCATGCAACCCAATCGCATTCAATCCTGCTCCTTCCAGTTCTATGCAGCCCCATCCCGCTGAAACCAGCTTCTTCTAGCTCAACACAGAAAACCACCCTCAGCTGCCCCCGGCTGGCTCCCATTTCCATACCACTGGATCCAGTCTGCATTCAGCTGCATAATGAGTCTTGGACCGTTTCCTATGGCCTTATCAGTTTAAATATCTTTCAATTAAAATATTTCTGGCACAACTTCCTCCCGCTCACCGCCGCAAGCAGTTTTCCACTTCATTCTGTGTAACCCAGAAATAAACACACATGTTTATTTTTGCTCTTCACAATCACATGCTGTACATTCTCCGGCACAACAAACACTATTGGTTTGTCGTTAATTGCGAAAATGACACAAGAAATGCCAAAACAGTCAATGTGATTAGTCCCCCTTTTACACAGAGCATGTACAGAACATGCCCAGGGTCAGCGGTTTGGCCTTCTCCTCTTATAGAGCACGCCCTTACTCCTGCCACTGGTCGTGCCTTTGTTATTCTGACTCAGTCTAAACATTCAGTGTCTTTAGTCTTTAACCTTTGAAACTGTCTAGTTGGTCACCTGCAAAAACTAAATGACTAATTTAAACCAACATGTGAAGCCAGGATCATTGTTGATATTTTGCGTCTGTCAACGTTGTAGCAATGCACCTTTTCCCGAATTAGTTACCAACAAAAATGCAAATGTAAAACCTGCCTCCGCAACTAACACTGAAGAAACAAGGTTTTTATACTTTTGACCAGTTTTTTGAGTCTCTTCTTCATATCTGACCTTGATCCACCTATCAGTTCACTTTCACAAATCCGGCACAAGAAAGAAAAAAATTAAAATATGTGAGGAATTAGATCGGAGCGATTTTGAAACTCGATTCATGTATCTGAACAATTTAGTGCGGATTTTAGGGTTGAGGGGTCCTGCAGGCGGACAAAAGTCTCGTTCTGCGAGCCGCTTTGAAAGGGCCAGTGTCCTGACCCAGCCAGCCAAGGTAGGCGCTCGCAGTCACTCAGCAGCCTCTTCTGCTGCCGCTCCACAACGGCCGCCGTGATCCGCCACGCCACTCCCAGGACCGCTCCAGTGCATTTAGCCTGTCAGCTGTGCCCCCAGGTCCCACGAGGGCACGTCCAGCCCGGCTGCCTCCTGTCCTGTCGCCCCCCACCGGCCCCGACCGCCTCCCAGGCGAACTGCATTAACGAAATGAGAATTCAAGGACAACTGGTTCACCAGTTAATGAATCGCTTTCGGCAAGCCGGGGTGACAGAGAAAGGGAAGGCTCAAGGGCTTTTCTGTGATGCCGTGTGTCTGCAGGAGGGAGGGCGTAGCCTCGCCCTTTAGTCAGTCTACAGTTACATTTTAATTAGTTTACAAACAACTTGCTGTATTTTGGTTTCTGGTTATTTCTATAGGGATTGAAGGAGACAGAGAACCAGAAAAACTGGACCCCTCATGGAAGTGCTGTTGTGAAAGGCTCCTGGATTATGTAGGGTTCTGTACATATAAATAAATACGTAAATATGTAGAAGAGGAATCCATGTGTATAAAATGAAAAGGTCAGGTGAGGACTTATAATAAATAATAATAATAAAGATGAGATGTTGGTCTCAGGAGAAGTCGATCTCATGATGGAGTGTCTCTCGGGGTCCCCTGGTGGCTTTTAAAGCGTGAAAAAGTGTCACATGAAGGCGGGAGTCTTTCAAGAGGCTCCATCTCCAAATCAGCCATTTAGCTGCAAGGCTGGGGTGAGACAAGGGGCTGCAAATTTGAATAATTGCAGCCCTGTTGCCTGCAATTAAAATCCTCAGCGGCCCACTCTGACACACAGAGTCAGGTCTGCTCTTCAGCTCATGGAGCCCTCACCTCCCTCACTCCCCCCCCCACCCCGGTGGTGTTGATTAGCACGCGGCCCAGGTGGGCCCCACGTGGCACGTAGCAGGCAAAGCGGGGTACACACACATGTGGCATTAATCATCCTGCCCGGCCCCTGGCCCCCTCCCACGTTCTGCCGGACTCCCGGTCTGATAATGGCCGCCTTGTTCCCCGCTTGTACCGCTAAGACGAATGCACCTGTCTCTGTAACTAAATAGCTTCCACCAGCTTCCCCCACCTTTTCTTTACTGCCGCCCACTGAAAACTCTTATCGCATGCGTCTGATGCACCAGCTACCGGATAATTCCCTCTGTAGGAAAAAGCATTTCAGGACAATGGACATGTTTATACTGGAAGGACTGGGATGACTGGAGCTGAACAAAGGGCACATTCTTGGAACTCCCAAAACAAACACTTAGCAGTTAGCCAGCCCCCACAAAAGATACCTAGAGGGCATGGCTGAGAAGTTTAGCTTCTGTGGCAGGGATTGTGTCCACAGGGACAGGTGGGTCTGCCCAATCCCCAGGCGTTGAAGGACTAACAGGCCCTTTGTCCCCGACTTCGAAGGAAACAGCAGCAGTGTGACATCGCAGGTCCCCAGGGGTCTGCCAGCCGCCGCCCTGCCTCAGATCTTAATTGCTTTGCCAAAGTAATTATCTGGACACTAAGTCCCTTAATCTGGCGTTTCAGCTGTCAGTCTGCCGCTAATTAAAATGTGTTCTCTGAAAACATGTTTTCACAATCTGTGACTAGGACACCAAAGCAAGGAGAGTAAGTACATGAATTAGCCAGTCGATTTCACTGAAGCCCCCTTGCAAAGCAGGAAAAATTCATGAGGATGTCTTTTCAGGTTGTGCCTCAGATATGTGTTCGGAAATATGTACAAATCAGCCATCTAACATTGACTTTGTCATCTACAGTATATGGAGGTTATAAGCACGATACAGATTTAAGCACCTAAGTGACCTTAGAGTGGCTAATAAAATTCCCTGTATTCTTGTCATACAAGATGCAGTGTTCTGTGATTCTTTGATTTATTGCGGTTTTCCTTACAGCGATGTTGCATTAAAGCAGCCAGTCAGTTTGCAGGCAGAGCACTCAGAGTGCGGCCTGCAGGGGTCAGTTTGGGTCACGGCTTGAAGCCCCGCTGTTAACATCACAGGACTGAGAAAACCAAGATTGTCTTTTCCTGAACTGGAGTGGTCGCTCAGCATAGGCACTGAAAAGGCCAGCAAATGTTTGGCCTAGAGGGGTCTCTTCACTTCTCTACCAACAGATCAAAAGCGTGTCATTCCTATGCTTTTCAAATCCGCTTCTTAAGCCTGATACAACACATGACATAGAACTGTTCCCAGGGCCAAACCTACCATATCGGCTGAATGGGTAACATTATTCACCATATAACCTCTCCAGTAAGGCATCGTTACGGGGGAAAGGGGGGCTACACTCCTTTAATTCGTGTTTAAAAAGGGAGTGAACAATTAAAAAAGGTGAAAGGGCGACATTTTACAGTTCAAACAGAGTGATGAGTGTGACTGTGGTCCCAGGAGAAATTAGCGAATCATTTTCAGTTCAGTACGCACAATGAAACAAATGGACATCTCTTGACACAGGGAGAACCTAAATTCACAGATTAGATGTTCTACATGCAATGCATTATACTACATTATGCTAATAGTGGCTGTGAATTTGTTATGACTAATCCTGGTTACAGTCAGTCACAATCAGCAGTTTGGGGACATTTTGGTTTCTCAATAAATTACACCAACACTGGAGAGAGCAGTTGTTAAGATCAGTTGTTGGTTCTGCTATATCAACTCAGATATTTTGCTGGAATTCATGTAATTCATATGTCAAGACATAACAAGTGGCTATTGCTTCCAGGAAAAATGCTCATATATCTTGACACATGTTACTGTAAAAATCACCCTAAGTAAAAAAAAAATCAACTTAAGCAGGGGTTTCTGTTTGTATTCCTGGAACAATGAAATCCATTATGAACCACTATGGATACCAAAAATAAAGAACATAATCTACAATTGAGGATTAAAAGCATGTGAGATTCTGTTGGTCAATGATTTCTGTTTTGTGTGTTGGAAGACCGTCGAGAGGCCCAGCTCAGACTGAAGCGTACACGAGCCGAAAGGAGAAGGTCAGAACGCAACGTCTGTGCTTCTGTTTTCGACAGATGGATCCAGTACAAAAGGCCGTGATCAACCACACCTTTGGCGCCCCCCACCCCCTCAAAAAGAAGCAGATCATCTCTTGCAACATTTGCCACCTTCGCTTCAATTCTACGGTCAGTGTGACGCCGAACCCCCTCGTCCCTGGGACCTCGGTGAATGTCTCGCCCAGGACGGACACTTGAAAGCTCAGTCCCTCCTCCTTCAGCTTCAGGAGCGT
>JAODKF010000103.1:15699042-15712211 GCA_026779585.1 Mormyrus proboscirostris
CCGGGGTCCCCCCCCCCCCCCCCGTGTCCCTGCCGCTCATCACCGTCTCTTTCCGCTTCTTTCATCCTTCCTCTTTTCACTGAGATCGCAGGCTTGCATTTTATTATTTTTCCGCTCTAGTGACGTCTTTTTATTTCCTATCAGACAACTGATGACAATTCCATAATATGTATGGCATTACATATTAAAAAATGACCTTAGCATTCTGGCTTCCCTGAGCGATCTTGCGTTACCCTTTTCATTCAGAATAAATATCCACACGCAGCATTGCACAGATTTTAAAAACCGGTGGCATGCTAATGTGCTGCTGGCTTAAAGAAAATGAGGGCTTCTCACGCCTTAGCAGTGGAACTTTCTTCTGCTTACAGACGTATAGAGACGATGGTTGGGCTACGTGCGTGTGGGTGCACGTCCCCCCCTCCCCAGGGGACAGTTTTTGTGCCCATTTGCATGTGAATAAGTTTGATGTGTTTCTATGGACCTTTTAGTGCAGGCGGGGAGAGAGGCCACTTATCAGCCGGCAGCAGGTGTAATTGTCATCATGGGAAGGTGTTTATCTTCTGCGTTTCCATTCTGATTGTTTTAAACATGCACTTACATGTGCACAGACACAGACACACACATTATTTGTAGAGGGGGGAGTCAGAGATGATCAGGCAGGACGGCTAACAGACATTTGAGCAGTGATTAAAGCCCCCCCAATGTTACTTTTATTTAACAGCTCTGTTGTGAGTACGCATCATCCCTTTCTCTCATCTCTCATCATTTTATTCCTTTTTTATTATAGACAGAGCAGCTAAATGCCTGTGCTGTGATTGGCTGCTCATTTCTAAGTGTCACGGTCTCTGTGGGTGGATGTTTCCTCTCTTATAGTGCCCTACGGGTTTTACCACGGCTCTTGACAACCGAGCTGCCTGTTGGCGGCCGGTTTAGCATAGCTTCACGCTAAAGGCGCTCCTGTTGACACACAAACATGCGCTCAGAAAGACACGAATCTCAGATCACGACGTGAAGATGGATTTACTCTTTTAACAGATCTTCCGAAATGCAGACTTACATTATGCTAATCCAGTTCTCATGCAAGTTCGCTGACGCGTTTCTGCGATTCGTGCAGGAGTCCTTTTTAACCTTTTCCTCCGGTTTCCGTATCACTGTCACACCCCCTCCTGCCATCTGCACCCAAGCCTGGCAAAAGGCAAATGTGTAGCACCACCCAGTTCCATGCCTCTGATTTTGTTTGTGCCATAAATCATTGCATTTCCATTCGTTCTCTACATGGCGACGGCGTCTTGTCAGCGAAGCGTCACGGGAGACTGCCTGCTTCCCCGATCCGATCCTCCCCGCAGTGAAAAATACAACGATTGTCCACAATTTGCATTATCTAGGCCAAATTACAATTTCTGTTTGAAGCAGGTATGTGCAGGAAGTAGGTGATGCAGCTTGAGTTCCACTTAGGGCACGTTTCCCGGCTCTGCAGGTTAATCACACCCGGCAGCCAGCCTCATTCCCGCAACGCAGCCCCCAGGTCACCCCAAAATTAATTAGCAATCAGCGCCAATCACTCTGCGGTCATCGTTTTGCGTCCCTTTCATATCTCTATTAGACTGCCTTTCAGGCGAAGGCCTTATTGCAGCTGCCTTTCTCGATTTTTCTATTTTGTCTTCACAAATTCAATTCATTTTGCCTTGATTTGTACCGCAAGTTATTTTATTACTTATTTGCATTTATATGGCAGGGATCGAAATTTACAGAATTCTAATAAGGCCTTTGAAGGTGGCCAGGCTGTCATTTTTATCAGTAGTAAGCTGAGAGGCTCTCTCTCTCTCTCTCTCTCTCTCTCTCTCTCTCTCTCTCGCTCTCTCTCTCTCTCTCTCTCTCTCTCTCTCTCTCTCTCTCTCTCTCTCTCTCTCTCTCTCTCTCTCTCTCTCTCTCCTCACACCTTCCAAATTGCTATCAGTCTGATTCCATGCATGTTTAAACACCATAGTCATGCGCGTCCTGCTCCTGCCAAACTGCTCCTGTGGAATATGCATGAACATATGCAGGAGCCGCGCAGCGGCGTGCCATGCTGCTACAGCTGCGTACAGCGATGCGCATGACGACTGCGCCACCTGTGTTCACGATAGTGACTTAATGTGAGTTAAATTGCATCTCACTCCCGACAATAAAACCACGCTGAACTGCATCACAAGCGGACCGCTGTTGGCACGCAATCCCTGTACCTCCCCCCACCGTTTGATTTGGCTGCCTTTTTAGTTGATTTTCAGCAGTATTTAAAGCAGATTCCCTATTAATCAGATTGTGTTAGGCCACATTAATTACATGGATTAGTCCCCAGTGCCCGTCACAGAGGTCCAATCAGATGCCAGCCTGGGCATTCCAATATGTCACAGAGGCCCAATCAGATGCCGGCCTGCGCATTCCGAGGATGTCATGTGACATGATGAACGCCTGCCACCTCACACTCCTGCTGTAGTTTACATGTACTTTAGTTTGCGATTATTCAAACTAGCAGGGATTTTATCAGTAATGAGTTTTGTTGTTATAATTAGAACATCACTTGTGCCCAAACTACTCGCGCCTTTGTAGGCAGAAACGTAGCTTATTGTTGTCATATTCTGCATATGAGCGGCCTTTCGTCTTCTCGACCAAGTCTAACGACGTGGAAGCACCTGCACCTCTTCTGCCTCCTGTGGGGGAACGAAATAAAACGGAAACCACCGTGGCTGCAATCGAAGGGTGGAGTATCACGACTGTGCCGTTAGCGTCTCGGCGGAAAAGGGCCCGTGGAGGCAAAGCAATTAGCTAGATAACGTCAGGTCCCGCGGCTGTCCAGTTTGCTGCCGTACGCAGGTAGACATCCACCCTCCCATCACCGTGTGGCGTACCATCGCCGCTCCAGTTACTCCACATGGTTTGTCTTGCGTTGCTGCTCTTCTCAGCTCGGGCCAGTCGGCTGTGAGATCTGAGTGAGGCTGCCCGATGTCCTGCCTGGTGCTGTTTCTCCTCTTGGAGGTCATTAACGTGTTCTCTTCCCTTTCCATGTACCCACAGCGAAGCTGGCGGCCCTGACCGGGGGGAGCGGACGAGGGGTACGCGGGGCCCTCTGTGAGGTTACCCTCATGGGGCGGGTGGGTGAGTGCGACTCGCGGGGGGTTTAAGCGACGGCTGAGGGGGAGGGGGGGTGATCAGCAATCAGTGCACCGCTGAATGGTTATCGCTCACTATCATCCAGAGTCTCTCCTTCATGCCCTCCCAAGCCCCTGGTAACAGCATGGCTCTCACTCTGAGCCTGGGTGGAGGAGGGGGGGCACGGTGCTTGAGGGAGCCCTCACCCTTGTTCTGCCCCCCTCTGGTCATCCCTCCTGGGGTGTGACTGACTGTATGGCGGGGAACTGAAATGGCTGGTGGCGTGATTCGAGTCACGTGCGACTCGTCTGCCATTTTCAGTTAATATACACACATCCCCTTGATGTCTGTTCCTTCTAACACATCATCTTCCCCTCTGAAAAGCCTCGCAGCTCTGAGGCTGGGGCAACACTGAGCGAATAGATGCAGCTGAAATCCCTGCCCCTGGCTCCTGCCTTTCCTGGAGGGCGGCGCTGGCGAGCATGGGGTACGGGGCGAGCGTGCCCGTGTCCTCAGCACACTCCGTGAGCCAAGATCTTTTGTGTCTGTTAATGAGGCTCTTATCTGCAGTGGCCCTGCAACGACAGAGCGCATCCGTCACCACGCAGATCAGAAAGTCAGGCTTGTTTTAGCAGCACCTGCTAATTACAGACCTGAATAACGCATTATGTATATCACATGCTGACCTCTCAAGGAGCTCTTTCCTGCTTGTATCTGATTATTATATTTCATTCATTTACTTCCTCGATCGGCCCTTTGTTGAGTCTGTGCCCTGATTAGTTTTGTGTGTCGGCTTGCCTAGAGGGACATTATGCCTTTGATCTTTTACAGAAGGTCAGAGTTGTTTTTCTGTGTGTGTGTGTTTGTGGCTCCATTTTGCCATGGATATCAGCCTTGGATCACTTTTATTGAGCTTTTGAGTAGCTCAATGACCAGCATCATCTTTTTGTGGCAAACTCTGGCTCTTGCTGTGCGTTCTGTTTATGTTCTGCCAAGAGCAGGTCTCAGGTCTCAGTGCTGGGCCGACCTCCTGAGCAGCTTGTGTTTTCTCATGTCTCTTCAGACTTTAGCTTTATTAACATATTAATTGTGTGTCTTTCTGTTGGCTCCCGACTTGCTGTTCCTGTTATTCTTGGTCATTCCTTTGCATCGATGACATGCAGAGGTTAACATGCCTGCCTCATGCTCTCTGAGCCTGGCTATCGTGCGTGGACAAGCTTCTCTCCAAGAACAAACATTAGCTTCTTATTCTTTAGCTTCTGCACTTCATATTATGCCTTTTTGTTACTTATTGTGCCGACCGAAGCCCCAGTCCTCCTGCATCTATTGCTCAAATACGAGGGTGTGATTTATTTTTTGGTCCCCTTTCTCTTACCATGCCAAAAAAAATCATGTCTCGCCCTGTGTTCTGCTCTGCCATGGCCCTCCGAGGCCCCGCTGACGTTGCCCATAAGCCGGGGAATTTTACTCCGAACAGGCGAAATCCTGCAGTGGGGCAGTTTGTGGCTGGGCACTGCATACCACTCAGCTCGCTGGTGTGGGCTGACACCCTGCCCCCTCTGTCCCGGAAGACCAGGGCGCGTGATACCGTACACGCCAAAGTGCAGCCCCTCCCACACCCCATCCACCTCGGTGTCCGTCTGCATGATCCGTACCACCAGTAACACTCAAGCATGATGTGACCCAGTGGTGCAGAAACCTAGTCCTGGAGAGCCCCTGTCCAGGTTTGGTCACCTGTCACCTTGGAGGTCCATGTTTCAGGAGATGTGACATTCATCACCGATAGCTGATAATTACGGCAAACCCTGTGTAACAGCTGAGACTGTGGATGATACACAGAAAGGTTTTGAGAATGGGACCCGCTTTGGGTTGCGCTTGGATTATGCTGGACCAGGCAGCAGCGTTCACACGTCGAAGAATGCTGAATCCTCTCCATAGTCCAATCACAGCTATCAGATTCGCCAAAGACCTTCCTTGGAAGAAGGGGACTCAGACCTTGCATGTTATCCCCGGGAACTGCTTAATAGAGCATTGAAACACCCCTGAATACATTAATGACTCCGTAAAGGCCAGCGTGAGACTCCAGCAGGTTCCTTTGTCTTCCTTCCCTCTTGCTCTGAATGACTGCTGGGTCCTTTTTGTGTTTCCAATGTCTATTTGAGTTATATCGATGAAGGTCTTTGTCCTCCATTTACATGAGGTAAATGAGATTATTCCTTCGGACATGGTCTGGGTTGTACTGTTTTTACTCTCTCTTAGACTGACCAGGGGTGGGGGAGACCTGGGTCAGGTGACTGCATCCTCGTGTGGCGGTGAGCATTATAATGTACACCCTGTCTCTCTCTCTCTATTTCTCTGTCTATCTCTCTCTCTCTCTCTCTGTCTCTCTCGCCTCCATGTCTCTCTTGCAGAACCAAGCAGAGGCTCACTACAAGGGCCATAAACATGCCCGTAAGCTTAAGGCCCTGGAGACCCAGAAGAATAGGCAGCGGAGCCCTGGACCCCCGCTGGGGAGGGAAGGCCGAGAGAAGGCGGGGCCGATGGAGGGAATGGGTGAGTGACAGGGGCAAGCCACACCCACGATGTGGAAATAAAAGGTTAGGTGGGGTGCATTATGGGATTGTTCTTATGTCTTTGGCCTTAGGAAGGAAGATGCTGCATTATGGGATTGATGTTCTCTTTTAGGCCAGGGGATACTGCTTATTCTTGTGGACGACAGCAGCTCATTCACACTCACCTTTTACCATCTCATCCATTTCTGCCACCCCCCTTTCATCTACTGCTGTGAATCCTACCTTTTCCGGGCCTCCCTGTGTCTATTTTTCTTCATTTTCCCAGAGTCTCACCTCTCATTTTCCCATCCCGTCCTTAAATTTCTTGAATCATCCTGCCTCTTGCCATCTTCTTCCCACCTTTCACGCTTCCCTCATCGTCCAGATCCTCTCAGCAATGTGAGACCTCCCACGCCCTGAGTAGCCACGATCCTCCTCAACCCACTGGGTGGCGATGGGGGTTGGCACACGGGGAGCGGGAGCTGATTAAGGGCACCGCACACAGCTTTGTGGTGCTGGGAGGGGCAGTGAGCAGAGATGCGGGCGACTCGTCGGCGAGCCCATCAGAACATCGGAGCCGTGCCGCGGTGCGGTTACAGACCTCCTCATCCATCACAATCCCACCGTTATCCGAGGAGAACAGACACAGCTATGCTGGGCATCTCCAGCAGAACTGCTGTAGCAAAGGAGTCCATTCATCCACCCCTCCATCCTGAAATTTCTTATCGGGTAGGGAGATGCAGAGACTCTGGAGTCTGTCCAAAGTAGCATGTATCTGCGGGATGCTTGGGGTCAGAGAGCAGACGAAGCCAGTATCCTGCTCCCCGGCAGCAACTGGCATTGAGGGCCAGCTTTGCTCAAGGGCCCAAACGTGATATGTTATTGCACTGGGCATAGGGCTTCAACGCGCCACCTTCCGGACACATGAAAACAGATCCCTAATCTGCTGAGCTGCACAACATGAATGGAACGGGAATGGGGATAAAAAGGGACTCGAGTCTAACAGGAAAAGCCCGTCGGACTGTTCTGGGGCCCTCTGATGACACGCAGACACAAATACAGACTTTGATCAGCTCCATCTCTCTCTCTGCCCCCCCCCTGAAAGATGGAAGAATCAATCCCAGTTTGGAATTTTGATCCTGTGCATATTTACTGGGAGAAAACAGCACATAGCTCTTGTGACTGGAGCTGCCCCTTCACCTTTCTAACTCATCTAACTCATCGTGCTTTTCCTGCGTGCTGATGGTCTTTTCTCACCATACTGAAGGTGGTTTTTGTGTACGCAACGTGCAGCAGAGTCATTATTTCATTCGCTCAGTACTAGCAGCTCCGGAACGGATGTTTTCATAGCTCAGCTACGTTTTAGACTCTTCAAATTACAGGTCTTTACTGGCTCATTCGTACATCTAACCATTTGTCCTAGTTGGAGTCGTAGGTGTTTCAAGCAAATACAGTTAATTCATAAAAGAATAATCATATCCTTGGAAATCAAGAATCCTCACACTCAGTACATTTGCACACACACTAAGAAAATTTAATTATTGTGTTAGTCCGACTAAAACCGGACTTTTGAAGTGCATGTAAACATATTAGTCGACTGACATCGTACTGAATCGAATTTCTGGAAGTCAGACTAAGAAACCGAGAAAATGTGATTGGGAGTCGATTTACTCCTGCATTATACATTCAGTCGGATTGAAACTGGCCTAGGCGCTTCGCTCGTGCTCCATTTTCCCCCAGGCTTTGATGCCCAAGTAACATGGAGCGTAGCAGAGGATGTACAGCCCTGTAAAACTGCCCAATTCACAGCTCAACCAAAGGGCGCTTTTCCACCACACCAAATATTGTACTTTTGGTACTTCAAGAATGTACCAAAAATATGGTACTTCAAGGCGTTGGTTTTCCACTGGCGTAAATCCTGGTACCGGCACTGAATGACATCACAACACAAGGCGGGATATTGTGTACTAAATTCAAAAAAACGTCAACTGGACAACATGTGATATTAATAACATCAAATGTTATGCACATCCAATTCTTACATCACTAGTCAGTTAGATTAAGATCAGGCTTTTTCTTGCCTTCAAATTGGTACGAATATTATGGCGCAGGGAGTTTGTCTTGGGAAAACATTTTTACTCTGTCACAGGAAAAAGAACCTAGCAAGTTTTGCAGTTTTAATGATTACTCTTTTGCATTTGTGCTGCATGCAGTCTCCGAGACAATCAAACTCATTTTCATCCTTGCTGTTTAAATCACTCCTAGAGAAATTCTTGAGAAATTTATTTTGAACTCCTTTTTTTTGTTTCATAAATACTCCAATATCTATTACAACAAAATCACATTGCAATATTTTAAAAATATCCAGTACTGTGCTGGCATACTACAGTATATTATACAAACACTTTATTTCGTGTTATGCTATCCTGCTCTTGTTGTATCTGTTCTTCTGACCAGGACACAATTAAAGCTTGTATCACTTTATTTGTCCGCGAACCCATTATCACAAATTTAATTATTTTTTTTTACGTCTGTGACATAATAGGTCAACTGGAAAATGAAAGGAGCCATATCACCACCTACTGTAGCGGCGTCAGACAGACTTTGATCAATAAATCAATTCCCCTCCCACGCGTGTATACTGGGATAAGGACAGTAGTCAAGCTATAGCCTTAGCTTGACTTAGCCATGCATGTAAATGTACTGAATGTGACTGTCTTAGTCCTGACATACAAGTGAATATTTAAGCTTGACATGTATATGTCATTTAATCATGGAGCTTGATTATAAAAATAAGTCTCCTGTCAGATGTCTAGCTGCTATTATGGTTTCTCCAGCCACCCAGAAAACCCGAATGTAGTGGCTTGTTCCCCAAATCGTCCGTCCCTCTGTTTCTCTGGTCATTTTGGTTCCACTTCAGGCCTCTTGACCTGTGCATTGACATGAGCAGAAACTGGGCCCAACCCCCGGCCGAGGGCTTGGCAGGTGGGGGGGGGGGACTCGCTTCCCTCACTATAGCAGCATCAACACACTTGCCATATTATTTCATTGCTCATTCTTTACACACACAAGAATAATCGGACCTTTATCTTTATTCCTAATGGATTTCCAAAGAAATCAATTGCCTGCGGTCTGTTTTGGGGGCCCAGTGGGATCATCTGCTCTGAATGAAATGGAGTGTGAGCGTGTGGGAGCAGAGGTGTGTGTGGTCATTCTGTGGGTGGGTGTGGGGGGGCTGGTGATGAAACTGCCAGAGCTTATCTGCTGAGCCGCAGTCTGCGTGTCCTGGCCTTAATAACTGGCCTGCGACAGATTTTTGTCTGTCTGCACCGTTTCATGTTGTGATGGGAAATTTAAAGTGTGAATGGGCAGAAGGTTGATATGCAAAGCATGAGCATGTGAATATAAACACTGTCTCACATCACAGACAGCCGGACTATACTGTATGTCCTCTATAAGCAGCACAGGTGGCTGGGGACAGGGGTGTGCCGTCTAGAAATGAATAATGTGTCTGTGAGTGTGTGTGTCTGTGAGTGTGTGTGTCTCTGTGAGTGTGTGTGTCTGTGAGTGTGTGTTTCTGTGTGTGTGTGTCTCTGTGAGTGTGTGTGTGTCTCTGTGAGTGTGTGTGTCTGTGAGTGTGTGTGTGTCTCTGTGAGTGTGTGTGTCTCTGAGTGTGTGTCTCTGAGTGTGTGTGTGTGTGAGTGTGTGTGTCTGTGAGTGTGTGTGTCTGTGAGTGTGTGTGTGTCTCTGTGAGTGTGTGTCTCTGTGAGTGTGTGTGTCTCTGTGAGTATGTGTGTGTCTCTGTGAGTGTGTGTCTCTGTGAGTGTGTGTGTGTCTGTGAGTGTGTGTGTGTGTGTGTGTGTCTCTGTGAGTGTGTGTCTCTGTGAGTGTGTGTGTCTGTGAGTGTGTGTGTGTGTGTCTGTGAGTGTGTGTCTCTGTGAGTGTGTGTGTCTCTGAGTGTGTGCTCGCCTCCAAAGGACTAGCATCCCATTCTGTGGGCTCATAGTGACCCTGTACAGAACGAATGGGAGGTGGGGATGTACACACATTGGCCACTTTATTAGGTACACCGGTTCTGCTGCTTGTTGAAGCAAATATCTAATCAGCCAGTCATATGTGGAGCAAAACGCTTAAACTCAGCAAAATGTATAAAGTCATGCAGATACAGGTCAGGAGCTTCTGTTAATGTTCACATCAAACACCAGAATCGGGGAAGGAAAGTGATTTAAGTGACTTTGAATGTGGCATGGATGTTGGTGCCAGGTGGGTTGCTATGAGTGCTTCCGGAACTGCTGATTTACTGGGATTTTCAGGCGTAGCCATCTGCAGGCTTTACAGATAATGAGTAAGAAAACACACCCAGTGAGCGACGGTTCTCTGGGGGGAAATGCCTTGTTCATGACAGGAGGTCTGAGAAGAATGGCCAGACTGGTTCACACTGACAGAAAGGCAACAGTAACTCAAATAACCAACTCCTTAAAACCAAGGTATGCAGAGGAGTATCTGGGCTACAGCAGCAGAAGCCAGCAGGTGCCACTGCTGTCAGCTAAGAACAGAGAACTGAGGCCACGGTGGGCACAGGCTCGCTAAAAATGCACAATAGAAGATTGGAAAAGCGTTGCCTGGTCAGATGAGTCTTGATTTCTACTGTGACATTCAGAAGATTTGGTCAGAATTTGGTGTAAACAACATGAAAGCACGGATGCATCCCGTCTTGTATCAGCAATTCACTCTGGTAGTGGTGTATCGGTGTGGAGGCCATTTTCTTGCCACACTTTCTTGCCACCCCTTAGTACCAGTGGGTCATTGTTTAAATGTCTAGCACATTTGTTAATCCCTGCAGGGAAATTTCCTTTCTGCTTTGCACTGTCTTGTGCTCCATACGGGTGTGAGAAAGCTTGCTGGTCGGACCAAGGGGGCAGCCAGCTCTTGGTGCCCAGGGGAGTATGTGTTGTTAAGGGTCTTGCTCATAGGCCCACAGACATGTCACTCCTCTGCTTAATCTCTTGAGGCACCCCCCATCCCACAGTGTACCTGAGTATTGTTACTGACCATGTCCATCCCTTTATGACCACAGTGTACCTGAGTATTGTTACTGACCATGTCCATCCCTTTATGACCACAGTGTACCTGAGTATTGTTACTGACCATGTCCATCCCTTTATGACCACAGTGTACCCAGCTCCTAATGGATACTTCTAGGGGGATAATGTGCCATGCCACAAAGCTCTTATAAGGTTTTTTGAACGTGGCAATGAGTTCACCATACTAAAAATAGTCTCTACGGTTTCCGGATCTTATGCTAACAGAGCACCTGTGGGATATGGTGCAACGCGAAATTTACATCAAAAAGGTTCAGCCAACAGATCTACAGCAACTGCGTGATGCTGTCATGTTAACATGGACCAAAGTTTCTGAGGAATGTTTAAGGCACCGTGCTGAATCTGAGACACGAGCAATCAAGGTAGTTCTGAAGGCAAAAAATGGGCCAACCGAGTACTAGCAAGGTGTACCTAATAAACTGGCCAGAGAGTCTATATCTGTATTAGGGATGTAGAGATATCATGTTAATGTCCTTGTGTAACTCGCCCTCGTGACAATATGTTGGCGCGTATAATGAATACCATGTAACGATGTATCAGCAATATCATTAACAAGCAAAATAAACGGAATAAAATATCTGCGGAATAAAATACTTCAAAGATAACAACGAAATCCAAAGCGTGGCGAAGCGCCTACTGTGCTGTACTAAACTATCAAGAGGGGCCTGAAGTCAGGTTCGTACAGCAATAGAAATCTAATTAAACATCTAAAAACTAAACATAAGAAACAGTATGATGAAATTGCCACCAGAAGCAACCTTGTGCAACAACCAAACACCAGCAAACACCAACACGGAGAGAGAAAATGTCAAATGACAAACCTTGCGCAGTGAAAATAACAGAAGCTTTTACCCACTATTGATCAGACACAGTGTAGTTATGGTGGTTCGCGGGGGGAGGGTAATACTTTCAGAGTTTGCACACGGTATAAAATGTTTGTGAACTACTGTTTTAAAGGTTAAAGAGTGACAAGTTTTTAAATCATAATTAACCTGCCAGAGAGACTAAAACACAATGATGAACACTGCTGTGATCCCTTACATACAGGGTCTTACACCCTGGCTGTTTAGTTCTGGGTTTCACGTTTTTTTTTTCAGCAAAAAAGTGCCCTGTTTGGGGCTGCAGTGGAGGGTATTTCAGTATTATCATTTATTGCAGTATTTTTAAGGTAAAATATCTCATATTATTTTTTAGACATCATAAAGACTTAATTGGTATCGGTATTGATGGGCACCAGAAACTGAGCATCGGTCCTCGTACTCGGCCTGAATAAATGATATTGCTGCATCCCTAATATATATAATAAGAATGTGATTCTATCAGTTGACAAATACAACAGACCTCCTGCAAACAGTGCTGCAGTAAGTATGCTCATGTGCAGAGGTGGAGAGTTCAGGTTCAGAAAGTACTAATCCAGACCAAGATTTTGTTTCAACCAAACAGACCCATTCACACTGTACTCAACTGGTTGATTGTAACATTGTGACATGGAGCGCTGTAATATGTAACACTGTGACATGGTGCAGTGTGACATGGAGCACTGTGACATGTAACACTGTGATTTAACACTGTGACATGGTGCAGTGTGACATGGTGCAGTGTGATATGGAGCAGTGTTTGGACCCTTTCTCTGAGCTCTTCCCCCCCCACGACTCCCCCCCACAGCCCAGGACCCAAACCTGGAAGCCGTGAAGTTGGACGTTTCCCCTGGAAGCTCACTCATGCTCACGCCTTCGCCAGACGGCCCCTCTTTGGAGCTGGCAGGGCTGGGCTCCTCCCAGGTGTCCCCCCAGATCTCCCCCCAGGTGTCCCCCGCCTCCCAGGTGTCCCCCGTCGCCTCCCAGCTGTCGGAGTGCACGTCAGACACCGGTGTCCCTGACGCCCCCGGCCAGGCCTTTGAGCCCGGGGAGTCACCCGGGAGTGAGGGGGAGCTCCGGGCACAAGGGGACAGAGACCCTAAGAAGGACAGGCAGCATCTCCACTGCCCAGTGTGCAAAGTCACTGTCAACTCCCTGTCTCAGCTGGAGGCCCACAACAGCGGTAGGCTGTCCCAATGCATTGTGGGTCACCTGAAAACTGAATCTGTACCGTATCTGTGCCAGTAACTTCACTGTGTTGTAATGTTACCTAATGCATGTGGGGTAGGTTTAGGTGGACGTGACAGGTCACTTGGTGGCACATTCATCTCATGCCTGCAGGGTTTGTATTTCTGCCTTCACTGTAGGTGTGTGTACAATTTACTTGTTCTCCCTGGATTACACAGGCAAATGGTTGTCTCTAAATTGCATGCAGTATGTGACTGTGTGCATGTGTGTGTCCTGTACTGGACTGGCATCCTGTCCACTGTGTCTCTCTGCCATGTGCTTCATGGAATAGGTCTCACTCA
>JAODKF010000103.1:15717670-15738888 GCA_026779585.1 Mormyrus proboscirostris
AAACAGGCTTAATTAGCAAAGTAAGAATGCTTGGGGGGGGGGGGGGGGAACTGGGGGTCTTGAAACTGTTTGAGACATAATAGGCAGGGAAAACACGGGAAATACTAAAGCACATGCAAATACATGTGTACATGTCATGCATAGGGGCAGATCATTTGTCACCAGGGTGAAGGCGTTATTGTTGTTTATCAGAGGGCCAGTCGTGGGAGTTCTATTTTCAGGTCAATTAATCTTTGACGGCTGAGGCGTCGCGGGCTAGAGAATGGAATTCCGAAATAGTCCATGTTCTCTGACGCTCTTTACGCCTCAGAGGAACCACAGATGTGCTGCTTCCATTACAAGCGTCAAGGAACCAGGTGGGATAGAAAGGAAATGAGAAGTTTGCGCCCCGTCGCTCGCTGCTACTACGTGCGCTATGAAGATCGAGGCCGGGAAGGACAAACAGGGTTTTCAGAAGCCTGCAGACCTGCTGTGGAGACGATGCCAGTTACAGCACAGTGCACTGTGCAGCTGGGAGCAGTTGGGAGCAGGGATTTTTTTTTTTTAGCAGTGGCTGTGACTGTCATCTAGCGTTATTGTCACCCAAACGTCGTCCTTATTTACATGCTGTTGTTCTGTTGTAGATGCACCGGTATAGTTTTGCCCAATTACTCTCCCTAGTACTACAGCTCTTAGAAAGTTCCATAAAACAGAGTTACCGTGCAAGATCTCATAGCACTTATCACTGGTACCATGCTGGCTGTAACAAATTCTATAGGTATTCCTCACTTTTTTCCATCCTCCCAGAATGAAACAGCACCACCTGCTGGTTACACTTATCCATAGCAAAGTCATCCAGCTTCCCCACTGTCTTAACTTGCATTTCTGCAAGCAGTGGGTCCTTGGGAATATGAAGCCAGTTGTCTTGCCATAGAAATCAAGTTTCTTATTACTGAACCAGCCTGTTGTTTGGTTTAATTGATGTTTTATTTGTTAACAAAATCTCCAGAAGTGGAGATTGTTATGAAATATTGTGAAAAACTAAAACATTTAGAGGTATATAGATAAATAGATAAATGCATAGCATATATATATATATAGATTTTACTTATTTTTACGGTCTTTAAATGCAAATTTATCTGAGAAGAATATAGATGAAACCTGATCTATTTACTGTAAAAAAATGTTTTTGAAGAAGATGAAAAGGTGTTTTTTTCCATGGCTTCACCTTTTTTGTAAGCAAACAGTAGTTACCCATGTTGAAAGAAGGTACTTGTGTGTCTGTTTTCTATTTCTGGATGCCAAGTCATAATTTTTGTCAGTCATCTGACAAGTATATTTACACAGAAGTAAATAATGAGGACTCGGGATGACTCTAGTCGACCGGAACGGATTTGGCCCACAAGGACAGCTGGATTCCAGTCAACCTCAAATTCCACTTAAAGCCATATTCCCGTCTGGTGAGGCGATGCTTGTCCATCTAGTTTCAGACAAAATTTCACCTAATATCTTTGAAATTGCTCAGCACACTTTTATCAAGAACTGGGTGGTTTCAGCAATTGTAACAAATTTGTATCCGCAATGGTCCCACAAAGAAAATGTTCTGTTTTTAATAATTTTCACACAGGGAATTTGAGCTAAATGTATAACCTTTTCGCAATGTAATATCATTTCTCTTTTAGTTTTTGTTGCAGTTGTTTTCAGAATGTGTTGCGCTGAATTTTCTAGTGAAGACTGACATCTTGCAACAAAGACAAGTTTTTACGGCAGCGGTGACCTTCGGACCGTCACACTGAAGAAAGCAGGGGGATCGAGCCTGGTTTACTCACACTTACACTGTAACCCTGCTTTTCACTGTTTTGTAGAAAAGCGTGAAAGAGATAGAGGTGCAACGGGCGGGATTATGGGTGGTGAAGCGTTGCTGGTGGAAACTACTGTGCCAGCAAGCAGGTATTTTAGCAATAACAGGATTTAAACGATGACGTGACTCAGGTTTCATTGGGGTTAATGGATGTATTAAAATTTGGATTACAGACCCACAATATGCTCAGAAACTGCCTCCGTTAAGCCATAGGGAAATAAAGTATGGAAGTGCTCCAGTATTTTCCAATTAAAAATTCTGCGACTTTCACTTCCTCTCTCTCCCTGCCTGCCTCTCTCTCCCTCTCTCTACCATTTATCAGTGAATGTGCACATTTAATTGCAAGTGTAAGCATGCCATAACCCTCGCGGACTAAGTCATTCTGTTGATATGTGAGATAAGATGGTTAGGATACAGAAATGGTGGATATCAGACGGAGCAGCGTGGAGGAATCAGGGCCACCACACGTGTGGTTAGGAAATAGACTGCGGATCGCTTTATTCTGCTATTGCTATTTCTGCTACATCTAATGTGTCCTCACAACTGGCTTTGCTTGCTGTAAGACTTTTTTTATTTGCCTCCAAAAAAATGCAGGTTAAACAGCTCAGAAATATGGATTTACCTTTTCTCATAAGACGACTCGGTGAGGTTACTGGACAATGGGGTAAATTATGCTTGCTAAGTAAAAGTGGGGAAAGGCACTCGCTTATATTGGTAAACTATACAAAACCGTAACTCATAAATACTGCTTTTTTTAACATTTGCTATCTGTCTCCAGAGCAACTAACTAAATTTGTCAATGACAACTGTTAGAATTCAGTTACTTCAGTGAAAATGTACTACGAAGCAGTTATTTTGGTACAGCGTACAGTGTAAGTCACTATACATAAAGGCATATGCTATATAATTAAATGACGTGATTAAATAAGGCAATCCCCTAACTCAAAGTGCCTGGTCTGCAGTATATGAACCAGTGAAAGGCGTATCATTGCTAGCCTGAAGGAAGATAAATTCATGATCAGTAAGGTATCATTAACGGTTTTTATCATTGAAGCCAATGTTGTGAGGAAAGGCAAAATTTGGTCTTCCAGGTGGGTTAAGCATGATTTTCTTCCACAGATGTAGACAAATAATATTTGGTGTTGAATGTTATCCTAACTTTTATTTTCATTCATAATATTTTATATCTTCCTATCTTCATTTTCTCCTCCTCAGAAACCTGCTTTCTTATTAGCTTTTTATGTAAATACTTACAAACAATTGTGTATCATATGCCAAAAGGTTATTAATATTAATAATAGAGTCATGGCAATAAATGTTATTGTCATTTTTTGGTTTGCAGGCTTCCATAAGCACTTAACATACATGAACACAGACTGTGTATATATGTCCGTGACCAGGATAAGTGGTTCGAAGACGGATGTATGGATGGATATACATTTGTAGTGTGTCTTTCCCATATCAAAAAGCCAAAGGGGGTTTGACATTAAAGCAATGCATCCAAGCATTTAAATGTTAAAAGCACAAGCAGACTTACGATACATGGGTCTGTGTGACCATCCAGTGTCACCGTCACAATTATGAGGCACCTTCAGACGCCGGACAAGGATGACCACAAATGAGCGCTCGCTTAAACATCCACTGTGTCCTGAGAGAGGGAAGGATTTTGTCGTTTTTCATTTTGTTAGAGTGTGTATCGTCATCCCATACATGATGTACAATTACAGAGTAGCGACACATAGACTGCACAGTATTTCAAGCACAACTTTAGATGACTATCTGGTTGTGGTAGATTGTTACAAGCAATGTGACTGTGTTAGACAGTATTAACACTGTATGTTGACAGGTAAAGCCTTTCTGTGCTATAAGGACATAAGTGATGCTGACAAATGAAATTCAAACCTCACCTCAAGACAAAGTGAACCTAAGACAGCGTGGTCCTGCTTGGAGATTGGGTGTGAATTTCTCCTGCCTCCACTGGCCTGTGCGGGCCGCTGTCCAATCCAGAGAACCTTTCACCTCTGATTGCTCTGGTAAAAATCACTGTGACAGATCATCCTAACGCAAGCCATTCTCGGTTTGTCCCAACTTATATAGACTTTTCGAAGACATTTGTTATCGCTCGTGCTCCGTCTGCAGAAAAATGTAAATTATGGAAATTTGACAAACAGGAAAACAAGTATCGGTTTGTGGAGGGACTTGGCCAGTAATTTACTCCTTGTAATGTTCATTGTACAGATTTTTTTCTGATGTATGATTTAACAACAAGGCACAAAGATCAGAAAATGTATTTTGGTAAGAATTCATTGCTTTTACTTGTTATCGCTATGTGGTGGAAAGCCAGAACCTGAGAGACACATGGACTGGATGGCAAAATAAATGGGTGCTTCCACTTAAGCCGTCTCCCGTCTTGCTTTAATGGAAACCGCCTCATTGCCGCACACCTTCTCCTCTCCAGATGTCACCAAACTCTCCTCCTGAAAGAAACATGGATGCCTTGCCTTCCACTCACAGATCTCTGACATGAGAGGCAGTCAGGTTCTACAGACATCAGTCTCTTCGCTCTGTCTGGCAACACTCAGCAGTCAGACAGTCTAGCCTTACAGGTTAAAATCTTCGGAAACCAGGGAAAAACCTACCACAGTTTACATTCATTTCAATTATTCATGCTGCGCTTGGAAAGAATGCCTGCTAAAGACACGACTGGGTGATCCAAGAGGAATGTGATTATAAATCGGCTTCTGCTGCAGGCATGACCGCATCAGATGATGTGGGCACATCATGGATGTGTCATGTCCCTGTAAGGTTCTGTTAAATGTGACGTTATTAAATTAAGCTGTAAACATACTGAAAACAGAAAATGTCTGTCAGATTGTGCCTGTTTGTAATCATTTGCAGGTAGCCAAAGAGGGGAACATGGCTGTCATTTGCTCCTATAGACCCTCCTCCATACCCATTCCCTGTTTCATCTAGAGGTCTGGGAAAGACTATATAAGAAAATACACGTGCTGAGTGAATAGACCAAAGCAAAGGCCAAAGGGGACCCAGACGCAGCAAAAAGAAACACTGTAGGCAAAGTGTATTATTACGTTTGCAGCTGCGCCAACAGAAGTGTAGCTATGGGCAGCCTTGTAAATAAAATCAAACACCACAGTCCCTTTGTCTTGTGATAGCAATCCACACTTAGCAGCACAGAGATCAGATGCCTCACCCATACGAAGCCAAACCTGCACCATGTGCTTAAAAGCTAACCTGACTTCATCAAAACCGGTTAATCACATGTGCCTGCATCAACTTAATTTGCCACACTGGTTTTACACGGTGGTGTTGAATATTGTAACAGTCCTGCTGTCAGCTGCCCGTAAGCACTTTGCTAATTTTGTTGGGTCTGCAGGAAAACACCACGATGAAGAAGCCTGGTTATTAATTGGATCCTTAGTAGATCGGATCTTCTGAAGGTGGCAGGTTTTTTCAGGTCAGGCAATGTCTTTGAGATGATTTGACTGAAGACACTGTACTTCATATTCAAAGACATCTCCTCATGAGGTATAAATCACACATTTAAATCCCAAAAGAAAAATGCACACCAGCCACATCGACCTATAAAAAAGTCATTTGCCTGGGCTCTGAAAAAAGAAACAGGTTGATCTCTAAAAGGTTCCCCTCCCCTGTATACTTCACAATATATAACAAAGTAATGTACTTTTTATTATTCTAAATTCATCTCTTTGGAATGTGTTCTGCATATTTGTTTTTCTGATTTTAACCTGCTGTAAGCATTTAATGATCTACCCCATGACTACTTGACTACTGAGTTTGAAGATAATCACAGGACTTGGTGGGTTTAATCTGAAGGGAAATATTATGTGTTTTTCCAGGACTGGTCCCTGGCTCGATCGTCAAAGCTAGAGCAGGGAGCTGTACCTAATCCTCTCTGCATTTCCTGCCTCAGCTCACTACCCCATTGAGGTAGCAGTCAGGGGGGGCTGCACTGGGCTCTCCGGGGGAATTGTCTGCCTGTGAAAAGATAATACAGGTTGTCTCTTTTTTCCTTGCCGAGATCACAGAGTGCAATTTTCTGGTCAGATTCAGAGGTTACGCTGGATTAAGGTCTTCCACGTAACGAAAAACTGGGGAATCAAAGGCAATTCTACAGCCCTAGGAGTACTGTATCGTGCCAAGGGAAAGCCAGCTCGGAGCAACACTGCCCTCTATTGCTGATTAAATGCCATGTCAACATACTCTCAAAAGGAATTAGAACCCCAGGCACTGAAAGGAAGTTCGGGACGCATTTACCGGGATGTGACACCGTCAGGCTCCTCAGAACCCACAGCTGCTGTAAAATCAAATTCGTGAGTCACCCATGAAAGTGGCCCTATTTGCATATTTTTGCATTAATGAGGATTAGTCAGTTATTTGACATGTTCGGAGAAGCACGATAATTGTCAAGCTCTTTCCATGTCTATTTGAATCTACATCTCATCTCACTGTCAGAGATAAGATGTTTCAGCATGATAACAGAATTATTGTGAAAGGAGAGGATTGAAGATATGGAACAGAATTAGTATAGCGAGAGTGAACTTCTGCCCCAAGAAAAATAACAAGTAACAAGTATTTTTTTTTCCATAGAATGAACCTGGAAACATTAAGCTCTGTGAAGCATTACTTCATGTAGCAAACTTCAATGCTTTTTTAAGTAATCGATAAGCAAGATGTAAAGGTAAGGAAAGGGGTCTCATCCTCACAGAACAAATAAGCACAATGAATAATAAGCTTTATGAAATAGCAGACGATGCCCCAGAAACTGTTCATTGGGTGATAAGATGTAAAATTCCATATATAAAATGTAGTCGACTATATTATAGCTGACCATCACAAAAACTGAAACCAGATTATGGTGGCATGTAAAATATGAGGTGCTATTAGATGACAGAAAAATAGCATTCACAATTAGAATTCATATTAACTAATGAGTTACAGCAGCTACAGTATCATCTTATTACTACCAGGAATCAAGATTTGTCAAATCAAAGGACCTGCTGCAAGTATATAAATATAATCCCTTTTCTTCCGAAATTCAGTTTCCATACTGTGGGATTGACTCTGCCAATATTGTATTTAAAATCACATATTATCAGTAAAATAGACATTTCAAACCTTCCACAGAAAACAAATTGAAAATAACATCCATTTAGACCAACTCCTCATTACACTGATAAATAGAAATTCAACGTTCAGGAAATATTCTCAACATTTACTTTCAGTAGTAAAATTTGTAATATAATACAAACAACTTCATATAATGATGATATTTGACTTTAACTTTGAATTTTACTGATTATTTGATTATTTCTTAAAAAACAGGTCACAATACACATTACAAAACAAGACCAGCAATAACCAGCGTAACAGTTGTTCTTACATATTGTGCACAATCATCTTGAAAGAACTTCTTGTTCAAGATACACATCAATAAATTTCTGCAACAGTAACACATTTTCGTGCCCTATTTCCAAATTATGGAAATAACAGCTGATAGCAGTAGCTTAACACAGATTGCTGCAGTCACACTGAACATTTACCATCAAAAAAAAAACCCATTAAGCGACATTAATGGTCCCGTCATCTGGTAGAATCAGGCAGAGCGCTGATTAAGACACTTCAAAGTCACTCTCTGAACTACACAAACAGACAAGCAACAAATTTACATTCTCCTGATTGCATTAGAGCACTTGCACACAAAGTACACAGAGATGATTATTAACAGCTCAGTAATCCCGCATTTAAAAATAAAAGTGGAAATTAAATAGCACTGTGGAATAGCCACCATACGGAAACTAATATTGTTAATGAAAGACCGTTTTATAGATGTCACGGTGGTGAGATCTCATATAAACCCTCGGTCAAATGTGTCATTAACTTGTTTATTTTAAAATGTAATTAGATGCAGTTCAAAATCTAACTGCACTATTCCAACCAAAGTAAGGATAACCATGTTTCTCAGACCGTCCCCCACACGCACTGCACCTGTGAGTTGGGCAGTGTGTCAGACCGTCCCCCACACGCACTGCACCTGCGAGTCTGGCAGCGTGTCAGCCAGTACTCGTGGGCTCAGTGCACTTTTCTCTCAACTGTCCAGTGAGCCACTGCTCTTGTTCTTGTTGCGACTCAGCGGGAAGGTGGAATTCCTCTGCGGCTGGGTCATCTTGCTGGCCAGGTAGACGAAGGGCTCTATGAGAGTCCGTCGGTCAGTTACCGACACCTCCCAAAGGCGCACCTTCTCCGTCTTGGCCCAGTGCTGCGCCACCTCTGAGTCCAGCTTCCTCTGGTGCTGCAGGTCCCCCTTGTTCCCCAGCACCACAATTGTCACCTATCAAAAGTTGTATCAAGTGTCAGTCCAGCCATCAAAAAAAAAAAAGAGTGCTTTAATAGAGGAAAAAATATGACACACTGCCGGAACTTTATATTTTTACACTGTTACTAGGGCATTTTGCTAAGTCAACCCCTCCCCCCGCCCCCATGTTGTTTCTCACCACGTGGCCAACAACCCACCCGTATTTGAAACGCCAAATGACTTTAAACATACTTTGCATTTTGTTTTACATTTACATTTACTTCAGCCAACCAGTTAGAATATTTGGGAACGGCAAACCAAGCAGGTGAAGATTTACATTTTCCCATTGCGAGTGATGTAAACTGCAAGGTGGTGTGCATCAAGTTTTCTTGCTGGAGATTAATCAAGCACGCACTCCGCAGTCACATTGCCCCTCCTTGATTTGGCATGCTGCTCTTCAGTTTTTACATTTGATGCAGCATTGAATACCTTTTTGCTTGCATCTCCACATTTCTGCATTGGAAAATTCGATCGATAACCGATATACTTTTGCCTAATATCTCTGGTACCAGCAGTGAAACCTGCCAGCACTCAGTGGAATAATGTTACGTCTAGTGCTGTCAAAACTGGCCAAAAATGATGTTTGATTATTCCTTCTAAAAAAGAAACACGTAGGTTCAAACTATTCAAATATCTTTTTGTGCATCACGACAAGAGACATAACTACTTAAAAGTGATCAGTTGTCATTGTTGACACACCACGGCACACAGTGCACAACAACAAAATGTGTCCGCTGCATTTAACCCACAGCAGGGGGCAGCTAATTCAGCGCCCAGGGAGCAGTGCTGGGGGCAGTCCTTACTCAGGGTACCTCAGTGGTACTTTGCTGGTCGGGGATTTGAACCTGCAAATTTTCAATTACAAGTACTCTTCCCTAACTTGTAGGCCACCACTGCTTGTATGGGTATGTTTATTTCAACATAACGTGTCTTTTAAAAGATTTACATATCTAATTAGGTTACTGGATATAGAATGGACATTCAATGCTCCAAACGAGCTTTGCTGAGATAAACATGGAACAACAATTACATTTTCATTGATGTGAAATAGAAAATAACAGTCAAACTACTGGGGACCTGCAGTGCATGAAGCTTCTGCCTGTAGCCTATTGAATATTCTATATCCATTCAGTCAGTACAGTAGCATACACTTTTGATATGTTTTTTTGTTTAAATAAAATTAAGGTAAATATGAATGAAATAAGCTTCTTTGTGCTAACCACTGCAGAGAGCAAGCTTGTTGTGAGTGGAGTGAAATACGAGGTAATTCATGGCTGTTTCGGTGGCGTTCCAGACATCACACCATGCTCAATTGGGTGCATGTTTCTGAGTTATGCCCTCAGGTTGCTAGTACTGGAATGGCAGCCTAACTGTAGCTTACAGAGCTTGTATACAACTTTACTTAAAGATTCCACAATTTTGCCATCTACTGACCAAAATTTGAAATTTTTCCAAATGGGACTTTTTTTTGATTGCTCAAAGTGCAAATCTCTCTCTCTCTCGAGTTGGGTAAACTCTCTGCCATCATTACCGCATGGTGGTTGGTGAACCATTCGCTTGCTTCAATCAATGAAAATGACACTGTGACTCCTGGCCGCTGACTGTGACTTTTTTGTCCTTCATTGTTTTGAGGTGGCGGTGGTGGAGCTCTGTATAAAATTACATGTGAAGTTTAACCTACAAGCTTTTTGTGTCTCCCATGCGTATTTAGCACAAAGGCCACAGTTCCTGTTGTGCTACTGAAATGCTGCGATACACGAAAGTGGCCAGAACTAGGAACCAGGTGCTTGAACTTCAGTGGGGAAAGTGCCTAGTGATGGGAAATAAATCTTAATAATCCCTGCCCTCGGCTCATTACACCAATCAGCACTTAGTCGGTTTGTCAAGCTTCACCACGCACCTCCTTCTTGTCGCGGTAGCGGTCGATGTCTTTCTTGAGCGCCTCCACGCGCTTAAAGGACTCCTTACTATCAATGCTGTAGATGAGCACGAAGCCATCGGCGAAGCTGTAGTAATGCCTTGGGAACTCCAGGCCGTCCTTCAGCCCTCGCGTGTCGTAGAAGCGCACCTGTTCGCGCACACCCCTGTCAGTCTCCACGGAGCCTATGTAGATGTCCTCAAGGGTCTCCATTGGCTCAGAGCCTGTGGAGAAGCGAACTGAACTTACTCTGCTTTTATATAATATCCAGAACGAGGCATTTTGCCGAATGGGTGGACCGTGTCCCATGTAAAAGTTGCATTGAGATCTAGCTGTATTATGAAAGCCATTTTTATGATTACCTACTAAGTTTTATATATTGAAAAAGAATGGATATTAAAACACTGAAAAATATTTAATCCATCTATATTCTATATGCATCTTTAAAGCATCCCAAAGATACTGTTTAGATATAGCAACGGAGCATGTTAAATAGCATGATACGTTTACGAATTCCCGACTATTATTACTATTACTCAGAGTGCATTTGCAGTGATCATGTTTACTCTGTAAGAACTTATCGATATCGTGTTATTATCAGGGGTATCAAAGGGTATAATACTTACCGATAACATGATTGGCATATAGAAGATGCTCCAGCACAGCAGTTTTACCAACGGCAGCTTGTCCGCAAACCACCACCTTACAACTTTTGCCCATTATGAAGTATTTTCACGGTAGAGTCAAACTCCTTCAACTGAAATTGATTCGTACAATATCGATCATACTTTATACACCGTATTTTAAAATCAAATTAGAAATACAATGATATAAGAGAACACGGGACCAGCCATTCACTAACAGAAATATGTCCGTATAAATAGGATATGTCTATGTAGTTGACATTACTGGCCCTACACATATTTAAATAACAGACATTGTATACAGCACAGCTGCAAGTTATTGCTTCGGAACGCCATTTTCCGATGTATTATCAATATCTATTATTTTGGTCCTTAATATTTCGCTTATGCTGAGTATTTCCATCTACTTCTTAAGGAAGACAGGGAAATAGACTTGCCTTTCAGTTCGCCGTACCAGTTTATATGTGTATGTCGGTAGATTAGGCAGTAGGGAAAATGGTTAACTTTTCCATATGGCACCAATAGTAAATTTTTCGCCGTTATAGCAACAAGTCATGTTCAAAACATACCAGACAACCAAAGAATAAAAGCATATCTTACTTTTGAAACATGTAAAGTACAACGACAACCAAGACTGAACTCACCTCTTGTCAACTTCCTGTTTACTTTGCATCATGATCACCTGATGGGGGCTGGACACCTCAGGGTCGCTTGCATCTCAGTACGCCCCCTGCCGTTTGGAGGTCCTTACAGGGCCATGCCACAAATCTATCTATCTATCTATCTATCTATCTATCTATCTATCTATCTATCTGTCTGTCATAATAAAAACTGACTGATGGGACATAGCTATAGCTAACCGTGGTGAAATACGTCTGTTACATATACTAATCATACTGAACTGTCTGATCCATCGCTCTCCCAGTTGCGGGATCCCAGTGCAGCGGCTCACCCATTCCCGGGAATTACGTCACCCGATGACGTAAGCTTAAGCTTTCTATGGTGTGACTCAAAATCTCTATGGTGGCCGGAAATATCCGCCATTCCCACGGTAAGATGGCGGCAGTTGACAGCGAAGTGCCAATGGAGCCGGAGACGCACATCATGAGCGAGGAAGAGATCGAACGGTAAACAAAAGCTGTCCGTATATGTGTTTGTAGGTTTACAGTCAGCTCTCTAAATCGGTACGTAGAGGGTATATGTGCTGCTGCAGTTTTTGGTTATTATCGTCTGATCGGCGGCTTTTGCCGTGTTAGGGGGTTTATGAGGCCCTGCTCACTCTTTTCCTCTCACACGGGGCAAGACTCGTTGTGATCCGTCCATCACATTTTTAAAGGCTTCTGTCCTTTACGTACTTCTATTATTCTGGAAATCAGTAAGCCGTAAACGACCTTTCGTGATAGCGTGATAAAATTATACAGTAAACACTAATAGTACGACGACTGCGTTGATGTTCTGTAATGTTTGGGGAAAGCTGAGACATGTATAAAATTTAGTACGATTTATTTTAGGACAACATTAAAGATTACGGACCAACAACAAGATATGTCGTAGTGGTTTATTGAATAATAATATTCATCCATAATATTTATGGATGTTGGCAAAATGACAGTTGTGTTCATGGTTTTATATTTTTGTAAAGACAACTTTTAGCGTCCTAAGAGATAGTTATCTAGATTTAATTTTTCCAGGCATTAGTTACATAGTTTAAGGTTAACACAACTTGCTAGATACGACAGTTGTAATTGATTTAGATTAACAAAGGTAAGGATACCTCTCTACAAGTAACGCATATTGTTATCTTATCTATGGCACGATATACTGAAACACATCCGTGCTGGTGCAATTTATTGTCTTAGGGCTGGCATGCATTACATTTAATTTAATTTAATCAGCATTGTAGACACGTAAATTCCCTGCTTCTTGCGTGTAAAAGATTATGATTTAACCCGGTGTGAGCTATTAGGTTATGATTTGTGCATATACCCATCGTTACTCGCTTCACGTTGTTTCCCAGTCACTCTCAGGTACAGACCGGTTCCATGTAATCTCCAGGGAATGGTGTGTGTGTGTGTGTGTGTGTGTTGGGGGGGTTGGGTGTTTAACTTTTATCCATAACCAAAGACACACCTATAGATAATTCATTAAAACGGAATAGCCCCATAAGAATGGCGGGCCGCCAGTTACGCAACACACATTCCCTATAATTGGTGCAAAATACACTCAATTGTTATAAGTTATGAAAAGCAACTGAAATGTTTGGAAGGATCACAGGCATTTCTTTATCAGCCATCCACCAGCAGAGTCACAGGGCACTGACTGTCCTATATAATATCTGTACAAAATAAATTGGCCATGGCTTAAGGTAGCTTCAGTCCCTCTATATGTGTGTTGAGGCACGTGTGTCTTTTTTGGGTTGGCATCACATTTGGAGATAAAGGTTAGTCTTCAGCAATTAATTTTTCTCTCTAGGTCATCAGTGTGACGACTGTATTTAAAACCCAGTAGGAAGTCAGCAGCTAACCTAGTTTTTTGGTCGTAATGAAGGAAAAAAAAAAAATGAGGCCATTTTTTTGGCCTTGTTTCTTCTTGGAGCAATTTCTGTGAAGTAACTTGAAATTATAATGTGTATGTCAGGTGTCTTTGAATCCTTAAATCAAAGCCTATTTATAGTTTTTGCTGCCCTGTCATCATGGCTTCTGCTCCCGAATGCAGTCACATGCCATTTTGACAGGATGGCACCTTTATGTATTTTTTCTTATTGCTATAGGGCAGTGTTTCCCAATCTGGTCCTCGGGGACCCGTCCGACAGTCTACATTTTTGCTTCCTTCCAGCTCGCTGCCGGACAGTCCATGTTTTTGCTTCCTCCCAGCTCGCTGCCGGACAGTTCATGTTTTTGCTTCCTCCCAGCTCGCTGCCGGACAGTCCATGTTTTTGCTTCCTCCCAGCTCGCTGCCGGACAGTCCATGTTTTTGCTTCCTCCCAGCTCGCTGCCGGACAGTCCATGTTTTTTCTTCCTTCCAGCTCCCTGCCGGACAGTCCATGTTTTTGCTTCCTCCAGGTCCCGAAGCCTGGCCCACACAGTCCATTCATCTCTAGAATGAACATGCAAAGCACGAGGCAGGCGGGGTGTATCCTCCTTCCCCCCCTTTCATGTCTATATTACATAAACCAGTGTGATGATGGCAAAGTGCCTGAACCTACCGCTTCTATTTCAGTTTCCAGTGTTCGGTTGCATAACTCATGTTGTCATATGTTTTAATGTTTCCCTTTTAATTAGTTTTTCTTTCATAAGTATTGTCGCGCTGCGGCATCCGTGTGGAGTGACACCAGAATGTCGGGCATCCTGTTAAATATAAACATGCTTCTACCTGATGGGTAACTGTTCTTCCTTGGTCTCTGTGTTTTCTCTGTCTCTGTAGGGAAGCAGAAGGCTTCAAAGAACAAGGGAATGCCTTTTATATCAAGAAGGATTACTCTGAAGCGTTTAATTACTACACCAAGGCCATAGGTGAGGATTTTACAGCTGTATTCCAGTGCCTTTCTCCACTGACTGGAGTGAAACTGACATGCAGTGACCCAGTTATTCTGAAGATTTAGTCGCCCTCCACTTGCTTTCCAAGACATCGACATTGAGATGTGTCTGCCTGGAAAAGCTTTTAAGTTTTATAAAATTGGTATAATGAGAGAAGGAAGGAACTAGGTCCATTTTGCAACAATAATATGAACAAAGAATCTCTCTCATTCCAAATATTAGGCTGAGGCTCTTCCCTTAGTCTGTATTCAGTGTTTTACTCTGTCATTGAATATTCACTGGATTCTCAAGATTTTTTTTTCCTTTTCCACATCCAGGCAATATTCTTATTTTATTTTTTATTTTTGGAAACTCAGTGAGTCAGTCATGTTTAATGGGTGCCAGTGGATCCATTAATAAAATCTGGGAGGAGGAAATGAAAATAAAAGAAAGTAAAATAATGATTTTCTTGGGGGGGCGCATCATAGATTTTATCTAGTTGTTTCTTCACTGGTTGTGTTTGTATTAGTCACTTTGCCACTCCTGTTGGATTTTAGCTTGAGGGGCCTGAGGCTGTCATTGTCAAATGGACGTTAAACTGCAGGCAAACTTATTAAAAACATCACACATGAACGTGGGGAGCTAATATAAGCGTTATAGCCTGCATGCTTTAATGAAACAAATAGCTTGGGGCTTTCTGTCTCTCATGACAATCACTTCATAGGCACGTTTGTTTTAAGGCACAGGCTGTTTTATAAATACAGTGTTGATGTTATTGCTTTTGACCTCTGGTACATTTAAGAATAGGCAGGAAATGCTTCTGTTGACATCAAACAGATTCTATACTGCTAACTCCCTAGTACAAATTCCAGGTCAATTTTCTATTGACCTCCATGTGTGAATGGAGCAGAGGAAGTTTACCGTGTCTTAACTTGCGTGTTGTTGATGTTTCTGTCATGCGACTGGCCCAAAAATGGAAGCATGCAAATATCTGAGGGTAAAAAGGTAGGATCATTTACACGAAGAGGACCCCAGCGTATATGGAGAGGTGGCGTGAATCGGGAGCTTCTGCCTGTAGTACTGTAAACAAAACATCGCCGTTTCCGCGGTGTGATTTTTGCATCATGCTCCAGTTCCTCCATGCTCAAGCCAAGCACCACCCCTCCTCTAAACCAACCGGAGCGAATCAGAATCAGAAAAACTTTATTGATCCCGGAGGAAATTGCTCATGTTACTAAACAGTCACACAGAGACACAGGACAAGGACATAAAATACAAAAGAATATCAGATGTAAGTATAAGAACTGAAATAAAATTATAAATAAAATTATAAAAGAGAGACTCTGGACTATATACACCCTGATATATACAGACACAGAAATACAATTTATATATAAATAGAATAAATACTGTTGTGGTAAATTACACAGGTAAATTACCATATGAATATTGAGAAAAGCAGCAGGTTTCTTGCACAGGCTAAGGTACAGTATGGGTGTGTGGCGGGATGGTAGTTTATTTATTTATTTATTTATTTATTTATTTATTTTTAGCTTCTGAGGCTGGGTGTGAGATCATTGTGAGGAGTTATCGAGTCTGATGGCCATAGGTAGGAAAGATCTTCTGTAGTGTTCAGTGGAGCACTTAAAGCTTGTCAGCCTGTAGCTAAAAGTGCTTCTCTGATCAGCCACCACACTGTGGAGCGGGTGATCAGCATCATCCATGATGGACTGAAGTCGGAACAATATTCTCCGTTCAGCCGCCATTTCCAAGCTGTCGAGCTCCTCACCCACTACAGAAGCCGCTTTCCTGATGAGTTTGTTGAGCCTCTTGGCCTCTGCCACGTTCATGCTGCCACCCCAGCTTGCTACAGAGAAGAAAATGGCGCTGGCCACCACAGACTCATAGAACATCCGCAGCATAGTGTTACAGACTCTAAAAGACCTGAGTCTCCGTAGGAAGTACATCCAGTAGGTGTGATCGTGTCTGACACGGATGATCTCCGCTCGTGTGTCACGTGTGTGAGTCTGAGAATGAACCATATTTACTGATCACTGGGTTTTTTGAGTTATTACGTAGGTACTTGCATTGGTAGGTCTTGCGACCCTGACTGGGATAAGCCGTTAGGAGATGAATGGATGTGAATAAATGATTAAAACCTGAATAAAATTAAATCCCATTACAGTCAAATCTTTAACTTTGTATAAATGGGCGTACTCTGTTAATTTTAAGACGTCACAGTTACGATACTTAAATTTTTTACTTCCCCAATTGTGCAATAAAATGCCCAGGTGTGTGCAGAATGGAACAGGAATGCAGCATAATTTGGTTGTACAGTGGGATCCTAGTATCGGAGAAAGAGTGGGAAAATTCCCGAAATAAATGCTTCATAAGTTTTGAACCGCTTTCCAGGTGAGTACAGGCTGTGACATGGTGCGATCCGCCAGCCCAGTCACACCCAGTACATGACTCCTTCCCGTTTGTTCCCCTACCTGCACTTCCCAGCAGGACTCTTATCCAGTCTGTCTCTCACTTTCTCGCTGATTTCATTCTCACGTTATCACAGAGTCTGTGTTATAAAAACGTATAAACAGCATGATTTTCATTGCACTCTCATACTTTTGATGCATATCTTTTCATTGATGTATCGTCTGTTGAGAATTAGGCTAAAATGTCAGAACCCCTTTTCATTCCAGAGACGCTATTGTCCGGTACTATATCATAATGTATGTTGTACTTTACCAACCTTAAATACAGTAATAATAATCTCTTAATATGAATAATTTATTAATAAAATTGCCATATGTAAGTACATGATATGTGGGGTCCACTGGTGGTTCACTATCATCTGCGCTTTCCGCTGTCCCTGGTAGGTTTTGGAACGTACTACCCATGGATACGGGGGGGACCTGCTGTCTCCCAAGTTTTCACAAATGATTTTGATCACACAACAGTTCCTCAGATCCGAGTGTCTTTTAAAATGTGGTTCTAGAGAGCAATCCTGTTTTTGATTGGCAAAACTCTTCTGATATTTTAGATCTTCCGGTAACTTCTGCATGTGTTTCTGCCCTTCCAGACGCCTGCCCTAAGAATGCCAGTTACTATGGGAACAGAGCGGCCACCCTAATGATGCTGACCCGGTACAGGGAGGCGCTGGAGGACTCCCAGCAGGCCGTGCGGCTGGACGACTGCTTCATGAAGGTCTGCGCAGGGTTGGGTTCGGACATTCGGGTCGATTAAGGGAGCAAGTGCTGGAACCGGTAGCGTGTCACCTGGGCATTACTTGGCAAAGAATATAAATGCATCACACAGTGTAAAGCATCAGGGTCATGCATTCAAATAGTATAATTTAATCTTTCTTGACTGACTGACAGGATACAGTTAACATTGTAGTTTCCTTGTGTATTGGATTATGTTCAGTGCTGATGAACAACACTTTCATTCGATGGCAGGGCCATCTGCGAGAGGGTAAGTGCCACCTCTCCCTGGGTAATGCCATGGCTGCCAGGCGATGCTTCCAGAAAGTTCTGGAACTGGAGCCTGACAACAGGCAAGCACAGCAGGAGGTGGGTCTCCCTAACTGACCGGTTTAGATGTGGTGGCTGGAAACCCTTTGCTCATTTACGTCTTCAGCTACCATGGTGGCTGTGGAGATATCCTTGATGTCAGTTTTGTAGAGAAAATGGTTGTTTGATATTTTGTACATTGGCAGAAGAAAACGTAATATTCTGGACGTTAGTGTTGTTTTATGGAGGTTGTCCTTGTTTAGAGCCTGCTTGTATTAAACTTCGCTAACGCTGCTGTTTTGTGTCTTAGCACAAGAACGCAAACACCGTCCTGGAGTATGAGAAAATGGCAGAGTGTGATTTTGAAAAGCGGGATTTCAGGAAGGTTTGTTTCTCCTTTTTTTCAGTGGTCAGAAGAACCGTTCAGCTCAATTAATGTGCTGTGAAGGTGACTGGTAAAATGTAAGCATTAAAATGCTGAACCAGTCTGATCATCGTCTTCATGGTTGACCTTCTGACCTTCTGCAGGTGGTCTACTGCATGGACCGTGCCTTGGAGTTTGCCTCTGCCTGTCAGCGCTTCAAGATCTTGAAGGCTGAGTGTCTGGCCCTGCTGGGCCGCTACCCAGAAGCCCAGTCCGTTGCCAGGTGTGCAGTCATCAGCAGGAGTACTCTGCTCTTGTGCTTCAGCGTCGCTCTTACCTTCCACCTGAATGTTGTACAGAAATCATTTTTGCATTGTGGGAAAAACACAGTGTCGACTGTTAGTGAATATTGCATTAGCAAGGGATGAAAATTTTCCGGATGAATCCGCTATCGTATATCATTTCGCCAGGGTTCCCAGCATCCTCCTGACTCTTTGTGGTTTTTGTGGTTGCTTTCCGCAGTGACATCCTGCGCATCGACTCCACGAACGGCGACGCACTGTACGTGCGCGGCCTGTGCCTGTACTACGAGGACTGCATCGATAAGGCCGTGCAGTTCTTCATGCAGGCCCTGCGCATGGCGCCTGATCACGAGAAAGCCCGTCTCGCCTGCAGGGTGAGCGGCATCTCTCACCCGATCTCCGGCTTCTGGACCTTTTGCACCGGTTTATGCTCATTTCGCTTCCCTTCTTGTGAATGACCTTTGACGCCATGGAGATTTGGTCACTGTGTTTATATTCATTTAGCCTGGACGTTGGTTTGCTTGTTTATTTGTGCCTTTGTCTTTTCGTTCGGTCCGTTCAGAACGCCAAAGCCCTGAAGGCCAAGAAGGACGAGGGCAACACGGCCTTTAAGGATGGGAATTACGAGGCTGCCTATGATCTGTACTCAGAGGCCTTGATGATAGACCCCAACAACATCAAGACCAACGCCAAGCTCTACTGCAACAGAGCCACTGTGGGCTCCAAGGTGAGAGCCGGCTGTCTTCCACGTCTTTACTTCTGACACCCTGTTCACAGTAGGTTCCAGTTGCCACAGGTCATTAACTTAATCATGACTAAATTAGACTGTGTCTAGGATAACTGATGCTTATTTTTATTTTGGTAGTTGAAGCCTATAGCTGGAGTAAGATATTAGGATACTATGGAACCCTGTTTTTTTTTTTTTTTTTTTAAACACTAACATGTTCTAAGGGCAGAAGCATTATTGGTTCAGAGAGAGAACCAATCAAAGAGGAGGAGGGTCCAAGCAACTAGAGGAGATGGGGCCAACCTGGACCCTTTGGGGCTCTCCATCACTAGTCCTTGGTTACATGCTCTTTGTGGAACTCCCTTGTTACCCATTTTCACCCACGTCTTTCCTCCATTCTTTCCACAGCTGAAAAAGATTGAGCAAGCTATGGAAGACTGTACGAGTGCCATCAAGCTGGATGAGACCTACATCAAGGCTTACCTGCGCAGGGCACAATGGTTGGAAGCTTGAAATTTTGGATTCTGGTCGTGTTTGTATGTCCAAGGGTGATATCACTACAAGTTGTGAGCCCTGTGGAAAGTCTTACTGCTTTAACCTTCTGGGGTTGACGGCATCGTCAGCAATGCTGCGTATCTTTCTCGTGTATTTCAGTGCATATTTCGGTGAAATGATATTGTAGAGACATGGGGAAAAAAAATGCTGACTAAATCTGTAATCTGTCTTCTTTTCAAATCGTCCATTGTTGGAAGTATTAGTTTTTAAAATTAGGTTAACTAGGCAAAACCGTACTTTGTTTTACCTGCATCGGGGCGTGTAGTTTCGCTGTCACCCGAAGATCGCTATTCACATTCTACATAGCCACATTAGCACGTATTCAAATCGCGTTCGCATGGTAATTTGATGAACAGCGCAGAGGTGAATCGCGATACAGATACATCCCCATCAGCGCCATAAAAGGCGGGGGGGTGTGGCCAGGCGTGAATGAACAAACTGCCAGCATTGCTTACTATGTACTTTTAGTGTTCTATACTTTTAATTTCAAATTACAAACTTCACATAAATCTGACATATTTACAAAGTACACTGATTAAGATGAGTTTAATGCCAAAACAAATATATAAGAAATAATTTATTTACCATGAATTAAGTTTGATATTGAATGAAATGTGTGACCATGCACCAATCAGTGAAAGTGTGTTCCCTACCCCTAGACCCCAGAGGGTTAAAGAGCACCTTTTGACTACTGAAAATTATGGCGTAAATCTAATGAGATAAAACAGAGGTGGACAATTCTGGTACAGAAAGTAAAAATCCAAACCAAGATTTCATTTCAACCAACCGGTTGAGCTGGTTGGTTGAGCCAAAATCTTGCTCTGGATTTTTACTTTTTGAACCTGAAATGTCCACCTTTTGAGATTAAAGGAACGTTTTAGATAAAACATATTTCCTTATTCATTGTGAAGTGGCTCTTGAAGCTGGAACCCAGGTACCTGACAGTGACCTTTCTTCATGTTTAGTTACATGGACACAGAAATGTACGAGGAAGCTGTTCGTGACTATGAGAAGGTCTACCAGACAGAGAAAACGAAGGGTAAGGCATGTCTAAGCCTGTGTGTGTGCGTGCTCGTGTGCATTTGCGTGTGCGTACAGGGGCTCAGAAATGAAACTGAAACACAGGCCAGTAATGTTTCAGGTTTCAAACCTATATTTGGGCAGCCTGATCGCCAGTCTTCACTGATTGCACATTCCATCAGCAAGAGCAGAGTGTGCAGTAGCACAGCTGTACAAAAAAGATGCAATCCACGTGACATAATGGGAGATATCAGAGTTGAAAAGAGGATAATTTTAGTGCTCACCTCGTTGGCACATCCTATGACCAGGACAGAAAGTCTTTGTGGTATTTTGAATGCCATGGTATCCTGGGTAAAGTCAGCAAACCACCATGAAGGACGGACCACATCCAACAGGAGTAACTGTGGACAGAAGAGAGAGCTGTCTGAATGGG
>JAODKF010000103.1:15749721-15767053 GCA_026779585.1 Mormyrus proboscirostris
AGTTGAGATCACGTGTTTCCTGTGGAGGTGATGTATTTCCGGTGGAGCTCCACTCTACAGGCTTCTGCAGCTAGACCCTTCTCACAGTACGGGGGCAACATCAAGGAGCTACTGCAAAATGTGATAAGCTGTGCCATACTAGGCCGGACATTTGTAAATGCTAAATTGCAACACCATGGTTACCTTGTAGTCTACACCAAAACATAAGGATAAGATTTGGGAACAGCTACAATGGAGCTGCCCTAATTAGTTTATAACTCTGTGGTTAACACCATGTCTAAAATGTAGCTAATTTATTCCACATTACACTGTTCGAGTAGGTGGGGCAGGTGGAACCTTAATCATCTAATCATCATTAATCAGCTTTTTCCTGTTGGAGTACACCATCTCCACCGGGTCCGTTGATCAGAAGAGATTCACAGCTGAAACGTGGAGAAGTTGCAGGTCCAAGTTTATTCTCTAAGCGATTGCTATCGGGAGCGACCATCTGACATACATTCAGCATGTACAGTAAGAAGCTCAACCATGTGTATCAGCTTGATTCCTTTATAGCTCGTTTGGGCCTTTTTCCCCCCTCTCTGCACCTTCCATCTCGTCACGTATTATGTGTTTGACATTTGTTCTAATCAGCTGGTTAGCACCTATCCTTTTGGAAGGCTAAAGATAAGTGAAGGCCACTTACGTTCTTTGTCTGTTCCATCTATCTGTCTCAATTCGGTCACCCTGCCCTGCCGCCGCCAGTCAGTCCTTGTTTTGATTAGTTATAGCCTTATAGAATCATTCCCACATTCCCCAGACCTGTGGCACTCATTGACAGGGGTGGACACTCTGCACCTTGTCTTTCCCATAATGCACTGTTGCTCAGTTGTACAAAGCCCCTGTAACTCTGTAACATACTGTAAATAATAGATTCTATCTATGTGTCCCTTACAAGTACTCATTCTCATATTTGGTTCATATATAATATTCTTATTTTTAGTCTATTCATCATATTCTTACTTTTTTTTTTATCATTTTCTTAGTTTAGTTTCTTTGAATATATGGTACTTGTTCGGTTTGTGTAATGGGTTACGTGACACATTCCACGTGTGTAACATACCTGGTGAAATAAAGTGATTCTGAGCACCTTGCTGATTTTAATGGCTGGAGCTACTGCACTTTCTGTCTATCTCCTATATTTCAGAAGGTTGAATAGTTAGCACCCCAGACAGAGCTTACTTTACATGGCTTTGTATGCCGGAGATGTAGAGGAGTGGTTTGAGTGGGAGACTCAGCTAGTGATGTCTACATCCATGTCAAGGGTCCACATTAGCAGCACTCCTGCCTCTGGGTTCATACAGTGCACTGTAGGCAGAATAGAGGTTGGGAGTTATACATGTTTAGAGAAACGGATGACTGGGATTTGTAGTGAGGGTTAGGGAGGATGGGTGGTAATCACTAATCACTAGAGGGATGAGGATAGGGGATAGGGTGGATCTGGGATAAGAACAGAGACAAGATGAAGGGTTTGGGGTAGGGATGGGGGAACCACTTTGCTTGGTGCCCTCAAACCTATTTTCATTGTTCAAGAACATGTTCATGTCGTATGAATTCAGAATGTTTTGTTGCGTGCAAAACCAATAGCAGCACTCCTTGGCAGTATAGTAAACAAGGTATTTCAATATACTATATACTTTAAATGTAACTATACCTAGAATAGTATGAGCGAATGGATTGAAATGACCAAACTGCTACTTAAAAACAACACATATAAAACCGCTTTCCCTTGCTCTGCTAGCTAGACTAGTCACTCCCCCCCCGCGCATCCTTGCCAAGTCGTCCGATGGCTGGCGAGAACGTCATGACGCGATACACGCATGGCAGCGCGTGCACCAATGGCGAGCGCCGGAGCCGCGAGCTCCGCTGATGAGGAGACAGAAGAAATCGCCGAGTCAAAGGCACGGGAAGGCTTGAGGGTGGGACCTGCCACGGCCGCCTTTATTACGAGCTCCACACGCCGGAACACTCAGTAACACAGACGGTTGGAGGGACCTTGTGCGATTGCAGGAGTCCCGTCTACGTGAAGGTGAGATTTAAACACGACCCGGATATTATCTTCGGAACATGCGGTGGAAAATCCCTATGGAGGCGAAGCACCCGAGAGATCAGTCTGCCGATGTTTCGGGTTAGCTAGCCAGCACGAACCATATTCAGTTCTAACTCTAAGTTTATATATACTTTTTCCACTTATTCTCTTTAATTTCGCCGTGCGTCAGCAGCAGGCTAAGTCCCGGTAAGCCTAACTTCTGCTTCGCTGGGCGCTGAAGCCGCGTATTTCCCGGAGTGTCAGTTCGGTCTGGAGTGCTGTATGTGTCCTTACACAGCAAAATCATCGGGCTAACGGAATTACTAGCGCAAAGCTCACGGACATCTGGTTTTGTTATCGGTTTTGTTGTAAACAATGTGTTGCGACGTGGGCACACACAGCACATCCTGGAGTCCCTAAGTCTGTCATATTTTGGATAAACCCCTGTGGCCGTGTGAAAGATTTAGGTTGCATCACCCACCACCTCTCTGAGTGTTTGTTACTCGTTTAGGGGAAAAACGAATTCACTTGTCAGTTTAATCATCGAATTAACTTTACTGAGATGGTGTGCGGTAGGAGAAGATGATGCAGCGATCTTGTTAGAACTGCAAGTATGGTATCGATACGTGCCATCACGTTTTTTGGCAGCATATATAGTTTTTGATAACACTTTTAATTTGGCCACGGATTTTCTTTTTACTTTACAGTTAATTGTATCTATACTGATGTTTTTACGACTCGTTGTATTTGGACAGATAAGTATTTGTGTTGGGGGTTATGAGGCGTGGTTAACAACGTGAAGAGATCACACTGATTCAGATTGTATGAGAATAACCAGCTTAGCAGGTCAGTCAGCATAAACTGGTCTCCTCCGAAAGATTGTTCCCATTCTCAGTGTTAAAGAATTTCAAGTTTTCAGAGGTAACTTGTGATGAAGACTTCCTATTGTCCTTTTCAACTTATTTTATAACACTCCATCCATGTTATCTTGGACACACTTTTAACAAGACCAGGAAACAATTAAACTCTGAACCTCATTTTCACTTGCTGCCAAGAAGGAACTTATTTGATTTTTTTTCTTCCTGGAGTCCTTTTCTGGTAAAAGACTTTTTTTAAAAAATATTGGGCAGAGCAGAAGTGCTTTGTAATCCAAGGCAGGGGTTTGGTTTATGGGGGCTTGCTGTGAGATGTATACCAGTATGTCATATTGTTCAAAATGTACACGTTGAAGGAATTTCTTAGAGATGGAAAGGACAGTAAAGGTGCAGCACACTCTGACCCCTCCTGCAGTGCAGACTGGAGATCAAGTTCTGCATGCCGAACTTAATCTCTTTTCAGTGTATATTAATCAACTTTTTGAATCTAATTGTTTGTGAAAACGAGACTTAATTGTTGGAAAAGTTGTGTTGAAAATCTCCAAAAAGGGAAATTTAAGTTTTCTTCAATTCAGATAGAGGTTGTACGACCTTTGTAATTCAGTACGCGTTTAATTTTTAATGACGTTGCTCTTGGTTACCTGAAATGTGATGGCCTAAACTGAACATGGTTTCCGAGACCCATCCCAGCTCACTTTTACCCTGTGACGTTTGCTGATGTGTGTTCTTGGTACACATCCTGTCTGATGGGGCTTAGTGAAGCTGTATGGATACTGTCCTGTTTATCCTGTTCCTTTCTCATCTAAGCAGTGCTCGATTACGTGAGTCTCACTGTGCACCTCTGACCATAGTTATGCAGTTTAGTTATGGTGAGCTTTCTTTTCCACTTCTGGATTTAGCTGGTATCTTTTGGCCTACACTGCCATGAAAATGGGAGTGATTTAGAGACTTTTTTTCCAATATCTGTGTTGACAGAATGTAGGTCACAGTAACAAAACCTGGTCTTCCATACTGTTGAATACTGTGCTTATTACATGATGATGGCAACGGCTGGTGAATTTCCTTCACTGTGACTCCAACCTCACTTCTTGGGATGTTCAAGTACTGGATTGGTGATCATCTAGTGCAATTGTGTAATTATGTCTCCTTCAATCAGATGCTGCTGATGATGCTGTTTTGTGCAGGCCTAATTGTCGACATCACTTTTGAATTAATTGGTTTTAGGGTGTGTTCACACTTGGCTCGAAGTGTTCCAAACTCAGACCACCTCGGAGTTTCAAGTCCACATAGCAGGTTTGTTTGCTGATGACATGTGAACAAAAAGTGTGGCCGGCTTTCTTTGCTATTCTTTAGGGTTTTTTTGGATACCATACCATACTAATGTCAAAACAGCTGTCAAATAATTGTCATGAATTTATAAAGATAGATTACACTAATTTACAGAGCTGGGAAATTTATTGTGTTAATGTGCAGTATTTCGTTACCAAACTGGGAAACAATATAAGCATAGATTTTATCAGAGACGCATAATATTTTTTTTTTTTCTGGTTGTAAACAAGATGAGTTTAGAATGTGATATTGCACAGAATCCCATCATTTTGAGCTAAATTTTAAACATTCAGTTATTGTCTTATGGGGGAGTTGATGTTGCTTGGTTTGCTTCGTTTTTTTAAAAATTAGGTGGGGGGAGGCATTCATAGGAAAAGAGAACCGTAACTGGGTCAAAGTGCAGCCCTTGCTCCACAGGCGTACCTTGCATTGGATCTGGGGTTATAGAAAATTGACTTACCTGTCTGTACTTACCTGTGTAATATTTTTATCTTGCTGGAGTCTCTCTGAAGGCTAACATGGGACAGTGTGGCCACCTTTCACATAAATGAAACGATGAACATGGTACACATTTTATGATCAGCATGGGTTAAATGTGCCAGAATGCAGGAGAGGCGTGCCGGGTGGATGCTGCAGCGCACAAAGGCTTCTCTGTGAAGTAGGTTGTATGTGTGGGACGGGAAACCAGGATGGTGCAGCTTTTCATTCTGCGTTGAAGGAAAAAACATGATTTCCCAGCCTGAAATCCAAGGGCCTGAGTGCAAGCATGCAGCCGTCTCAAAGACACCTGAGGAAGACCAATGCTTAAATTATGTTTGCGTGGGAGGTTTAGTCTAGCTTTTAATGTTGAGGAGAAACCAGCATTTCCTACTGCTTTATGAAGACATTTGGTCCTCTTTCCTGGGCATTGTGCATGTGGTTTTCTTTCATACGAAGTGACATTAACATGTCAAGCAAGTGCCTATGTATTGCTCTGTTAGAGTTCATGCACTTGAATATGGGGCTTGTTTTAAATATTAACCAAGCCAGATACAGTATTCAGCAAGAAATACACAACTGTCTTCAATATGATTTAAGATGTTAGTAAATTACAAATTCATTGCGTTTACTAGACATTAGCATAAAATGACGGTTTTGAGTCACTAGCATGGATGATGCCAGTGTAGAGGGATTCTGTCATTCTTCACAGGCCGTTCTTTTCAGCTCCTCTTCTGCAGGGTTGCACTATTCTTACTGCACTTCTCCTCTATCTACAGGATTCAGGTCTGGTGACATACTTGGCCAGGTGACTGTTTTCATTTTCTTTGTCTAATAAAGAATTATGTGGCTTGTTTTTTGTTTAACTTTGTTTAGGATCATTGTCATGTTCCTGTGTCTTGAGAGTGGGCATAAGCTTTTCATGTAGTACCTCGGTGTCACGCTGGTGTTCATGAGTCCACCTGTAAATGTCATTTTCTCTCGTGTTTGATTAATTCTTGTAGCCCCTTTTGTTATTTTTATGCCTTAACTGTGATACTCATGTCCAAGTCCATGCAAACATTCTGAACCCCGTCTCATCTAAAAAAGTTCATCATGGTACAATCAGTTCAGGGAATCTGCTCACTGTATTCATCTTATGTTCTTTGGCAGACCTTAATGTTGCAGCTTTGCTGAAGTGTGGCATTTTTCTTCTTTGACACTGTCCGTAGAGGTTAATTTTTTTTAATTTTATTTATTTAATGTTTTCTGCACTGTCTAGGAACTCAGAGGGCAATTTCTGAAGGTAAATCTTGTGCTTAGATCGAATCCTGGTTCGTCTTTTTTTCAGTACAGGCTTGTGTAAATGCCATGCTTTGTCATCTGTCAGGGATAACCGCTATGGCTTTGCTTTCTGGTAGTGTGCCTTTTCTGATACTTCCTTCTTGATATAACCGTGTGCGCTTGTTTATAAGCCTGCCAATGTTCCTGTACCCTTTTCTGTCTTTGTTTTATTTTTTTCTATCTAGTTTCTTTAATTTTCTGGCAATTTCGGGAGCCATTGTGCCCATTAGAGACCAAAATTGAGGAAAATGTTAACCAGCAGTCTAGCAGGCAACCAACCAGTGATGTTTTGATGCAATAATCTGGCAGGTTTACGCAATCAGCCTTAAATGGAAATTGCATCACTGGTGTACTTGCTTTTGTTTCTCTATCTACTGTACATCAGGGGGGGCAATCTTATCCCCAACAGGTCAGTGTGTATGCAGGTTTTTGGGGTAACCTTTAGGTCAGCTGTTCAAACCGAGCTGTGAGGACTCTTCAGCCAATCAGTCCCCTAATTAGTAATCAGATTAGGGAGTTGCAGTGAAAACCCGCATGACGTTCCTATTTTCACTTGTATGCGTTAGCTGTGGGTAATGACCAAACAAATAATGTCCCATGTACTTGGGGCCGCAGTGGGGATTTTGTAGACTCCTCTGTGGAGGTGTAAATGGCCTGGAGATCAGGATGGACCTCAACCTGCTGCCCCTGTGGACGGCGAAGACCTGGGATATTCTGGAGAGATTTTTTCCCGATAGCTTGGGGATGGCTGGATCTTATGGAAAGCGACTGTGGCCTTAGAAGGAGAAGTCTGGTGTAACCTGCTTAGCGTCCTGCCACTATATCCCTTATTAGAAGCATTAAGAGATGGTAACAGCAATTTAATTTACTTAATTACTTTCAATTTGTTTCATGTGAGCCCAAATTATTTTAACTGGATGTAAGCGACGTGGTCCCTGGTAGAAATGTGGGAAACTTGCTTGGAGTAAACATTTTGTTTTCTAAAGTTTTAATAATATGATCCAACAGAGCATGTTGCAGAAAAGTTAGGGTTTTACAGTTCTGCAAATTTGGAGGAGCGACAGTCTTAAGTCTCTAGTTGGAACAAATTCCTTTTTTTTTTTTTTTTTTTTTTTTAGTTGTAAATGGAAAGTTTGTATCCAGAGCTGATTTAATAATTAATGTGGATGGTTGGAGGTTATTTTAGCAGCCACCTTGGTCATGTCACAAGAAGGTGGTAAGTTACTGCTGTGGCTTTGGACGGGTTGGGTGCTAACTGTCACCAAATAGCGAGCGGCAGGAGATCTATGCGGAAGCCTTCTGCTCTCAGAAGTGCCCAGGGAATGGAGGGGGGGGCAGGGGGGATCCTTGGCCATTGGACTGTCAGGGGCAGCTGTCTTGCATAATTTGTCTCCACCTGATAGGACTGCTGACCCCAGGGGAAACATGAGCACTCTACGTTTATGAGATGTCAGCCGAGTCTGGTGCATGCGACACATTATGACATCTGGGTGCAGGTTTTCATTCTCTGTAAAGCAAAAAGATGAAATATAGCCAAATACGGCTGGTTGATTTTATATTGAATTCTTATTTGATACATTTTTAGATACAAAATGGCAATAATGTATCATTATAGATTACTGTCTATATTTACAGCACATATATAATAAGGATAAATGTACTGAGCAGTGCCAGGAAAAGTGACTCTGTGTGCATGCTAGAAAATGCTGCGTGTGAGCAGACGTGCAAGGTACAAATCGGGTAAGCGGTAGGGATCAGGTAGTAATGGACACCCCCAGAACGCCCCGCCCACTGCCCTGCTTTTGTTTACAGCACATTTGTTTGCAGAGGTATGTGGCTGCAATTTGACTCCATGTAACTTAGCTGTTACATACTTGAAATACTTTGTTTTTATGTTTGTAATTGACACCTAGTCAATTACTCCTTATTTTTTTTCATTCATTCATTTATTCATTTTCTTATGTGATAACTTTTTTATTTTTGCCACTTGGGAAACACTGATGTGAATAAAATTCATTCTGACTTTATGTCCTGACTTTAAAACAAAAAAAAAAGATTCAATATCAATACAGTGACTTAAAATATCGCGATATCGTGACAGTCTGTGTCAGATAAGTTGTTAGGTGTTGCCGCAAGTTGTCAACAGATGCTTCAAAAATTGTCCAGATGCTAGTTTTACAGTAGAACAAGGTTTTAGCCGCCCAGGAAATGCTAAATATATATATGCATTACTAACTTTTGCGTTGTCACAATGCACCTCTTATTACTATTCTAGGCATACTATTGTGGGTGCAAGTAAACGCCTGTATTGGATGGAAAAAGCTGGCATCCAGACAGATCTTTATGCCCGTCATCTAAAGCCCTGGTGATTATTGTACATGCGCACAAATCTCGATTGTATCGCAGTGTGATATTGCGCAGCCCTACTGCTAACAGTCCGCCTTGCTTTTGTTAGTCACGCAGTCTCGTATCAGCCTGTGAAGCATGTATTCACGGCCTCGGAGGCCTGTTTCACAAAGCAGATAACAACTTGTTGGATTTTAGGTAGCCTGGATTAAATGCAAGTGAACGAAGATAAAGTCCATTTAGCCCAAAGTACATTAAATCCGACAGATTATCTGCCTAATCGAGAAATTTTGCTTTGTGAAACAGGCCCTTGTCCTTGATTCTGCTTGTGTCAGAATGTGCTGCTGTTGATTCCCTAGTTTGGTTTAGCAGGCTTACGGAGGACCCATTACCCCTGCTATTTGCAGGTCCAGGCTTCATCAACTGAGGTGCATTGTCTCTAATTGATGGATTATTTTTAGCTGAATACCATATTTACTCAAATTAATGATGGGTTTCCGAAAGTGGCTGACATGAACAAAAATTGGCTGGGACATAAATGCAGGCCAAGAAAAAAAACAAGAACTGAAACTCCTGGGGACTCATTTATAAAGAATTTGGTCAAATGTTACAGACAAAAAGCATTTGAATGCACATTTATACAGTTTTTTTTGGATGTAATAAGAAACAACATAAACACGTTCTCACATTTTACCAAATGTCCAGAGCAATTGTACAAACGTATTGGAGGAAACTGAAAAGAGTAACATCCAGGCATCCGATAGAAATGTGACATCGAGTCAGTTTCAGTGACTCTAGAGTGCGGCCATTTGAGAGTGTGCGAGTTAAAATTTCCAGTGGTGTCATCTGTGTGACTATGATAATCATTAGGATGTTTTTCTCAATCATGGGTACTGTGTGAACGAAGTGTGATTGTTCTCAGCATGCAGACTTTCATATATGCACACTGATAAAACATGCAAAACAATCCCTCTAGCTATGGTGTTAACTTGTGCCAAAATAAAGTGGCCTGTAGCTGATTATTTTAAAAGACAAATGAGCTGAAAGAAGAAAAGTTGGTGGTGAGGAAGAGCCCGAGACAGGCACAAGTGATGGTGAGAGTGAAATTATTAAAGGTTCAGATTAATAATAAATTATTTTGCAGGAACGGGTCTGTATCTTGCATCTCAGTTAGTGTTTGATCAGTACATAAACTAGGGTATGCAAATTACCATTCATCAGCATGCAAGGTCATGGATTAATACCATGCTGCACCAAAAAAAGGGTGCAACCAAATCACCTGCTGTTGCTACTAACTGAGAAGGTTGGTAACACCAGTGCTATCGATGGAAAAGTCTGGAACCCTGTAAAATGTGTGTGAATGAACACAAGCATTCTTATTTCTGAGACGACTAACATTCAACATTTCTTTTGTTTTAAAGGAATAACTTAAATTACAGGTTATGTACAGTAAGGCAAGGTAAGCTGTAATGTTTATATTTTGGTAGTACAGTGAAATCCCGTTATATTGGACTCGCTTATAACGGAATATTGTCTATAATGGGCAAGGTCTGCTGGTCCCAGCCGTGCACCTTTAAGACCATGTAGAAAAAGCATTGGATATAACTCTCTCATATAATGGAATTTCGCTTATAACGGACAAACGGTTTGGTCCCCAGGGCCGCTTTTGGCTGTAGTTTTGTTCGGCTGTAACAGACATGCAGCTCTGCCTACAAGGCACCTGGCGTGTCGGTGATATCCATCGCGGATATGTAGTTGGGATTAGTAATAGTCATGCATCTGGTCAGGTGAAGTTGGATTACTATATGTACAATATAATCATCTATACCACGAGTGTGTCTGCTGGGGTGTGGCATGAGTAAATGGTGTCCTGTAGTTGTGTTCTGGGCATACAGCAACTCTGGATATAACGGACTTTTGTCAGGTCCCTTTAAGTCTGTTATAACTGTTTTACTGTATCCTAGTTATTCAGTTCATATTTTGCTTGCTACTAAATCTGATAGTTATTAGATATTTGATTGTAATAAAGGAAAGTTTTTGTTAATGTTAATACCTGGAGTAACACCTGGGCATATTTATGGTATGTGACTGGTCATACTACACACAAGCTAAATTGATTGCATGATTAGCATGGTTTTGATGAAAAGTGAACTTTTAAGAGTACACTATTTGAAGGCAATTACTGCCACTGTTAGCCAACTCCTTAAGGTTTTTGTTTCAAGAGAATTTTTCCAATAAATCTACCTGGTTACAGAGTTCAAACTGAGACAGTGGTGATGTTTAAATGTAATATATGAAATCTGTATTAACACTGTAATGCAGTAACTGAGGTAATTAGAAATAAATGCCTGCCTCTAATACAAGCCTGCCTCAAAGGTCTGTTACTGCTTTATTTATTTATCCTTTATTTTACCAGGAAGGTTCCATTGAGAACCTCTTCTTACCGGAAGTCCTGGTTAAGATGGCAGTAAATAAGAAAAAAGACAAGTTTTACACACACACACACACACACACACACACACACACACACACACACACACACACACACACTATACTTGGAATAAAATTATACGAAACAATGACACTATTTAAGTTTTGAGGTTTGTTTTTTTTTTTTTTTTTTAACACATTCAAAGAATGCAAGGACTTTAATTCAAAATATTTTGTAATGTGTTCCATTCAAGTTAGTGCGGAATGTCAGCAAACTACATATGTACTGAGGTCATTTGACCTTTATAGCCTTTGCAATAAAAACCAGGTAATGCATTTTCCTTCTAAGATGTAATGATGTCCACTCCACCTATCCACCATCGCATATAGCTTACAGTGATGGGTTCTTGTTCTTTCACCAGTTATGTACTCTGCGCGCAGCACTTACTAGAGAATTTTATATTATATTTTTATATATATATATAGAAATAGAAGCCTAGTTTTGGGAGAACAAGCTTTTTATTTGGATTCCAAAAGAAATTGTCAAGCCAGATACCGAGATATTTGTAAGAAGACACCTTCTCTAGATGAGTGCCATCTAATGTTAAAACAGAATAATCAAGGGGAGAGCATGAATGTATAAATACCATAAGTTTAGTGTTTTTGGCATTTTAAAACGGTTTTAACTTGAAGAGACATCATAAATTAAAAGCAGACTGTAATGAAGCTTGTTTCTCGCAGTGACAAAGCAGTGGTATAAAGAACTCTTTCATCAGCATATAAGTGTATTTTTGCTGGTTCTAACCCTAAACTAATATTGTTTATATAAATAGAGAATAAAACAGGTTCTAAAATAGAACCTTGATTCACACAGTTTTTAGTATTTGTGAGGTAGCGTTATAGTTATCTATAGCTACACAGTGTTCTCCCAGTCCAGTAATTGGAGAACCAATTCAATGCTGTGTAACTAAATTCTATACGAGCATGATCAACAGTGTCAAATGCTTGCGCATGATTTTTTGTTATCCAAATCAGTAATTATATCATTTGTAACAGAAGTTATTGCAGTTATGGTACTGTACCCCTGTCTAAAACCAGACTGAGTATGACACAAAGCATTTTTATCTGATATTTTAAGTTGGTCATTAACAAAGGATTCAAATAATTTGGCTGTGACCGACAATCTGGAAATGGGGCGATTAATTATCCAACGAGTAAAACATTTCCACAAAAGATAAATAAAGACCCCAGCCAGTATTTGAGGAAATACTGTAAATGGGAAATAAACAACAATGAGGCAATGGAGAGAGCTCTCTCCATCCTAGCAGAAGTATTACTGTAATCCCATTGGACAGCCAAGACTGCAGTTAATGTGACTTGGAACTTTGTTTAATTATTGTCACGGTGGAAAGTGTTTCTACATCTGCGTAGCTCACCAGAGTGGTACATTCCACAGCAGCATCCGCCTTTATCGTTTTGCTCCCATATGATCTGTCCCTCATAGTAATCAGTACTAACAAAGTCCTCTTAAGGTTTCTGTTTAATTAGATGCCTGAGACTTAGTACTGAAGATTGTTGCTGTGTAACAGGTGCTGATTACAGTGAATGGTCTTTTGGGAAATGGTTCTCTTGAAGGGAGGTTTTAATTGACTTGAATCACTTTTTTGCTTTCTAAAATTCCCACACCTTTTCCCACCATGCTTTCCAATGGGAGGCACGCCCATCTGTCATGCCTGACCTTTCCTCCCAGTCATCATGCGACTCGCCTCTAATACGCATTTGGTAACAATCAGTATGCTGCTTTGAAATGTTAGGAATGGAGCAGCACATACATGCACACATTCGTCATGCAAAACGAGTGCATGATATGAGGTAAAACTTGTTTAGCAAATGTAACTTCGTTACTATTCATGAAGCTGTTATTGGTCTCTGCCGTTTCTGTTGTCATTCATTCTTCATTACTGCGGTTTAATTCTGATAAGTTGGCATCACAGCCTTGCCCATCGGTTTTCTTTTTCCTCTTATTTTGCGGGAGCAGCCTTGTTTTGTCTTCAGGAGTGCACCTACCCATGCTCACACACTGTCCTGAAAGGCCCCAGGGTCACTGTGATAAGCTTATAGAGGACGGATGGAAAGAATGATTTCCTTCATCTCCCAGCACGTCTTCTGTGAAGGTGTTATTGACAATCAGACCGATTTAGCTGCTGTCTTCAGCCGGCCTGGACTCTATAGAAAGTCTATAGAAATTGGCTTCCACACCCGACGTGACGTCTGTCTCTCCTCGCTCAGACCCACCATGTCCGCCAAAGCCATCTCGGAGCAGACGGGGAAGGAGTTCCTCTACAAGTACATCTGTACCTCAGCCGCTGTGCAGAACCGCTTCAGATACGCCAGCGTGACATGCGACACTGACTGGGACCGGCTGACGCAGGAGCATCCCTGGCTGCTCACAGAGGTAGGAGACCAGCTGCACACAGCATCTCTGGTGCCTGCAAGCGGTGCTTCATTTATATTGACTTTGCTGTTATTGCTGAGACTGTTGCTGATCTTTTGGAGATGCCTCCCCTCCCCTGATTGGTTATTAACTCTGCACATGACATGCCTATCCTCTGGTTCTAACCTCTTGTCATTTTCTGCAATTACCTGAATAGATGCATATTTGTATCATCCCAGCGCAATAGCTCTGTTCACTCATCAGCTTGCTTTCTATTTATTCCTCAGTTGTCATGTATGTGTGTAAGCCGTGATTGAACAGAAGTGATTCTGCAAAAACGATTCAGTTTCTAAATGAGTATCCACTGGGAGTAAAAGTAATGTGACGCTACAAGTGGTCGTCCCTATAGGATGGTGGACAGAACCGCACCACCTTTTTCATGGCTTGCAGCACTCAAGGAACAGGTAGCAGGTAACTCTCGCTCCTGAAGAGTGCGTGCTGCTCACTCTGTTGGCGTCATGTGCCAAGCAGGTGACCTATGGTTCTAAGCTTTCATTGGCACGTCGCCTTTTAACTAAGCAATCAGACCCCAGCGTTATGCTCCCTGACTGAATGCCTCCTTAGATCACCCAACAAAGCTGTTCTTTGGGACCCCATGTGCTAAATTCTATAAAGCAGTGGGACATATTTTGGATCAGTCAATAAAGTTTTTCCTAGGATAGCACTGTTGCCTGAGGGTTGGGGGGCTTTGACTCCCCCCTCTGCACTGTGTGGTGTACACATGTCCTCCCCATGTAGTGTGGATTTCTGTTGGCCACTCTGGCATCTTCCCACCAATCAGAGAGTTGCAGAGTGCGAGATCATATGCCTGACTATGCTTCTGCCATCACACAGCCATTGGTGGTGAAACCAGACCAGCTGATCAAGAGGCGAGGGAAGCTGGGCTTGGTGGGAGTCAACCTGGACCTGAAGGGTGTACAGGAGTGGCTTCAGCTCCGCCATATGAAAGAAACCACAGTGAGTCAAGAAAACGATTCACTTTCAGTTGCATTGGTACCGCAATGAGAGAAAAGCATTGGAACCTCCTGTGGAACTGCGGATGAGTATTGATGAGTATTGCGACCGATCTGAAGGGAGCCTGACTACTGTAGCACTTACTTGAACAATAAATGTACTTAATGTTTCCCTAGTTTTCAGTTTCCCTGAGATACATGCATCATTTCCTTGACAAACACACTTTCAGAGAAGTGCCCTGACAAATGCGAATAGGATGTTTTTGGTTGTAAGTTTTATTTGTAATGTAAAGAAGTAATTTACTGATGAGCAAGAGTTTCATAGCGTATCTCTGATTTTTATTATTTTAGCTGAATAATAATGTGGTTTATGCTACTATTATTGATAATGTGACTTTATCAGTGTTTATCATCTATAGTAATGAAATATAGTTTGGTTTCAAAGCAGTGTGCAGTTTGGGCCCTGGGAAGGGGCAGGGAGTGCTAGGCATGTGAATAGACGGCTTTGGGGGCCCTTGGGCATCCTTGGACCTGACTTTCGATTTGTCTCTCGAATAAGTCAAATAAGCTGATTTACTTCCTGTAATCCCCTTTATTATCCTATGAGCCAAAAACCATTCATTCAACAAGAATCAATATATTTTGATGAGGTTTGCTGGACATTACAGCAATTTGGCTGAGACCGTTTAGTCTGTCTACTTCTAACATTACCTCATTTGTCATGAAGGTTTCAGATTAGCCTCAGTGCGTAATAAGTCTCACTTTATTTACATCTAATTGTGACAGTAGACAATTGTTTGTGGAACCAAAGGTATTATGAGCTAGAATAGCAAATATTTTAGTCCTGGCAGATGGTATATGAATAGCATGAGACATGACTGGTGTCTTAGCTAGTGATGGTGTTGCTATTTTCCTTGAGGGTTTCTCCAGTCACCACTTTGTGGGAATCTCTATTAGTGTTTACATTCCTAGTTGCAGCTCTGGGTTCTTTGCCAGGATCAGCCTGCTCCTACAACCCCTCAGTTTCATGTCCATGTTCTTAATTTTGATCTGCCAGTGCTATTGGTGTCGGTGAGGAAGGCCTGCGTAATACTTGGGTCCACCCCAGACCATGTTGTATCCCAGACAGGACTTAAATTGGTTCTCTACCGGCTCTGCTTTGTCATGACAAATTCAATTTTTTGTGAGTTGCTGTGCCTTTTTTCCCAGTAATTTATGGAAGAGTCTACTTGCTCTTCAGAGATGTTTTACTGAGAAAAATGAGTAAAACAAACAGTAGCTGCACAAGAATGACTCTTCTACTGCCACGAGAACCGAGCCGTATCGCGAACTGGCAGTTTTCCATTGTCAAGTATGCGAGCCGTACATTTGTTCTGTGTCCATAAAAACGCAGCGGAAGACAGTCACTGCACTCCAGAGACTCTTAATGTTGATGCGCGCGTCACATGGCATTTCATGAGCGTATAAGTTATTGGCTATATCATTATTTTAATGTTCCTGCAATCAAAAATTAGCAACACTGCTTTTTATTTACTTTTTTCAATCTATCTTACACAGTCTCACTATCGGTACTTTTTTGAACAAGCAAATTTTAACAGTACTGCAATACCGATGACCATGATATTTAATTTTTCATGCCGCTTTCATCTCTAGTTGCTGCTAACACAAATATGGACATTTCTGGGTGTTAATATGAGAAGTGGAACTATTGCTGATAATGCAGATTCCTTTTGTGCACCGTAGGTGGGGAAGGCCAAGGGTATTCTGAAGAACTTCCTTATCGAACCCTTCGTAGCTCACACACAGGTAAGCTCTCTCATAGGCCACCATGCTGTCTAGTATATAGAAATCACTGAGTAATGTCTGGGTGCCCTGTATGCTTTAAGATTAAACCCTTTTCCTAGTGGCCCTTTTAAGTCATGAGTTTATCATCTGAGTCCTTCGGTGTGTTTTGTTTCTAAGGAAAAGCTCCTGCTGTGTTTTTGTTTTATTTTCCATCCTGCACTTCCTGTCTCCCACCCTGGCCTCAGGAGGAAGAGTTCTACATATGCATATATGCCACTCGAGAGGGCGACCACGTGCTCTTTCACCATGAGGGTGGCGTGGATGTCGGAGATGTGGACTCCAAGGCTCAGAAGCTTCTGGTGCGTGTGGATGAGAAGCTGGATCCAGAGCTTGTAAAGAACCACCTCTTGTTGAACGTGGAGGACGATAAGAAGGAGTGAGTCACACCAGCTGAAGTGCAGCTCGCCCGTGGTGGCCTGCTGGGGTCGTACTGCAAAATGACGTCATCCGCCCAACCCAGCTTCTAGGCCGATTGCATGCCTGTTGTGTTTGAATAGGTGTTTGTATTTACATCATGCATGTTGTAACAGGAGCAAAAGGTAGATTAAGAAATTTCCACTGATGCAGAGAAAGAAATGGATGTGTCTACTCGTCAATTTCTATGTCAGCATCAGTGGAAATGAGATGCTTAAGATAACATCTTATATAAAAGAATATAGATATAAACTATATTGTCTCACGCAGTACTTTGTTTGAAAAAATTTCAATATACGTTAAAAAGTCGATATACCGCCCAGCCCACTGTCCACCCGACCTTCTGTGGCTCTCACTGTGTTCACTGTGTAGCCAGTCACTGACACACAGGAGTGAACTGGGGGAAAAATAGTGCATAACTGTGTTTTGTAATTTATTCACTGTATATGATGGACATAAAAACTGGGACGGGAAGACACTGTTGATGAATCACAGCACCATCCTTCCCATGAGATTTATGCGCTGTTTTGACACCAATGAATAATTTTGTTGTAATGGGAGACAGGGATGTTTCGCCGTAGCCCTGAAGTGAGCTCCAGTGATAAAGTGTGCCGTCAGAGTGTCTAATACCCATCAAATCACCTGATTGTGGAGCGTAAAAGGTAACATACTGCTGTCCTTCAGGGTCCTGGCCAGCTTTCTGTCAGGCCTCTTCGACCTGTATGAAGACCTGTATTTCACCTACCTGGAGATTAACCCTTTGGGTAAGTCAGTCCGTCTC
>JAODKF010000103.1:15779698-15804395 GCA_026779585.1 Mormyrus proboscirostris
GAGCCTATGCAGTGATGGTTATGGTACATAACTGACAGTTCACTGGTGCTAGGAGCCTATGCAGTGATGGTTATGGTACATAACTGACAGTTCACTGGTGCTAGGAGCCTATGCAGTGATGGTTATGGTTGTGCCTGTTCCTCTCTATGCCTCAGCACTACTGATGGCACCAGAAAAGCTGCATTTTGAACGAGCATTTAAGTTACAGTTTATGCACTTCATGCATTTGGGCCCTTGCAGGTGGGTGGCATCAAACCCGGCTGCTTCAAGATTGGGAACACTGGGGGAATGCTAGACAATATCCTGGCCTCCAAGCTGTACCGACCTGGCAGCGTGGCCTATGTCTCCCGCTCTGGGGGGATGTCCAACGAGCTGAACAACATCATCTCCCGGACGACCGATGGAGTCTTTGAGGGTGTAGCAATTGGGGGAGACAGGTGAGGATGGTGCTGCATGGCTCCTCGAGGGTGATGCTGCCTTCAGACACCATGTTACAAGCAGAGGTGATGCCTCATCAAACTGTGAATGCTGAAGTGGTGCCAGGTTCGTGATGACGAAATGCACGTGCGCTTGTAGCGCTTTGAGAACATGGCATGGCTTCAGCGGAAGCAGTAATTATTATTATTATTATTATTATTATTATTATTATTATTATTTTATTATTATTATTATTTTATTATTATTATTGATGATGATGATGATGATGATGATGATGATATTATACTACATAGGGAATGGATCGGATCTCATTCATAACCTGAGGACTGCCAGCGTAAACACACAAATTATTTCTGCACATCTCCTGTGTGTCCTGCAGATACCCAGGGTCTACTTTCATGGACCATGTGTTGCGTTACCAGGATACCCCCGGGGTGAAGATGATTGTCGTCCTGGGAGAGGTAAGTACCACTCATGCACTTCATTCTCTGCACTTTTCTCTGCTGTTCAATTAGCAAATTATGAAATATTTGACTGTTAACTTCATTGGAGTGAAAGGAATGATCATGTTCGGTTTGTATCTACTGATGGTTAATCGTTCTGAGCCAAACATCACGCGATGTGTTTCACACATACGCACCACTCACAGCAACTACACCAGTGCTGGACCTCAGCTGCTTTCCTTTGTTGTAGATTGGAGGTACAGAGGAATACAAGATCTGTCAGGGAATCAAGGAGGGCAGAATCGGCAAACCTGTGGTCTGCTGGTGCATTGGAACCTGTGCCACCATGTTCTCCTCGGAGGTGTGTGTGGTCATCTGGGACTGAGGAAGAAGCATGTCAGATGTCTGAATGCTATGCTAAGGATGATTATTATTAGTAGGGCCTAGGAAACTTTTCGTATATGGCGTTACATAATCGCGCATAAAAAAAAGTCATTAATCAGACTAACACTTGTGGTATTTTGATACCCAAATGGGAGAATAGTATGATCAAAGATTTTTAATGAAGATGTATAATAATCCTCCTTGGTTGTAAAATTTTTTTTAAAGTTTAGGTCCTGACGTCGCATAGAATCCCCAGTCAAAGCTGAAATCAAAACATCCAGTTAGTGTCTCACAGTGAAGCTGATGTTACCTGGTTTTATTTTATTTTTAAAATGTTTTAATGTTACGCCCAATTAATTGCGATTAATCTCGTATAACTTTTTTTTTTAATTATTGATTTCGCAACCCTTATTGATGCATCCTTCAGTGTTCCTTTTCTTTCTACAGAGGAACCACAACCAAATCATTTACACTTACAAAGCACCAAAGCATCTGTAAGGATTGAAAGAATGGAGGAGCTGGTAGAGTCTGGAAGTTAGAGTGTGACAAAGATTATGAAAGAATTTGCTAGGCAGGGGGTAGCTGGAGGGTAGCGGTGTTGCGGATGAAGGTGACCCAGATGGGCCGGTGCTTTCCTCAGGTGCAGTTTGGGCATGCTGGAGCCTGCGCCAACCAGGCCTCGGAGACGGCCGTGGCGAAGAATCAGGCCCTCAGGGAGGCTGGGGCTTTCGTGCCCCCAAGCTTCGACGAACTGGGAGAAGTGCTCAGGTGGGCGCACCCTGCAGCGCATGCACAGCTCATGGTGGCTGGAACTGCCCACAACACAAGCATGTGCTCTATTGGATCAGGTTTCCGGCTTGTACGAATGCTTATGCAGTGAGGTTCTGGAGTAGATTCAAAGTCCGCACAGAGACGTCTGAATCACACCCCCGTCACATTGGCAAGTCATTGTTATTTATATTCTGTAGGAAAGTGTATGATGACCTCGTTGCAAATGGAGTCATAGTTCCTGCACAAGAGGTTCCTCCACCAACAGTACCAATGGACTATTCCTGGGCCAGGGTAGGTCCCTTATCATCCCTGTCTGCATTGCTGCCTTCAGTGATCTTTCGGTTCGGACGTACAAATGCGCTGACGTGCACATCTCTGACTGTCCTAGGAGCTGGGCCTGATCCGTAAGCCCGCCTCCTTCATGACCAGCATCTGTGACGAGCGTGGCCAGGAGCTCATTTACGCCGGCATGCCCATCACTGAGGTCTTCAAGGAGGAGATGGGCCTGGGAGGGGTTCTGGGGCTCCTTTGGTTCCAGAGGAGGTGAGTGAATCCTGAAGATGCCACTCCTGGGCACTCTGCTCATTACAGTTTATTGGAAACACTTTGAAATTGCTTTCAGCCAAAGTTCAGGTTGCTGATGGTTTCTTTAGTGTGGCTTAACCTTTATGGAAAATGAGAAGTGTGTTTTTCTAAAATCAATCCCGGAATTCTTCTGAATTTGTGCCGTAGAATATAAAATTTCTAGAAACTGGTATACAAGTAGTCTTGCTTGGTTTTTTTTTGGCTGACACTTGATCCAAATAGATTTTTAAGCTTTACAGTTGTGTGTGTGTGTGTGTGTGTGTGTGTGTGTGTGTGTGTGTGTGTGTGTGTGTTTATACATAAGCCATTCAGGTTAGCTACCCTGTTGAAGGGTTCAGCAGCAGGATCTAGGAGCTTGTGTCCTGAATGATGACTAGGTCTGCGTTCCCGCTTGTATGTGCCAGGTTGCCACGGTATGCCTGTCAGTTTATTGAGATGTGCCTGATGGTGACCGCAGACCACGGCCCTGCTGTCTCCGGTGCCCACAACACCATCGTCTGTGCCCGTGCGGGCAAGGACCTCATCTCCAGCCTGACATCAGGCCTGCTAACTATCGTAAGATGGTCACTGTGTATCAGTACAAACAGTACAAATGTGTATCAGTCTCTGTAATTTATTTCGTAAAACATAAGAATTATATAATTTTTTTTTCACATTTCTTTTCATTTATATATATTATGCTGCTCCTTTCATTGTGATTTATATTTGCCCTTCTATATGATTTGTGTAAAACTTGACCTCATTTTGAGGCTCATGTTCTGGGTACATTCAGATAGTCTCCATGTCCTCTTGTCATTCTGCAGTTCAGGTTTTGTTTACCGTACAGCTCCAATCCATAACGGTCATACATAGTCCAGTCCGTGCCACGGCATATTTTGTAGCTACATCTAAACATTGCTGATGTAAACATGATTTGCCCCTAAATTCTCAGCTGGCTTTCTCCAATGGGGCCACCCAGCCTGCTCAGAATATGGGGCAACTTCTAGTTTTTAGTGCCTTTTTGGCCCAAGATCCCAGGTTCGAATGGAAAGCCTATCCTTTAATTGGAAATGTCCATTTGACAAATGTCCTATTCTAATGGCTCAGCTGCCCGGTGCTTTTCTCTGACCCCTCTATTCATAAAGGGCCCTTTTACACAGTCAGAACACCGGTGGCTCTGTTCCTGTTTTATTGAATGGGATATTCTACTTCGGATGGCCAGCAGCACTGACCATCTTCGGAAATGCACCAATAGTCTTGAAGCAGCAGGGGGAGCCAGCAAACTGCCCTTTGGTTAGTGTTTTTGTTCTGTGTGTGTCCAACCACGATGACCTGAAATGAGCTCTTCCAGGGCGACCGCTTCGGCGGGGCTCTCGACGCTGCCGCCAGGCAGTTCAGCAAGGCCTTCGACAGCAGCCTGCTCCCCATGGAGTTTGTCAACAAGATGAAGAAGGAGGGCAAGCTGATCATGGGAATCGGGCACAGGGTGAAGTCGGTGAGAACCACGCACCGCGTTAATCTACTGTCCTCCCTCGTAAAAATTCATCAAGAACAATATCAGCTGTCCTGGGAGAGTATAAAACAAACAGATCGATTAAATGAAAACATAGAAGTGTGTAGCATTTTGTAATATTAAATCATTTGAAGAATATTCAACACTACTTGCTGGTGATGGAACTGAGGCATCACTGCTACCCTATAGTGGCAGATTAAGTTGTTGCTGTTGCCGTTTCAGTTGGAAGCTGCTGATGTTTCATGATGTGTCTGTGTGTCAGATCAACAACCCGGACATGAGAGTTCAGATCCTCAAAGACTTTGTGAAGCAGCACTTCCCAGCCACACAGCTGCTGGACTATGCCTTGGATGTGGAGAAGATCACCACGTCCAAGGTGACCACTTGGCATTGCTCCTCTCAACCTTCAGTTTGAAGGATCATCTTCACGTTTTCAGCTCATCATAATCTCTGCATGGTACTTTGGGATGCTCATACCATCGCGATGTGCTTGTTTTGCAGAAACCCAACCTCATCCTGAATGTGGATGGTTTCATTGGCGTGGCCTTCGTGGACCTACTGAGGACATGTGGTGGATTTACAAGGTAGGGACCTGAACACGTCCAGCTGTTTTACACGTCTGCTTTGTATCATGAGTGCCTGAACTCTGCCCCCGCTGAATATGACCGCCTTCCTTCCGTAACACTGCATTCACTGATTACTCAAGCCTGCGGCTGATTGGGTGTGTTGCAGGGACGAGGCAGATGAGTTTGTGGAGATTGGTGCTCTGAATGGAATCTTTGTCTTGGGCCGCAGTATGGGCTTCATCGGTGAGTCAAATCACATGGAGAACCTGATCCAAGAAAGCTAAGAAACATCATTTTGCATTGTGAGATTTTAAATGCTCTCTTCAGTCGCTTTTGTCCCCACCTTTCCCAACAGGACATTACCTTGACCAGAAGAGACTGAAGCAGGGTTTGTACCGCCATCCCTGGGATGACATCTCCTATGTTCTTCCGGAACACATGTCCATGTAATTTGGTGAACACTGGACCAGGCCCAGTTGGCAGACCGAGGATGACCTCCTTCATTTCCATCTTCATTACTGCTGGTGAATACAGAGGGGATTGATTGTGTCACTAATGGACAAGGAGGGATCTTCATAGGCCGTCACCGAAGACTAACATCGCCTTTTTTTTTTTTTTTTTATTAGTTTTAACAAAATTGGATTGGGAAAACCTAATGAAACCAGTGCAATCAATAACTGAGACGGTACTTCATGTGGGAGGTGGTTAGCAGGAATTTTAATGTTGTTATTTTGGATACGGTAAATAGTTCTTGGACGCACAACCCGGCCTGTGTTCAGTAGACTGTCTTTGGACCCTGTTTAGGTAACCCCTTGCTTACCTCTGCAAAGCCAACTACTCTTCCATCCCTTAGACCAGCTGCTGTCTCCCTGCTGTTAAAGCTTCGACAGCTCTGCCTTTAGAAAGGGGCTGTGTAAGTGGAAATGTGTGTTCCAGTGAAGGAATCGAGAACCCATACATTAGCACATCGTACTCTTCACTCTCTAGAGAAGTTTTAAGGGCATGTTTAAGGGGCAATTATTAGCCAACATGTAATGAACATGCAAATGTGGGAACATTGTTGTATGAGAACACTATGAAGATGTTTAACACTCCTGTGTGCACCACAGCTCATCTGGTCTGAGCAGTTCTTAGTCAAGTAGGGCCATGTAGAGATTGGACCAGAGTATCATATGGACAACTTCTGACTGTCCTCTTATCGGTGTTAGAATACCAAATTCATACTAATCTTTTAGTCTCAAAGCTAAACAATATTGAAACATGCTTAATGTATTGTTTTTTTTTCCCTTAAGGTTTTTTTTTTTTGTTATGAATTTTAAAGGTTTAATTGAATATATACAGATGTTATATCTTGATTTGATTATCTCTTGCCTGGTTTCTGTCCGGGTATTTTTTTTTTCTCCCCCCCCTTGTGGGTAATCGGTTCAGATGACATTGGCTAAATAAGAGCCTTTACACACTGTGAAGGGACCATGGCAAGCGGGTGGTTGTGCTTTTATTGGATGTGGCTTTTTGAGGAACAGCAGATCCTCCTGACAGTCCTGGGTGGTCCTCCAAGCAGAGCTTGCCAAAGATTAGTGCTGCACCTCGGTCTTCGTGCTTGCCGCAAGACTCCGACTCAGACCCCAGCTTTTGAAAAATTAGCCTGCTATATTCTTTTAATGTATTTTGTGATTTCATGTGAATTAAATAAATGCTTCTGTGTTTTAATATAATCTAAGAATGGACTGTAGATTAATAAAGAATCTTGGCTCATTTTTCCATTTGTTTATGTAAAATGTATGACTACCAGACTAACTTCATCTGCACCCACTGCATCTCGCATCCAAATCAGTTGGAATCCCTGTTCTCGTGTTTTTTCTGAATAATTAGAATATTCATCAATTCCTATTGTTAACACAACAGGAAGACCGGATTTTCAGTATTTGCTTTGCTGCCATCCAGATCACAGGTGATATAAAAGTTGGTTTTCCTCATTTCCCCAGATGCATTTTTGTGCTTTAGCCCCCGATTCACAAGAACCAGAGGACTAAGGTCTTGTAATTGGATGTAATATTATTATACAGGAATTTTGACTGCCAGCTACAGTTAATGTTTTTTGCTGCATGTATTCCTGCTTAAATGTTGCCAGACACTGTGCAGAGAATTTGCAAACTGGATCATTTTTGGGTGCCTGTAAGTATATAAAAAAAAAAAAAGTTTACTTTGTAGAGCACATTTCACAGACAGTGGTCACAAGGCGCTCAACAATATGTGTGTTAAAAGGTAGAACAAAAAACCAAGGTCCGAAGGCAGAGATTAAAAGAAAAGAAAATACTGAAACAAGTCAGATGCACTATACAAAAGACAAGATAAAAATATACGTATGACCCCTGGCCCCTGCTGTGATGTGTGTGTATTATATACGTCATTGAACAAACATTTTCCCCTTACATAAGAAGACTTCTACAGTTCAGTAGGACAATTCTAGTAATGCTGAAAATCTATATTTGCATTATGTAGTAACAACACTGAAATACTAAAAGCAAGGAAATGCAAATAGATGTAAACAACACAATGAACAAGTGCAATCACATGCAAAAATTTGTTGCACACGGTGGTTCATTTTGTGTTGTAATCTATCTTTAGCCAATTTGCTCTGCCACACCTGTGTAACAATGGAAATTGCAAAGTATCAACTAAGATGGCCACAGGCGCAGTGGCCCCGAGGTCTCCGTGTAGACGCCCCTCTTGTGGAATATCCCTCTAAAAATTTTGTGCCAGCATTTTATTCTTTAATTTGGGTGTATATATCTTATTTTGTAATGCGTGTGGCTCAGTAGGTGAAGCCTCTCAACCTGTGATTAGAAGGTCACCGTTTCAAGTCCAGCCTCAGCATGTCTGCGGGTCCTTGAGCCAGGCCCTTAACCCCCAGCTCCCTGGGTGCCCCAACAGGTGGCTGCTTTGTAATCCGCTTGCTACCTATAGAGAGCAAGTGGGGGGGGGAGGGGGGTGGGTAAAGGAAAATTTTCCCGTGAGGATCAATAAAAGGATCAATTTTTATGTATCTTACCTGTATTTATAGTCTATAAGTGTTATTCTTTTATAGTTTTAACCAATGACATATATTTACTAGACTTGACAGGCAAGTCTCCAGTTATAGACCAATCGGCGACGAGCGCGACGCCGTCTTGAAGAAGTCATCACTCCATCTGTTGTTTATATAAGTGACGCACAATTTTCTTGCAAATATACAAAAGAGAGCACCTACAATGAGAATTATTAGTTCATACATGGAATATGATTTAGAAACCATTTGACATCAGTTTTGAAAAATAACCAAGTTGATATAAATGCATGAACTCAAACGCCTCTTAACTCGACCAACTCCTATGTGGAATTAGTCTGTCAATTTTTTTTTGATTTGCACCCTGACTGAAATCTTGAAACTCAATCATTCCTGCTAAAACCTATATGGGTTGAGATGCATTCAACTCTTGACAATTCAGAAATCGAACGGGTTGGTTGAGAAAAATCTAGCATTAAGTCAACCGAAAACTCGGAACATGACAAAACAGACCTGCTAAAATTTGTACGGATCGAGATTTGTCTTCCCTTCCAAAAAATAACCCCACCGTCCCTCTTCCTCTCCACCTGCCACTTCAAATACATCATCAGCTGACCTCAGTACAGATAATAAATGGTCATTTATTTCATGTTGGTTGCTTTTGTATGTGTACTTTTCATGTGTGTATTAGTTTTGCATTGATTGTTGATGCTTTATAAGTTAGGTGGGTAGATAGCTTTAAATAGGCAATCGATTGGGGGTCTGAAATGGATTAAGCTCATATACATTATTTATTACAGGGAAATTCAACTTGGACTTCAACCAAAACACAACTTGACCGGCCTTCTGGGACGAAAGTGTCTGGGCCATTGTTGTTGAGGTTTTTAAATTCGTTCTAGGAATTTATTTTAGTAATTTCCATGTTGCAAGTTGTGAATTAGCTTTGAGAACTTAATTGTAAATATTATAGTGCTTCTACATCCATCCATCCATTTCCATAACCGCTTGTGCTATTCAGCGTCACCATGGGTTCAGAGCTTCTCAGAGGCTGTGGGTACTAGGCAGGTAACAACCCAGGATGGGGTGTCAACCCACCACAGAGCACACACACACACACAGACACACACACACACACATGTAATTTTGTACAGAAAAATATTTTGGAATAAAATGTGTGTACACATATATATAATCAGGTTTGATGATCTTGCATTTTTATTGCTTATTTGTGAAGTTTCACAAGTAAGAAGTACTTTTATTTGGTAACATATTTCCTATGAAATGAAGGAATGAATGAAACATGAAGAGAAATATTATTATACAGACAATCACAGCTGTTGTTTCAGCTACAGTATATTATGGCAAGGCGGTATACACCATACCGTAAGCTGATGAGCAGGTATACCACCCAGTGCTATTCTGAAGATAGCAACATGTATGTTTGCAAGGGAATATCACAGGACTGTCAATACAAAAATATATGTTTTGTATTTTGCATATGACCCTCTAACACCCCAGAAATATAGCAGTGCTAATTAACCTTTGCGCCACCGTGTGCCGCCCCTTTCAAAGTATTTTGTTTCTCATTATTTATACTTCAGTGTACTGTTTTCCAGACTGATGCATTTGGACATGGCATAAGAAAAGCTGATGCTGCACCGTGGTCACTGACCCGCTATCATGCTCCATGAGGGCGCGCTTTATTTGTAGCGGTTTTCCTCCCCCTTCTGGCGGTTCAGAGTAATTCGGTATTTTTTGGCTGATTTATGTCATTGCTGGGTCTCAGAGAGTCTGATCAGGAAACGTTTCTTTGTGTTAATGCGCCACATGCGTTTAGCCGGTAGCTCCTGCTTCGTATCTTTCTTCTCGCTTTTTGTGCCTTGGAAAAGGAGTTGAATTCGTATATGTGATCCAATCTGCTATTACAACACAATGAGGACAGAATAACCGATCTGTTCCAGATTTTATATATAAATAAAATTTTTATATAAGCACATGCAACTGCATCCACTGTGTCTGCATGGTTGTCAATTTAAACAATTTTTAAATGCTAATTGCTTAATTGACATGCTATTCATATTTCTGGGTTTAATAGTGATTAAGTCCATAAGTCTTAGGCCCTTAGTTACCACGAGGAATAACCTACCAAAGCTACCATAAATTAAAGATGTTTAGCATGATTAAAATGTTAGAAAATTGATCTGATCTGAATTTTGAAACATTCCTTCCCTTCCCCTCCCTCTAAATACAGCCAGACAGATTAGTGCGCGATAGTGGTTTAACGGCTAGGGAAGCGCAACTTGTAGTTGAAAGATTTCAGGTTAAAATCCCCGACCAGCAGAATATCACCCTAAGCATTACTCGCTGGTCGCTGAAGCTGCCGCCTGCTATGTCACATTGGCACATAATGACATATGGGTTAAATACAGATTTCGTTGTTGGGTACTGTGGTGTCAATACTGATCCCTAAATTCAAATTTTTTATACTATATCTAGTATATGATTGCTCTTGACTATCATGTTTGAACATACTGCTCAAAATAATAAGTTTAAATAATAATAATGAGCTGTAAGCAATAAACACCAACAACACGCTCTTTAACCAATAGGTAAGCTTTAAATATGTCAACAAGCCTTAGCTGTTAATAGTACAGAATTTTACTTTTTGATAAACATATTGGTGTGACTACATACAGACACACATCTGTGTGATATATAAATATCGTAAATCAATGCATTCATTGACTATTAATTTGCAAAATCGCTGTTCCGCGTCTCTGTGTTTAATGCATTCAAATTACCCGCCAAGCACTTCCTGGTACATGAAGCACGTGACGATCAAACCAACTGAACTTCCCTTGACGCGCCTCCGAGAGAAAAGATGGAGGGGAAACATTACTCGTGGCAGACGCCAGCTAGGTAAGTGGGATGTCTGATTGCTAATTTGCAGTCATGGTTACCATTGTAACTTTTATTTAATTATTGACGGATAAAGCGGGAGAAGTAGTACGATTTGTCTGAAGTTACGTTTCGTACAGGGTTTCCACGTGTAGCGAAGCTGTTGTGTTTCCGGTTAGATACTGGCCTGTATATGAATCGCGGTTCACTGCTTACTGTACTAAACGATGAGCTTACGGTCTCTTCATTAGCTGTTAGCCACGTCTGGAACCTCGGGTCGTGCGGACGGCGGCGGGTTCGGGGATCGGATGCGATCGGGCGAGGGGGGTCGGCCTTCCAGTCACCTGGGTATCAGAGGCAGTTGCTTTATGTTCACCGAGTCCACTTTTATTAATTTGGTAAAGCGTTTATATATTTGCCTTAGACCTGTATGCAGCCAAAACTGGTTGCCCTACAAAGCGATCTCATTTCTTTTTTTTTTTTTTTTTAAAAAAAAAAAAAACATGTTACATTTGTTTAGAAATATAGTATTAATTATGTAGAAAAGGGGATAAAACGAGGCTCTTACACTAATTATCAGTATTAACACTCAATCCGCTACGGATCTTTTTTATTCTTAATACGAAATGGGTCAGTGGTATTAATAATGCTGTTTGTTAATTTAGTATGGCGCGTGCTTGTAATAATGCCATATACTGTACATCGATATGTTGCGCACACTTTGCATTACAACTGTTTTTGGCTGTTCGATGTAAAGTACAGACCGAAGGAACTGCTCTTGAACTACGTTTAATTGCTCTTCCAGCCTTGTCATGGACTTAAATCACATTTGGAGATGGCCCTTCTTTCCATCCATAAAGGTAAGTGTTTCACACTTTTGCGAAACTTATGAAAATATTAAAACCTGCAGGCTGTAAATGATAATTTAGCGTACTAAAGTATGGTAATTTAAACACATCTGTTCATCAAATTAATATTTATAAGTCTTATTCGATTACATTTGCCTTTCTAAGGTCTTCCAAAACTTGAGCTTGAATCCCACTGTTGTGGATTGCCATGTCCTTCAAGGCCTTGTCATCGCTGACATGAGTTATCATGCTGCCTGCAAGTGATCTGGCGTAGGACAGTTCTGGCTTCACGAGGTTTGCAAAATCCCACACCATACTTTGAAAGTCCTAGTATCACCTCTGGAGTCCTTTTTACATGATTTCGCTACTGTCTCCCCCCCCCCCCCCCAGAATTTGTTTAGGTGTTCCGTGTCACTTGATACAAGTGCTTTTCTTCTGACCAAGATCCCGCTGATAGTTGGGACTGAAGATGGCTGCATGTCTGCTGGAGAATGTTCTGATATTCAGAGAATATTTGGTAAGATTTTGCTTTGAGAGAGATTTTTTTCCTGCTCTCTCAGCTCTGACGATTTATACCTGTCAGTGGTATATCTGTCATTAAAAGGGAGAGAAATAAAGAGAGTCCCTCAATGCACGGCAGAAGGACATGATCTGTTGTCTCTCTGTTCCCGGTTGGCTACTCGACACTCTCACTAATGCTCCTCGTTTAATTCTCTCTTCCTAGGTGACAATATGCTATATGATGCTTTCTGCTAACTCTGCACAATGACAACATCCACGCAGCCACTTCTTGTAGTTTTTGCTGTGTTTTTCAGATGGTGTATAGTGTTTTTCAGATAGCATATTCATATATTAAAATCTTAAGTTACTGGTATTGTTACAATAATTATTCGGTTGCAGTAGTCATGTATTTGTGTATCATCAGTCATATTTGACTCTTACTGATATTTTCCATTTACGATGGACTCATTGGAACTTAGGACCACCTATGTATCATTTTTTTGCTCCTTTATAGTCATTTTAATGACTATGAGGCAGTATTTGAAATGTCAAGATTAAGTTGCTCTTTTGTTTGTATGCTGTGAGACTGACAGGAAAACGTGTCCTTTTTCTTAGTCTGTTTACCTTTTGTGACCTGGTTAGTTGTGCAGAATTTAACTTTGCATCCTCCTCCTCCTCTAGGAACTCTGCTGTGAAGTTGGAGCTGGTTATTATGGGGTGTCTGTTCTGTTTATGCAGCTTCCTCATATTGTTATGCATCACAGCCTGCATGATGTATGTGTCAAAAATAACTTGTAAAATAAACATTTGGTTCTGTCAATGTCTGCATAATGGGAACTGATATGCACACAAGTTTGTATTACCATGTTCCTCTTATGAAAGCTGCCGTAATTTGGTTTATGACATGAACATGTGTATAATGTGTTTAACTGGAAGTAAAGATCAGTTGACACTGGTCATGTGCCCAAAAAAAAATTAGCATTTAGTCCTACTTTGTGTTCAGAGCTTAAAAAAGCAGTTCAGATTAATTGCTTATGCTTGTATTACAGTGAGTCCTGTTAGGATTCACCCTGCCTTAGGCCCATCTGTTTCTTGGGATTGTTCATTGCAGTACTGCTTGGGTAAACGTGCTGAAAACAGAACCTTTGGGAGTAAACCTGTAATGGTACCATGTATCTCACTCCAGCCCCAGTGGGTTTCTTCCTGATGTCAGTAAAAGCAACAGATGAGTAGCTTTGCTTAAATCAACTTGTGTTCAAGACCAGCCTTAAAGTGTTGTATGTATATATACTGCAGGGGTGTCAAACTGCAGTCCTGGGGGGGGCGGAGCCCTGCACATTTTTTGGGTTTACCCTCATTTAACCCACTTGTTTCAACGCTTTGTGCTAATTACCATGCAGCTCTTGAGCTGAATCTTTTGTGGTGGAACAGGGAAAGAACTAAAGATACACAGGACTCCGGCCCCCCAGGACTGCAGTTTGACACCCTTGATATAGATGGTTGAAGTTAAAAAACAAAAAAATTGGCCTTCTGGTTGTGGTTTAACATCTTGGCATTGGATTGAAGTAATATAACAAAAACATTTTGTAACATTTTTTGCAAATATGTTAAGCATATAATACAGAATCAGTCCTTGGATATGGGTTTTGTGCTTTATTCTCTCAGAAGTTTTATTCAGCTGTACACAAATGGACATAGACTGTTTCCTTGCCAATTTAAAATTCTCTTGTGTTCGCACTGTAAAACCATCATATTTCAAAGTTTTGTATAAAAGTAGTATGAAATACATTTTTCAGGAATAACTGACTTTCCCAAAGCTAATGGCTACTGTGAAATATTTCTCATTTTCTTGCTGCAATGCAGCAGTGAATCCTGTAATGCCTGAAGGCTCTGAGCCATAATGAGAGCTGAGATTTCTCAGAGGGTTGGGTAGGATTAAGCAGCATAGAAACATTTCCAAAAGTGGATATGAATGAGCTAGCGGGTACGTCAATGCATAAAGCTTAAATATGAAATCGGCATTACTTTAACTTATAAAATGGGTTGGATTGCAAAAGATGAGGCTCTTAATACAAATGTAGCAATGTACAGTACCTCAAACCATCTACACCACAATGACGGTCTCCTTGGCTGCTTGATGCTCAGGAGTGCAGGACTCTCAGTTTTACTGCGTCGTACTGCGTGGTACAACTCTGCCACAGAGATGTGTTTTACACACGTCACCACAGGGGGGCGCTACTCTCCCTCAGGAGGACTCTCCTGACGAGGCTTGTCCCATATTTCCATAGAGGCCCCACCAGATAGTTGGGCTGGGGTCTGCTCATTCTTCGGAGGACTGGTCGGGGCAGAATTCATCAGTGGCAAGTAAATATCGTCCATGTTTGGCATCACAATAACTTTCTGGAATATAAGAGGATACACTGGTAAAGTGAGTTGGCAGGGTGACGAATGTAGCTGCCTCTGGCGTAATAAATATTCCACCAAATTTATCCATAAATAGGGATCAATAATCCACCTCAAAGTTACTCTACTGTCATTTGTAAACACTATACAAAAGTGTTGTATTAATGGAAGTACAGTATTAGTGTGATTCAGGAGGAGTACATATCCTGGTGTTAGACAGGTGGATTGTGGGACAGATTTGTACCGCTAGGTTTGCTCACTTGACATTACCTGGAACTCGTCCACTAGCTTCTTCTCAATCCAGTCGGTGACATGGGTGAGCGTCACTTCCCGCTCGCCTAGTTTCGGCCTGACGTGAAGGTCCAGTCTGGGCAGAGTGCAGAAGCTGTACCTGCACACGCAGTGACGGGGTCAGTTAAAGTCACGCTTTCGTATGAGTATCTAGCTTATATTACATCAGTATTGCAATTAACTGAGTAACCTGCTACATGCCTTTTCCATCCATCCAACCATCCATCCATCTGTCCATCTTCCAACAATTTATCCTAGACCAGTTTACAGGATGGGCCTGGAGCCTATCCCGTGCAGGATAGGGCACAAAGCACAGGTACACCCTTGACTGGAAGCTAGTCAATCATATGACATTTATACACACTTGGTAATTCAGAGATGCTCATTGGGTCAATTGCATACTTTGCACTGTGGCGGCGAATTGAAGTACTGGAGGAAACTTCAACACAGGGAGAATATTCACAGAAATACAGCAGGGCCAGAATTAGAAAGGGTTTGTACATTAAGTACATGCTGCAATCCAAAAGCAGGTTAGGCTGAAGGATGTCTTTAAATTGCCCATAGAGTGTTTCTGTCCTTCTGGCTCCATACTCACTGTCCCCCACAATGCTACCTTTTAAATATGCAAATAAACTTAAATTACGTTCTTCTGAACTTACAATGTCCATGTTCTACAAAGATGAATGTTTTACATGGATAACTGGTGAAACTAAAGGGGATTATTACGTGCAGTGAAAAGGCTTGTATTTTTCATGCAAAACAACATCTGCAATATTATAGGTTATTTGGATCACAACCATTCGAAGAGTTGAGAAATCGTCCACCCTGTGACGGTTCTAATTACAAAGCGGAGACAGCAATTTCATCACAGTGATTTTTTTAAATAGCTAAAAGGCCATACCATATTCTGTCCGTGGGGGGAGGTGGAATATTGATTGCAAGGGTCCCAGACAGCTCCTGCACCTCCACAGTTAGCAGTAGAGGAGTACTGGACACTTCTTCCATCATCTTTTTGATGTACTCATTTTCAGTGGCCTTCTGAAAATACTTGGACTTGGCGATTTTGTCAACAAACCGTAGTATCTTCCTGCTTTTGCGGCCTCCCCCATGCCTGATGATGGAACAGAAGTGAAACAAACGCCTTCATTAGCTGCTTCTTTGTCGTACACAGGAAAACATCATCGGTCAAGCACGGTCTGTTTTAAATGTCAAACGTTCTTGATTTTTTTTTACCCTTCAGACCCAGGCGGTGTGCCTCTATCTCCCTGATATCCCTGGAGGTCAGAGGGCGGGACTTCCTCTTCATCAGAGGAACCCGCACTTGATGACTCCTCATCACTGTCAGCCAAGACACAGAGCCTGGACCTCGTGCTGCACAAACAAGTCAAGGAACGTTAACGCCATCAAACACGGCTTCTTACTGTATCGCAAAAAATTCTTAACATTTATTATCTACTCAGTGACAAACAAGTTAAGCACCCAGACGGAGTGGTGGAAGGTCATGTGACAGCATCACAATGATTATAATATCAGATCAAACAGGCAACAGAGTTGGCAGTAAGGGCACACTGCTGGTCCCAGGTCATTGGGGTGTGCCCCCCCCCCCCAGGCAGGGATATATGCAGTGATACGGTGCGGAAGGGAGTCGTACAGCCGCTGTATCCTATCCTGTGGTAAGTCGGCCCACAGCTGTTGTAACTGACCCTTGAGATCCTGCAGACTGGCACTGGGTCTGAGTTGACGTCCGATCTGATCCCACACGTTTCATTGGGGAAAGATCAGGGGACCTGTCTGGCCACAGGAGGACCTCAACATGATACAGGCAGCCCATAGACACATGTGCCATGTGCGGACGGGCATTGTCTTGGTGAAAGACTGTACCAGTGTGCTGTCTCAGGAGAGGTAAGGCGTGCGGACGCAGGATGTAACTAACATAGCGCTGTGCCACCAGGGTCACAACCACAGAGATGACCTGAAGTCATACCCTACGGCTCCCCAAACCATCATGACATAATACGGTGATCATCCCTTTGTCTGGAATGTCTTTGCAACCAGAACCTCATGTGCCCATTGATTCCAGCATTGGGCGACTGTGACATCTGCATACCCCACATGCCGTGCACCTGCACGATACGACCATCCAGCCTCATGCAAACCCACAATGTGACCCCTATCAAACTCCCTCAAGGGCTGCTAATGCTGTCTTATGCGTCTACGGGGCGTCCTCTGTGTCTGCTGACTAGACGTGGCAGCTCCATGCAAATCGAATCATTTACATGCCCATCGCTGGTCTGCACGTGTGCCAAATTACATCCAAATCGCACCATTACTTCCGGGCAACTTGTTTTATCACTGAGTGTATATTGCATAATTTAAACATTATATGCAACAATGTTTTGTACAAATATATACAGTAAATATGTAGACACATATACTTTTACCACTTTTTTCTCAGTTTTAGCTGTTATTGTAAGGTTTCAAGGCAGTGAAGACACATCCCAAATATTGCAATGACCAAGAGAATTGTTCAAATTCTCGAACTCTTCAAAATAGCCCCCTTTAGCTACAATGACAGCATTGCCGACTCTAGTAATTCTTTCAAGCGGCTTCCAGGTGTTGCTACCTGGAATGCTTCTCCAACAGTGCTGAAGTTCTGGGCAGAACTTGTTGTGGCGGCCAACTCATCTGCCGCAGCACTCCAACTCTTTCCTTGTTCACAAGATAATACTTACTACATACCCTCGAGGTGTGTCTAGGGCCATTATCTTGTTGAAAATCAAGCGATTTTCAGTAGGTGTGTCCTGTCTTTTGATTGGTTACTGTACATAATCTTGAAATTGCGTTTTCAGTAGAAAGCAGAACAAGAATAATATGTGATGCATAAAAACAAAATTCAGTTAGTGCAGACCTAATAACTTATGATATGATGTAATACATATGTTTTCTGAGATTTTCTGAGATTACAGCATTATAGGATCCCAAAAGTAAACATTGTTTTTAACCCATTGTGGTCAGCTTAGTTAGTAGATAAAGAAAGAGAGTGTGAGGACAGAATAGGTTGTGGAGTTGACCCTATAGGTCAGCCCTTCCTCTACTCAAACTACAGTCTGAGCAGCTGATTGGCTGATTGGGGCTGGGCTGGGGTGGGAAGAAATGGCATACGTCAAGCCTCCGGGCTCTGGTGCGCTGTCGGGCTCCAGGCCCCCGTCCTTGCCTAGCCGGGACAGGATCATTTTGGTCTCCAGGGTCATCTGCAAGGATCCAGTGTAGACCATATCCAGCTCCAGCCACAAGCCTATGAAGAGGCAGCAGAGCTGTCAAAATTGATCTAAAGCAGTGTTTCCCAATCTGCAGTGCATTGTTCTAAATACACAATCCGTTCTACTCCTGGTAGGGAGGAAGCAAAAATGTGGATTTTCTGGCAGGGAGCAAAACTGTGGAAGCACTGATCTCAAGGCCAGCCTTCATCAGGCTTGTTCCATCACACTTATCTTTGTAAACAAATTGGAGACTGCCATAAAAGACCCTCCTTACTGATAAGTCAGGGAGGGGGATTATTACAGAGTAATAGCTGCTCAAAAAATGATTTAGCTATGTGACATCTGCCACAGTCAGTGTTGTTCTTTCGGTCTCTTTGATCCTTTGATTCCCTTCCTGGTCCTCTTCAGTCTCACCTCGCTGGTCCAGGGAGGGTCTCGTGACATTTGTCACCTGAGGCATGCAGGTGCCCAGGTCCAGTTCTGTGAGCGTGAGCTCGTTCATGAAGTACGGCAGCTGCAACAGACAGGCAGACGCGTGCCCTGCATACCCATGGAACTGCAAACCGATGTCAGATTACAAATACAAGACTAAACTGTGTCTGAGTCAATTCTGCTTAAATACTGTCTTATGACCTTAAAGTGAAATAGGACATTCGACATCAACAAGTGCATTTTACTAAAACGTGCTTCTCAAACTCACCCTGATCTTGCTTAACTTTTTCTGAATCTTCCGGGCCACCAGATCAGCCCAATACTTTTCACAAAGGAAGTCCCAGAAGATTCTCCCAATAAGAGCATTGATCCAGGCAATTTGTGCTCCGGAATGGCCCTCCATATGCTTAGAGATAAACTTTAGAGGAAAAAAATAGCACAAGAACTGTCCTGTCACTCTCAGTTATGGGATTTCCTCTATAGGATGTATAACTTACAGTTTTGACTTTGAGGGATTTGCATATTTGGAGCGTTTGAGGTATCAATTGATTTAAAGGGACCTTAATAAGCCAAAAAAGAGAAATGCTGAACTGCTCTTGCTCTCCTTACCCTCCTCTTCTCAGTAGGGCTGCCTTCGTCACTGGGGCAGGGGCTGGGCAGAGTGCTTGCATTTTCTGGTACAATGAAGTGTGTCATGTAATTGCTGTAGTCCAGTAGGATCTTTTCTTTCATGCTGACAGCCAGGTCCCTCACGTGTAGCTGGGAGGGAATATCGTCAGTGCTCCGTCTACTGGAGCCATCAGTGCACTGCACCAAAGCTGATTCACTGGAGCCATCAGTGCACTGCACCAAAGCTGATTCACTGGAGCCACAAGGTGGAGACACTCCTGGGTAAGAGGGGCAGCCTGGGATTACTGACACACAATGACAGAATTGTTGGGGAATCACTAACTGCAAAGTTTGGGTATCTTTTTGTTTTTTGTTTTAAAGACCAGCAGTAAATAATGTCATGAAACGGAATACTGTGAAGGATGTAAAATTGAACATCAAATTATTAGCTTTGCCAACCAGAAATGCTCACCCTTACCAAACTGGGAACCACATCCGCTGTGGCTCTTCATCATGGAAGCACGCAGGAAGTTCTGAAACCACTCCTGTTTCTCCCTTCCTGTCCTCCCAAAGAGGAAGAGAGTCGTCGGCTGAGTGGGCCGTGAAGGAGCTGCCTGCCTGTGAGCGCTTGGCTCTCCTTCAAAGTCCTCCTCCTCTGCTCCTTCCTCTCCCTCAGCCAGCACAATGCAGATGGGGTACTTCATGTTCCACAGTCTCTTGCGTGCCAGAAGTGAAGGCAAGAGGAAGACCTGTAGCCACAAAGAGGACGATGAGCATGTGTGTGTTTATCTCACCTGTGTAAACTGGGGGAGCTTTAAAAAATATCATGAATTTCATGAATTTTACTTTAATCTTAAAGTTACTTTTTCCACTAGAGAATTATAGTCTATTTAGTTATTACCCAAAAATGGAGTTGACTATGATATATAAGATGACTGTGAGGAAAACCCAGGATGGAGAGTGGGGTTAGGGTGGGGGGGTGACCTTGCTATTGGCCAGCTGGTAGCGACGTGAGCTGACAAAGTCGGCCTCAAATGGCTGCTCGCTGAAAGCTGCCCAGCGGGGGATACAGTTGCTGGGGCAGGCCAGCCGCAGCCGTGACCCCTCCAGGGTGGCATACACGGAGTGGCTGAGGGACGGGCTGTGGGTCTCCGGGTCGTACACGTGGACCTGACTCATCCAGCCCTGTGACACAAAGGGTTACTGCTGTCAGTTTCCCTGGCCTACGGCACGTAGCATGCAGCGACTTTTCACGGCGACCTCACACAACCAGACGTCTTTCAGAATTGCTTCACACTTTTCCAGTATTTTCATCAAACCATTATGACGGGATCGGGGCTTGTAATTCAAGAAGATGGGTGGATAATTGATTGTGATCTACTTCCTTTATCACCAAAACAAATAGCTACTTTTCCCAAAATAATATCACCTTTGTGGGAATCCGTTTGCTTCACAAGTGCTTCTATTCTGCGTGAGCAACGTAATTTGGCATAAAATGAAAAGTCAGTACTGCTCATTTTTACAGTTCTAAGATCACTAAAGCAAATCAACCTGCTTGTACTGCCTCTACCGTGGTTACTCAACTGTCTAACTCAGTCTCTTGTTGTCTTCCTTTATATAAAGTGAATATAACTAAACTGTGGTATTGTAAACAACGGAAGTGCACAGGCTGTGATCCATGTTGTGGCAGTGAAATGTTTGGACAATGACAGGCTGTCGCTCGGAGGATTGTGAGTGAAGACAGATAACTCCCTATACAGCTCTGGGAGAGCTTTAAAGGTGGAGAGAGAGGGCCGGACGGACACAGTCATGTCGCACATTTCGGAAAAAGCGGCTTCATTATCCAGAATCTGCTGCTCATCCCTTCCTCGTAGCATGAAGACGTTCAGCTGAAACAGCCCCTACTGGAGAAAGCAGTAGGGTCATGACCACCGCCGAATCCCACAGGGCACAAACAGCACTGATCTTACATCTGGCATTGTTTACAAAGTGCCTTTCAGCTGTAACGGCCGCTATATAAGGAAAGGAAGACGGTGATTGCACTGCATGCACCATGAAGACCAGAATGTTGGATGTTGTGGAGCATTCTGAAAGGTCTTCAGCCCCAGCTGCAGTTCCTGTCATCAATGCAGTGCAGGGAAGGCGGCCGTCGGCGGTCTCAAATGACAGCATGGGCCGATTTGCAAAGAGATACCGTGCAAATTGTACTATTCAAATGTGCGCCTTGATGAACGCGGTGAAATGCAGAAATGCAGGGAACCTTCCCAGCTCCGACTGCCCTTTTTCAAACAAGGAACCATGACAAGGAACCACTCATAGAATCCTAACCTGCACGCAATTTATAGATGCCAATTAACCTACATGCGTGTCTTTGAAGTGGGGAGCAGAAATCACACTGGTGAAGGAGCTATTACAGTATTAAGAGTTCTCATTGTGGACTCACCTTCTGAACCAATGGGTCATTATGTCCTAGAACAAAGATCTCAGGTGGAATGTTTTCATCCACAGACAAATTTTTATGAGGCTGAACAGGGTGCTGGGGAACCGACAGGAGAATGAGGAGAAGTCCCAGAAGGAAGCCACAAGCTAAGCCAAGTGACAGACCTGAAAGATAAGAGGGCAGTGGCAGAGTGAAATAGCCGTAAGCCAGCACCGCCAGGGCAAAGAGCCATTTCTCTGGCACAGGTGGGGAATGCTGTGAGGACATCAGCTGTCCCAGCAGCCCTTGGGACGGCTCTTTGCTCTGAATGGCATCATCATTGGTGCACATTTCAGATCTCCTGCCCCGGGTGCTCACTTTCCCAGAATGCTCTGAAGAAAGACACAGCTTTGGTAGAGTTCTCTTGGACGGTATATCAGCATCCATTATCCTTGCGTTCCTGCCCTGAGCCTCTGCTGCAAAGGGATCCCCACATGTTTTGCTTTCCATAAACCCCCTTGAGGAGTCACATGGTCTAGCTGACCTCTGACACTTAGGGCTGCTGGAGTTCTCATCGCCCATGATTTTGCTGATCATGCTGAATTGCTCCTGCACGGCTTCCGAGAACTTGCGTCGGGTGTCCTCCAGCTCCGCTTTAAAGAAGCCGCCCTTGGGCTCCGAGGGAGAGAGGCCGCTGGGCGATGGCGGGGCTGTCCTGGAGTCCCCATCGCGCCCCTTCGGCTGGGTAAACTGCCTCCAGAGGTGTAGGTTCAGCTTGGAGTCCGACCTGGACTGGGAGACTTCTGGTTGGCTGAGGCTGATCTCCGTGGAGATGGACTTTACCAGACTGAGAAAGGGCTTGGCCTTGAGGGAGGCTTCCTTGGAATCAACCTCTGTGGACAGGGACTTGACGAGGTTCACAAATGGCTTGGGGCCTGGGGTTAAGTCTGGATTAAGGAAGTTGGGGGCTGGGATGCAGAAATCCCCTAAGGAGCCAGGGGACGAGGGAGACAGGGGGACGTGGAAACTGGGGCGGCGAAGGCCTCGGTTGTCCGACGAAGGTGCAACATTTGGATGGGGTGTCTCCCTAGACACGGAGATCGAAGACCCCTCGTCATCTCGCTCCAGCGGGAACAGGAGACAGCCATCGCTTGGGCTGTCCCCCTCCCCCTCTATGCTGGTGAGCTGGATCAAAATGCCCTGCTGCACCAGGTCCCGGGGGCCCTGCGATGCGATGCTCTGCTGGACTCTGCTTGGGGAATCGCAGGGCGACCCAGACCCTGCTCCATCCCCTGTCTTGTCCTCCATCTCCTATTTTTGCATTGTAGTCTCCAAACACTTGAAAGTAGACAAAAGAAGACAAACAGTTAGTTTCAGACCCATTGCAGCCATTATCAGGTGCTTCCCCCAGGTTCTCTTGGCGCCCAAGTTTCCTGTCACAATTTAGGGTTTCAAAAGGATGTTAGTCCAACTGTGACTGACCGAAAATAGCTTTCATCTCAGCAATTAATTGTCCCCCTAGCCTTTCAAGCTTGACCAGGATTCTCTTTTAGAATGCTGGGCAGGGATCACTGTGTGTTTTAAAAATAAATAAAAATAAATAAAAACTCTTTTGTTTCCCCAGATATTATCTGAAAAGTAGGGCAGCGTACAGATTTTAATCCAGTACGTCAAACTGCGACACCTAATCTCACCCGAAAATCCATTACTGCAGCCAGCAAATGGGTTTACAGGTTTTGGAGTATTACGCACGTTTGGATTGAATATGCAGGCACAGAAGCGTGCAGCTGCAGCCATGTACGCTATGAGCATGTGGGTTTATCTGCTACACAGCGTTCATGAAATATTCCACTACTGGCTCCACCAAACTGGATTCATGAATATGCTGATATTTATACCCAGAATTTGAAACTGTGAGTTGTTTATTAAACATGCATACAAAAGTATTCCTTTTTAAAATAGCTTTTTAAATGCTACACTACTGGCTCTTTTTAAAAACTGTGTCTTTTTTCAACATCACAAGATTATTATGACAGTGCCAGAACATTATGCATTGTGCTTGGGTAAGTCACAGTGACCCTGCATGATTACCATAAATGTGCATTTTGTAATTACACAAATAATTATAATTTAGCGAGAGGATAATTTCACACGAGCTGCACTTGTGTTGATAAAGGTCAAATTTGACTAAAATATGACTGATGTTTGATAACAGAGCTTAACTGATATAACTCTAAGTTGTATATTGCATATTGGTTAACAGTAAATCATATTTATACAGAGAATATTAGCATATGATATAAACACACCGGAAAAATCAAATCGAATTCTATTTAATATTCTTAAATATAAACAGAATAAGCTAAACAACACACTCAAAATAATAAAACTTTATCTCATGGAAATGCGTAAAAACTATAATTAATGCACGACGGCGCACTGCTGGTGCAGAGGGTCAGAGCGAGAAGTTTTCAGCTGAGCTGCTCTGAGGACGATATGGAAATAAGGGCAATTCTGTGAAAACCAGCATGCTTTCACCCAGGTCCTCTTCTACATGTTAACCTCTTAGATACTCTCTAGCAAGCCAAATAATTAATGGCCTGATAAATAATGTCTGATTAGTAACAGTACAATTTAAAATGCTGATTAATAATGACTGATTAAAACCAACCGAATCACTAATACTTTTAGCAGAACCATCCTGATTAGAACGGCTGGCAGATGGTCCGTGCTGAATTTTGACAGCACTAAAAATATTGGCCCCAGGGACTGTGACAAGCTCCTTACTCTCTAGGGCAATGTGAGGTTAACAGAAGTACATAGAATGTGGCCTGTGATTTCTCACTAGAGTGACTCTTTAGACTCATGATGGTATTTTTTGCTGTAAATCCTCGTGCCTTATCCAGCTTTAAAAAGCAATCTTAAGGGCAGATAAATGCTACCCTAACTGCAGAGTAATAAATTACTATCGTTTGCTAAATAATTTAAAATCATTAAAAAAATTTTTTTTTTTTAAAATCAAATAGTTTTTATACGGATTTAAGAAATCAAACAAGGTAATATAGCACCAATTTGTAAAATAGTGCATGATTAGAAAATGGATCGTTTCAAACAGTTATAACAACAAGATTTCCCAACAAGAATTCACAAGCCGCATGCAAAGATAAAGCAACATCCAAGTTATATTAAATAACTGAATCAAATGGTCTGGCCCAGTATCGCCTAAACATTGCGTCTGTGTCTCTCTCTCCCTCCCTATCGCAGAGCATAAGTTACGAGAAGCATGACTCTGGGTTACCTGAGGTTGCCGA
>JAODKF010000103.1:15806603-15817577 GCA_026779585.1 Mormyrus proboscirostris
CCCCCCCCCCCCCCCCCCCCCCCCCCCCCCCCCCCCCCCCCCCCCCCCCCCCCCCGCCGTGATCACTGACAGTCAGGTGACACCCCCAGCACGAGTTGTTTACCTTTTGCCCTCATGTTTGATGCTTCCTTATTTCAGCTTGACATAGCGCAGTTACATGTAACAAGTAACTCCCCAACACTGATTATATATATTCAGCAAATGCATTTGATTTTGTTAATAGGAAGATCTAGGGAAAGGTCATCCGTTTTGTTTATTGAACAAATGATGCGTAAATGTTATTTTTTTCCAGTCTGGGGAGCTTCTTATTTAACAGAGATATGCCAACATCCTTGATGGACTGGCATCCCGTGCAGGGCGTACCCCGGCCCTGTGCCCCACGATGGACTGGCATCCCGTGCAGGGCGTACCCCGGCCCTGTGCCCTATGTTGCCTGGTATAGGCGCCACCCCCTTATGCAACACTGACCAAAATAAGTGGTTAGAAGATGCATGATGGATGGACATGCAAAAATGTTACACATTCCATTTTCCTCAGCATGTTCTATCGTATTTGTAAAACATTGCCAGAACTACACATCAGCTATAATTATGAGCAGGTCTGGACATGAGTTTGTGGGCAGGCAAAATTTAACGTAGTGGGGGCCCGTAGTGGAGTTTTTTTAATCCCAGTGCAGCCCTGGTTATGAGTCACACAAAATGTCATCACATTTACCCCAGAATAATCGCTCTACACAGAAATTGTCCATCGTTCATCATTTCCTATGTCGCTCAGCAACAAAATTTTAGAAAAAGTATTTGCCATTTCAATGTTATCTATGTCTTAACAGGGGCGACAGAGAGGCATCGATACCATGACAAATTCAGGGGGGCCAGCACCTGGTAGGGCCCCAAAATCCCCCCTGCGCGGCATGATTAACTGAGCGACTGAAAGTGCCAACCCAAGTAGGGGGCCCAAGGTGACATTTTCTCGCTTTCTCTTTCTTTATTCAGGGTAAATCCAGAACAAAAGGTCTGTCTAGTTATAGTATTCCATACACAGCACACCTGAATAACGAATACTGATATATAACTTTAACCAAATAGAAAAACAGATTTTTAAAATGCTTGATATTGTCGATACTGATGCAATCACAAAATGCGCATTGTGCCTGTGATAAATGACAGCTGGTTAAATGGTTAAATTCGCTGCAAACACTTGACGTACATGTCGCAAAAGGAATTGCTTAACATGTAATCACCTTACACATGGTTTAGCTAGTTCCACATACCGCCGACAGAAGTTCCTGGATCTCACCTTATTTAGGGGGTATTCCGTTTGTCCTGCGCCGCCCATCATTTTGACATGAATCTCTTCTGATTCAACGTCTTAGCATTCTATATCGATTTTATATTATTTTTCGGTATATAGTTTTTGCTGGTACACGGTGAGTTTAAATTCCAAAATCCGCTTCTACTGAGATGACCGTCCGTTATCGTCGTTATCGCTGCGCGGCGTTACACAGCAAGTCGGCGCAGAACTGCACGTTAACTTTTAACTTTCGCAATATCTATTAATTTGATATGTTTTGAAAAATAATAACACTGTGAAAGCGATGCCGTGCCATTTTTTCATTTTAACCGAGAAGTTGATATAAAATGCAATTAATGTACTATTCTTTCCTGCAGTATGTGTTGATTTTGTTCAGAGAAGCAAATTCGTAAGAAATAAATTAATTGAAGCCTTTCGACGATGGAGATCTTGCATTTCATAAAATTAAACAAAACCGTAGTAACATATTAGTCTGACCAGCTCTCGCTGACTTTCGGTCGACTACCGATTTCCACCTCACCAGTCTGATTAATAAAGTCAGGGGCACTGTAATCCAGATTAAATACCCCCCCACCAAAGCGCACGGCAATACACGCACAGAAATCCCACACAGTGGGTGGACACCGAAATTCTGTTCATTGTCTTATCCCAGGTTACATAAAGAGCTTTTTTTTTGGCAAATCTCATTTTAATGAAAAGGATTTGAGCATGCAGATAAGAAACGTCTTTCGCTTAATGCCTCACCCAGAATGAATAATGGTGAATATCACTTAAAAATGAAGGAGAGTTCATGATGCATGTCACCTCCAAAATAACAAAATGCTGCTCGAGGTGATGTCTTCTGCAGTAACTTCTCTCTCTTCCAGGGTTACATAAATGACGATGAGTTTGAATATTCCTCTCCACATGCGTGTGTGAACCTGTCTACGTATTGCGTAATGGAAAGGTATCCGTGTCGTAAAAGGCTCATTAATTAGGAAATGGTTAGCACTTTCTGTATGTTGGTGTCACTCCTCTTACTCTCATCCAGCACCATTTTGCTGATTCTGAATTTATCCTCCCTGTGCAGCGCATGCCCCCCCCATGCAAAGACGAAATGTCAGCACTTCAGAGCCCTGGCAGTCCATCCCCTTTACATTATTAACTGCGGGACTGACCCCCCCATCTACAGTAGGGATACCCTATTCTAACTGAATATCCTATATAAATCCCTTCAATCCGTACCAAGATATTTACAAAGTGCAGCAATTTATGTTTCTTTTGCATTTTGAAAACTTGCATTACTGTATTGGTATAGCTGATTAAGATCTCAATTAACATCTGTACAACAGGATCCAATATCCATATACAGTATTTGCAGTACAGGATGAGCTGGGTTTTGTGGGGGTGGACTGGGGTGTGTGCAACTCCTCCCACCTCTGACCACTGTCACTGCCCACTCCTGCGTAACTTGCTATCTGTCCAAAATAGTCAGTGACAAATGCAGCTGGTCCAAAAATAGCTACAGGGACACCCTAGAAACTTCTTGAGTGAAGTCAGTGCTGTAGTTAGAGCTGCAGTACATTCACCAGTCTGTTTAGCCGCATAACTGGAAATATCTACGCTAATCTGAGAAGTGTAACATCAAAACTTTAACAGGTGATTGTGTAGAATGGCTATATTCTGCTAATCTATTAATACAATGTTTTCTCGGCTTCTGGGACATGCTGACTGACCAGTGAGTGTCTGAGATTGTTGTTGTTCATGATATTTTCGAATGGCCTCCTCCATCGCTGGTCAGTACATGGAATTCCATCCTGTACATGGGACAAATGTCAGACTGGACGCATCGGGAACACGAGCCACACGTGTGGAGAGCTTCGCTAATGGTGTCTGCTTCAGCAAGAAACCTTTGGCTCCCGGGGAGATCTTCCTGGTTGAGATTGAAGACAAAGAGTTGGGCTGGTGCGGCCACCTAAGAATCGGACTCACGGCCCACGACCCCCGGAGCCTCCAGGTCGTACCGGAATATTCCCTGCCTGACCTTGTGGACCTGGGTGACAGCTGGATCTTTGCCATTACCCGGAACCACAACAAAGTTGTTGATGAAGCAGACAATGGAGAAGAGGCTGGAGTCAACGTGAGGCCAGAAGAAGCAGCAGAGCCGGACTCGAAACCTAAGACGTTCTTCACTCATTCACACCTCCGCATTCAGGACGTCTACCTTCCCCGGGACCAGCTGGTAGGCCGCAGCCTCCCTGGACGCTTTAGCCACATACTGGATGAGCTGTACAAAACCAACATGCTGCCCCCTACAGCCAGACGCAGCCGTATTGGAGTCGTATTTGTGCCCAGAAGGGAGGGAGTAGCCGACATGCACATAGTCATCAACGGCGAGGACATGGGAGCCTGCGCCAAAGGCATCTCCACCCGGCAACCGCTCTATGCTGTAGTGGATGTATTTGCCGCCACCAAGTCTGTCCGGATCGTCCAGGTGGAATACGGCTGTAAGTTCACCATCTGGTTATAATAGCTACAGCTAACGCAGTAGTCAGGCTTACAGCTGAAGATTTGCTGATTTAAGTCCTTGGAGAGCCATTGCATTTATACTCTGGAATTTGTTAATCTTTGGATAAATGCGTTTGATTATCAGATAATAATAAACAGATGGTTAGCGTGCAGATATTTCATTTAAAATCCAGTGTAGTAATGTTTTCCTCTCCTTTCTCTTCTCCTAGTTTCTTCTCTGCAGACACTGTGTCGCAAGACGATACAGAAGCACATCGTACACAGAATGGCCCTGGATTGGTTGGATCTTCCTTCTCTGCTTAAACATTATTGCAAGTATGAATGACTCATGTGGTAGAAGAGAATCCCAGTGCAGCCGCATTTTATCTGTAGTGGGCAGAGGTGGAGATTTCAGGTCCCGAGAGTACAAATCCAGACCGAGATTTTGTTTCAACCAACCAGTTTAGTATAAAGAGTCACAGTCACAGAGTACTCAACTGGCTGGTTGAAACAAAATCTTGGCCTGGATTTGTACTCTTGGGACCTGAAACCTCCACCTCTGGTAGTGGGTCCCATGCAGAAGAACAGTATGGACTGAACTGTAATTATGTGGAATCCTTGTTAAATAGGCCTATCAGGGAGGCGGGGTACAAAATATGAAATGTGGGCCCAGGATTTTTGTTTGGTTTGACTCTTGTCCCCGACTGATACCTTTTTGTTTAGTAATAAAACTCCATAAACGACTGGCCAGTGTCTCTGTCCAATGTTGCCACATATCATCCTACTAATATATCTTTATTTCTTGAAGGTTGTTTTTATCAGTTATGACTTAATGAATGAAGAATAGTTCTAGCTACCAAAAGCAGCAGGGCTGAGTTTACTGCTCTCACCATTAAAATCAATGTGACACGATGGTAGAACGATTATGCTCCTTTGTATCACTCCGCAAAAGGCAAGACCCATATGTGAGAATTATTCAGTGGCCAAGCTCGCATTAAGCAGTTCAGGAACAGGGAGAAAAGCTTTGCATCTAGTCACAAAGAAGATCATTACAATTAGGTACATGATAGAGCATATTAAATACCTATCTAATCCTTTTCTTTTGATCTGTCTTTCCTTTTGTTCTTTTCTGTGTTTAATCTTGCTGCCTCCCTGATCAGAGGTTCAGCTTCTTAGATAAAAATGCATAAAGAATTGGCAAAGATCAGAAAATTTCTTAGCAAAATTAAAATTAAATTTATCGCTTCCGTAATTCTGTTTTTACCGTGCTAAGAAGGACTCATTTATCAATACACAGCTATAACATTAAAACCGGCTGCCTAATATTGTGTAGGTCTCTTTCATGCAGCCAGAACAGCTATATCCTGTCGAGACATGGGCTCCATAAGACCTCTGACAGTGTCCTGTGGTATCTGGTGCCAAGACATTAGCAGCAGATACTTCGAGTGCAGGGAATATCATTGCTATGAAGAGGTATACTTGGTCTGCAGCAATGTTTAGGTAGGTGATACATGTCAAAATAACATCCACATGAATGCCAGGACCCAAGGTTTCACAGCAGAACTTTGCCCAGAGCATCACACTATCTCTGCCAGCTTGACATCTTACCATACTGCATCGTGGTGCCAAACCGCAATATGTGAAATTACTTTGAGTACACTGGAGTTATAATTGGAGAACAATACAATTCATAATTTAAAATGACGGTAAAGAAATATATTATGTCAAATAACTGCTGTCGAGATACTGAAAACGAGAATATACATTATAAAAACATCGCCATCTTGTGGCAAAAAAGAAAGGATGCACCTGGAATCACGTGATTATTTTGCAGGTCACGTGACATCCAGTTCAACCTGATATCCGTCTGGTTGCTGAAGCCGCGTTTGTTCGGGATTTTTGTTTAGTCATATATTCGCTATTCCACAGTTTAGTCTTTAGTTACTTAAACATGTCATTTTGCTCGTTTTTTGGGGAAGAGTCCTATAAAGACCACTTCAAACCTGGTAAGTTTGTTTTCTAGTCAAGTTGAAGTAACTAGCTAATTATATTAACTCATAATGTCATCATCTGTGGATATATTTAAATTAAAATGAGATATTATCGTATACTAGAGTTCCATTAGATTACCGTCTACGTGGCTAAAGCAATCAGTTTTTTTTACTCGTCAGCGTCAGGTGTCTCAGCTGGTTATTAAACTGGCAGCGAGTAAGTGGTCTGACAGCTCGCGTGCAGGTGGTCCGCGCCCGCGATTCGTGAGATTATTATGTAATCATTTAATAATCCTGGTTTAGCTCCGGTGATTACAAATACATGTGCGATCCATTACACACTAGTTGGCTGAATAATAGCAACCGTAGCAGTAGAGCTGCCAAAGAGTAATGAATACCAGGTCAGCCGTCAAGAAAAACCAGTGAATTCAAATGATTTCCACTACGGGTTTTTTTAGACATTTTAGTTGAAAAATCCTGCCTTTCACTTGGAAAAAAATCTAAAATTTATGCAGAGTAAGTCTAACATTTTAGTGTATTTTGCATATCCTAAATAAAACTGTCTATTCGAGTTTTTTGGATTTTGCTGATGAACTCACTTATGTGTCACGAGACAACACGTGTGTTATTGGATGGTGGCTTTATTAGTACTGAAGAAAAGCCCTTTAATGTTAGCAGTTGCATAGTTGGACAAGAATTCCTTTCTGGAAATCTTCTGTGATGATTTGGCAACCATGATGTATGTATTGTATGGTGATGGTTATATAATGGAAGTTGCCAGCCTTTCATGCTGTGCTTTTACATGTATTCTTAGCTCCTCTGTAGTCATCTGAAGATCAATGCCTATTTCCAGCTGCAGGAACTGCTTGTTTTCAGTTCTTAAAAGTTGAAGTGATATTATGGCCTAAAGCCAAAATGAGAAAAAACTGGATCACTCATGGAACGGAGTCCATTTTAATTTAGGTAATTTTCTACATCCTTTCTCTTCTCAGGTATTTATGTGTGCTCCAAGTGTGACCACCCCCTGTTTTCCAGCCGATCGAAGTACGAGCATTCCTCCCCCTGGCCTGCCTTCACGGAAACCATCCGCGCAGACAGTGTCGCTAAGCACAGGGAGAGGCCCACCGCCTTCAAGGTGAAGGAGAGATGTGTGATTTCCAGTGGTTCACATTCATGTAGCTTGGTCGTAAGTGAAACCGGTGTGTGGCTGCCAGTGCAGAGTACTGCTCGAATCCCTTGGTTCTCTTAAAAGAAATGAAATGATACTTGCCGTTTAAACAAGCACGGGTACATGGGAGTACAGTTTTCACATATCCCATCTTGCTCACCCCGAGGGTCAGAGCACAGGGTCAGCAAATGAGTGCCTCTACGGCAGCGTTTCCCATCCCGGCCTTCCGCCATGTTTTTGCTCCCTCCCACGTCTCTGCCAGGTATTGCACATTTTTTCTCCATCCCAGCTGAGGACCGGGTTGGGAAACACTGCATCGTTCGGTTTTATGGGCCGTGCTGAAGAGCCTCGCAGCAATGTTAGCATTCTGCTGACTATTTCAACCAGTGACCTTCAGATGACAAGCAGGGAGTGGTTTTCAGACATTCTCTGATACTAAATTGCTTTTTGAGTAGAGATGTCTGATGATTGTTAAAAAGATTGTTGATTATAGAGCTGCAGTGGAATAGTGATGTCAAGTAGGGCTGGGTTAAAAAAAAAAGGATTTTCTGATTCAGATTGATCTTCATTTGCATAATCTGAAATCAATTCATAAAACCCCAAGAAAGACTTTTTTTTTCTTTATAATACATGCCTTTTTCAGTTTATGACCTGTTTCCGTAGATCTGTTGAACTTTAACTCTGTTAGTCTTGCCTGGCCAGCCTCCAGCAGTGAGATCTGGCAAAAAAAAAATCAGAGAAAAAAACACGGAGGGGGGCTGCTCCCCTGAAGGCAGATGTCTAGATTTCGGATTCCAGAAATATGAAGACAGTGTAGAGCTGGACAAAAATAGTCGTATGTAAGACGTGCAAAAGGGAGATGAAACACTGTGGAAATACTCCAAATCTCCAAAAACCATTTAACAAGATGAGATCTGCAAAAATGTCCAATCCAAAACTTACTGGTCATGTTAATAAAAAAATGTATTAATGCAGCTGCTTTGGGGGCAGTTCCTAATGCACATATTATTATTTTTAATAATGTATCAGGTTAGAGGGTTCCTTGTACAATTTATGTCAATAGTTTTCCGAGAATCTTTTTCCTAGTCAAGCGAAATTGGTATTGTTACTGAAATATCTCTAAATCAAATTGATATTGAGTTGAATTGAATCAGACATTTGAAACCTTGTGAAATGGAATTGAATCGATTTGGGAAATCAGTGTCAATACATAGCCCTAACACCAAAGAAGTAATGGAAGTTAAAAAGGAATGTTTTTTTTGCGACTTTTGGATGTTTCAGGTGGTCTGTGGGAAGTGTGGCACTGGACTGGGTCATGAATTCATAAATGACGGTCCGAAAGAAGGGCAGTCTCGCTTCTGAATATTCAGCAGCTCGCTGAAGTTTGTCCCTAAAGGTGTGGTCTGTGCGCATGAAGCTTCAGTTGCCTGACATTTTGAATTGCATTATGAAAAAGACAATGTCCCCCAGGCTTCTTACCAGGGTGTTTTTTTTTCTCCAAACCAGATAAGGTTGACCAGCAATAAAGCGAGTTGATTTGACAAATGCGTCTTGGGAAGGTGTTTATTCGCACCACTCTCAGGTGTGGACCACTCATGACGTGCGATGGAGAAAGTCTCATCCAGTGCACAGATTCGTACCAGGCCACGCTGAGGAATGAGCACTGACACCCTGGTGTTGCATCACTTTCAGATGCAAAATTGTGTGGAATTTCACCAATAATGCTAAAGATTTTAAAAGGAATGTGGCTAGAAGAAAACATTTAATTATTCGATTGAAATTTATGGTACCTTAAAGCTATCTGGGAACTCCTTTGTAAAATGGTTATTCTCTGGTTAGCAAGTTACTGAAATGTTACTCCTAAGAATAATAGGAAGTCTTTCCCAGTTTCGTGATTCTGATGCATAGACCTACTAGACCGATACAGTATGAGCAGTTAAATCTCTCTACACCCCTTTGGATATTTTCATCAGCTTTTGACTACATGCTTTAAAATGGCATACAAAACTGACTTAACTGACTACATGCTGATTTACCCCATCTGCATTGTTAATTATTGCCATGCCTCAGACATTCTTTGTTCTAGTAAGTTTAATTTTACAAAGCAATAGAAAAATTGCATAGAGAAAAGCAACCAGATTTTATAACATTATAAACAAATGTATCACGCTGATGTCCCATTAAATGATTTCACATTTTAGAGTCACATTTTAAACATTTACATAAAAACAAATGGATTACTAATTAGTTTACTTACATCTTTTAAAATGCCACTTGTGATGTTTAATTTTCTAATGTTTTGGTGTGAAACAGAATAATTCCAGTAGTTACCATGTCATTAAACATCATTTAATAATATGGAGAGAAAACTAGCAGTTTCATTTGAGAACTACAGTAAGTTGTCTGAACTACCTCTGATTACAAAAAAATAATAAACTTCGTGGTGTCTAAAACAGACCAATTGGTTGTCCTGTTTATTTTCAATTAAATGCAATAAATAATGAACCAAATGTTCTGTTCTCTGCTTGCCAGCTGTCTGGAAACAGTTACAGTGACTGAACGAATTTGTCTGCTGCTAATGACCGTCTCTGCATCTAGATGAATCTCCATCTGCTGTGGTTTTATAGCTTTCAGTCCGCCGTAAATGACTGTCCAGCCGCGGCTTTCAGTGCCGAAATGGAAATGTCCAAATTCGCAAACACACAACCTCCTGCGGATTCTTGGTCTGGGCAACTGCAGACTGAGGCCAGCACGACCTCACAGGCTTCCTGAGTTACTGGGCTGTGCCTGAAGAGGAGAGATACCTCTGCATTCTTCCTTGGAAGTATGAAAACCTTAATTGTTAAACAGCAGTTCAACATTGTCAACACTAGGTGGCGATATATGTTCAGCTTATTTGTCCATTGTTGCCCCTTGTGATGGACTTGCATCCCATTCAGAGTTTCCCCTGCCTTTTGACCTGTGCTTTGGGGTGTGTGTACCAGGCTCAATCTGACCCTTTACTGAATAAATGGTTTTGGAGGGTAACTGGATGCGTGCTGCAGATGGGGTGAGGTTAGGCTTTGAAAGTACAACCTTCCGGGTATTTCTCAAAGTCTTGGAGGTTGAAGATGTAATTTGTAATTGGTCAATGTTCGTGCCCTAGATGTTTTTAATCAGAGTTCTGCTATTCATTATTACTGATCAAACGAAATCCAGTGTTTTAGCTCCGGGACTTTCAGTACAGTGCTGATGTGTTTTATGTAACTGATTATAGTCGCCCCTCCAGATTTGCGGATTTGACATTCACGGTTTGGGTTATTCGTGAGGTGGTCATGGACGTTTAAATGGGAATATTTCTGGAGTTCGCTAAAAGATGACAGAAACTCGCAGATGTTGCATAAGCCAAAAATTTTTGAATGAATTTTTTAGAAAATTGTATGTAAAAGTTAGTTTTATTTAATATTTTTAGTGTAAGTGCGCAAAATACCTTTAGTATTGTAAGCTATTTTTGATTTAAAAAAAAAAAAAGTATTTGCAACTTTTCATGCTTGCAGGGAACTTTTACTCCTAACCCGTATGAAGGGGTGACTGTATGTACATTAATCTGGATGCAGCTGTTTGGTCTGATTTTTATAATTTCACTTGAATATTTAAGTTGATTTTGGAATTTGTCATAAAATGAATTGATGTTAATTCAAGCAGCTTGTTTAAGATGCGTAATTTATAATGTATTAATAATAGTGTCATACGTTTGTTGTGCCCTTCGTGACGGTCGAGCTCTTCTGGAAGCTCAGCATGTTCATCTCCAGGAAGGAAATGAAAGTCCGTCAGTGGGGATAACCTGATCGGGCTTCTGTGCTGCCCGAAAGCTTTCGTTATCCGTCACCTCGACGGCTGATGGGATGCCCGCGTGAGCCGCGCTAATTGGACTCCTGGCTGAGTTAATGGGCCGGGCCGGGATGGCGGGGGGGGGGGGGGGGGGGGTGTGGGGTGCCAGGCCGGCGGTTTCCCGTTCACCACCGGTCCTGCACCGGG
>JAODKF010000103.1:15817815-15832390 GCA_026779585.1 Mormyrus proboscirostris
GGGGGTGTCGATGTGGGGTGCCATGCCGGCTGTTTCCCGTTCACCTCCTGTCCTGCACCGGGCCCCTCTGGGCGGCCTGACCCTGCAGATGTGAGGGGCACGGCCGGCTCTGCGCATTCAGCTGGAGGTCATTCCCAAGGTTTGGCACGCGGCCGAGGAAATGAGAGTTGCCTGGGAGCAAACGCCCATCACTGTGCCAGTCGGGATTAAGGACCATCATCCACTTCTGTCCCCCCCCCAGACTGAGATGTCTACTGGTGTTATCCAGACCTGACAGTGGGGCTGGTCCGTGCAGATCCTGTGTTTCCGGGTGTCATTCACGGCGCCCCTTCCTTTCTTTTCGATGGCGGCTCTCTTGTTAATGCACAAATAAGGCATGTTTACAGCGAACACACATTCTCAGGGCTTCTGTGGTTTTCCTCTCTTCAGAGCTTCATCCAGATACATCTGTACATTCATTTGTTGTTAATGAATACACATGCAATTGAAATGATTTCTTGTCTGGTTAAAAGAAAGTCCTAAAAGGGTGTCTTAAATTGAATATAACTGACTATAAGACAATCATTAAATACTGTACTCATCATTCTTTAACACATACCAGGGAAGGACTTGTAAGTACAGTATGATTGCAAAAAATATTATTCGTTTGATACTTTATTTCAAGGAAATGCGCAATAGTAATTGGATAAATGCTTCTCTGGTCATCTGATTTCCAAAATAAAGCTGTTCAGTGTAAAGTCCTATGACTGATAACGTGAGGTGAATTCTCTTGTTAGGAATTCTTTTTGTTATTTTATTTTTTTAAAAAGTATGATTCACTTCTGCCTTAGCACATGCATTTGTCTGCGATGGACTGAGCAGCACTAATTCGATTGCACCCCCAACCTGATTTAAATGAGGGTGAGACTGTATCTGAACAGATTCTGCATTTCCAGCCTGCCAGGCTGTAGCACGGAAGGGACTGCGAGTGGAACTGTCCCATTTGTGGGAACGTTAAACAGGCAGGAGTCGTGTTAGCTTGCCGTGAGGAACAGGCCTCCACAGAGGTGTGTCTGAGCTTATTTTTTTTCCATCTTCTCTTACCAGATGATGTTTAGCCTGGGAGGGAAACACAGTTATTACCATAGGGTGGCTAAGGAGCACCACGCTGGTCTGAACACGGCACGCTGCGTTAAAGTGATATTTTGGTTTGTTCCCTGTCAGCAGAGGCCCACATGGGCCAGTGATTATACCGCCCGCCCTTTGCGTATCCCATCATGCTCTGCTCTTCGTGTGATCTCACCATACGGTGAGCATCTAATCACAGCCTTGCATGCGGAGGGTGTAATTTCGCCTCTGTATGTCAGTTAATGCAGTTCGTGGAGTTTCTGTTCTCTGTGCTCTGCATTTTCCCCCGGAATGACAGGCTGCCCCCCTGTGTATAACAGAATGACAGACCTGTGCAAATGGGTGCCCTTTCTGGAGCAGGGTTTAGCACTTTTAGAATAACGCTGTGTGCGGCGCTGCAGGGCCCTCCACTGGCGTTTCCTGCTATTTTTATACGCTTTGGATAACGATGAGGAGAGAACTGTCTAATTTACATGCACTCATGAGGGTAGGTTATCAGGTGCAGAGAAATGATATACGACAGATGTCAGAGGGAGGAGCCCAAAGGATTAAAGTGTGATTTGAACGAGAAGTATGTGCCGTAAAAGTAGAAAACTCTAATTTCTGCAAGTTGTAAAAATGCATACATTATGTACGATGACTCACATAGCACATGATAAAACGGTAATACCTGTGCTCCTGTTGCAGTAAGCTGAAGTATGTCAGCGATCGACATGGGCTTTGTCTTACCTGAAGGTGAGACAGGGGTGCAGCTCTAAGCCATAGATTCAAAAGCTTTGAAATGTCTGCTTCAGAAGCATTGTTGCTCCGAAATCTAATACGGATGCTAACATTCAGAGACATGACGTTTGATGTATGTTCAGGGTTAATATGACCAGCGGGTGAATTAGACACGGATCTAGGTTTCAACCACTTGTTGGCATTCTGTTTAATTAGTTAAACAGCTAAATTAAGCTCATGAATCTCGCTTCGATTTAACAAGAGCTGATTTTAATAGTGGAACGGATGAACTTTTTATTGTCTCCTCCTGCTCCGTGATTTGAAAAGCTTTTTAAGTTTAAAACCTATAAAGTCGTCCTGTATGCCAGTAAAATTCCAATAATGCATTTTAGAAGAAACACAATGAATACAACACTTAATGGCAAGAAAAAATTTAAAACATCTGGACTCAATGAAGAAACAAAACATAAAATGTCTAATTAACAATGTTACATGAGCATTGTGAATGAAATTTAAATGTAACCTTTTAAGTCCTTCGTTATCAAATAATATCATCATATCTTTAATTACATTTCATGGAAAAAAACTCAAGAATGTATGGATAGATTGCTGAATTAAGCACTTATTAAACCTGTGATGCAATGTCTGATATAATAAAAGAAATTCTTTCATCTTTGATCTGTTGTGTTCTCATATTTTTATTTTTTCCATCCCCGGGAAGCGTATGTCTCATTGTTAAAGTGGGAGATTGAATTATGTCAAATATTAAAACACCTACCAGCAAAATCACTCAATGAATGAATGGTGCCAGGAAGATGAGCTGAAGGGCAATTCATTTAGGAAAAGAAAATCTCAAGTAAGGTCATGGAGGCACACTTGTGTTTTCTGATCACAATGAGTTTTTTTGGGAAGAAGCTGGATTACTAAACACCTGCAACCAGGTTCAAATCCCAGCTAGTGGTGTACTATTGCAGTTGGAACTGTTTCGCTTTATGTCTTGCTGCACAAATGGGTTAAATAGTAAATGTTGTAGGATTTTCTGGATAAGAGTGCTTGCTATCGTAAGTAAACTGTCTACCTTAGTTAAGAGTTTACCTCGTGCTACTCAAAACTGATGGAACACTTCAGGTAAATGGACAGTTAGTCATTTCTACAATGTTCGTATTTGATTCACTGGGCTGTGGCTGCTGCTGTGGCCCATCCATTATTTACAGGGAGGCGTGAAAAAGTAAGTAATCAGTCTTGGTTACGCAACATTAAGACCAGGATGTCAAGGGTTAATGGTGCATGTGAACAGCAGCTGGTTTGTCTGCGTGGTGTCAATGGGGGCATCGGAGAGGAGGGGTGTGGGTGGCACCTCTGCGTGCAGCAATGGCGCCACACGGTGGCCGCTTTGCACTGACCGGCACCCGGCCCGCCCCAAGTAAGATGTGAATGCAGATGACAGGTGCAGTGATCCGTTCATTTTAGCGCATTAGAGAGCTGCTCGCAAACCACTCGTGTACCTCTACCTTAAAACCAACTAATGAACTGTAATCAATGCATGGCTTCAGCTTCTCAATTTATCTCTCCAGAACAGATGGCCAACTTTAATAGTTAAAAAGTCGTGATGGAAAATCGGTGGAAAGTTTTAGATGCAGCGCAGCTATAGCTTTACTTTATTAAAAAGAAAACATGCTAGAGTGATTATATTATTGTTTTAAATGCTTCCAGTCTGATAGGAGGCGGGTGACACTGTTTTCACAGTTCTGCGTGCCATTAACAAGCAGGTAACAATTTGTTGTTAATGGCAAAATAAATGTGTTTTAACGAACGCTGCTGGTTGCGATTTACAATGAATTATTAGCCAGCTGATGCTCAGCCAGGATGCGGTTGGTCGCTTCGCTTTGAACTGGCAGACTTTCCAGGCGCCCTGAGACTCACGTAGCCTCTCCATCGGTCTGTCGCATGGAGAGCACAGGGACAGGCAGCACGTGCGTCTTCAGGTCACGCGTGGTCTGAAAATGGCAGGACGGAGAGGTTGTTCCACCCGGCTGTGAATCTACTGCAAAACCAGCAGCGGAAATTAGTCAGACTAAAGTAATGTGCGATGAACTTCTCAAGCTTAACCCACCCAGACAGAAAAATTAGATGAAAGTGCTGCTCCTGTCCCTCCGTAGTTGTGGCTTTGCCTGAGAACACATCTGTCAAAGGCGGGGATGTGTGAAACATCTGGAGCAAATTAGACACTTTTTTACTGCCCGCTGTTGGATAATCACAGCATCCATCTTTATCTGCCAGAAGGGCACAGCCAAGCCCCCATGTGCCGCGAGCGAATCTCCCCCCAGGTCATGCCAGCGTACCAGCGTCGCGCCATCGGGCAGCCAGCACAGCTGAGGGAGTCCCGGAACCCGAATCTGCCTGTGCCTGAGGTTCCCCCGAGTCTGGATTCTGACCGTGCTGAATCCCACATTCCCAGCAGCGACTAAGTGCCGGTTTTCCCGGGCATTCAGAAGGGGATATAAGTGCTGGAGGCCATTTCTAGCCAGTTATATCCATAAAAATTGAATTCCCTCGGTTTATTTTTATGTCTAACCATATATAATCCTAAAAAACGCTCGTACGCATCCACCAAAGTGCACAACCTTGCACATACGGAGAAGCCATCCGAAATGATGTCCACGCCAGCGGGGGATGGGTGGGGGGAATGTTGTTAATTAATTTTCACTCGAGGTGCATGCGTGTTTTTGCGTGTGTGAAAAAGAACACGTCTTTCAAACACTGTAGGCCAAATATTGTACACAACAGCTATGAAGTCTGGAACGATTTACTAAGATCAGAAAGGCCAGGCTCTCTGCTTCCTGGCACTTTGGCAGCAAAGAACCACTCTTGTGTTCCTGCTTGCAGGGTTCTAGATAATGATCTCCAGGGTAAAGATGTCATAAGGCACACACACAACTTCTCAAAGCTGTTTATAAGAGTCTTTTGCGAAACAGCTGTTTTATTTAAATCCCTCTTTACACACGTTTTATTGCCTCAATCTACACATGTGGATGTTGATTGTAAGGCTAAATGCATTTTTCTGAACTCTGCTTAAACTGAAACATTTAATCTTTGAATATTGATTAGGATCTTAGATTACCCTCTCCCGAGGGCTCATGGTATGGTAAGAAAAACTGAAAATAGACACGCTTTTGCATTTTGATTCTCCGAGTCAGTTGGCATAGCCTGAAAGCTGTCCAAATGCTAAAATGTCAGTGAATGTACACACACTCTATCTGGAGGAAGAGTCTTGTCAAACTTGCAAGCAGATGCAGGCAGAATACGGAATTCTTTGTAGAACAGCAGCAAAGCAAATATATTCCAATTAAAAATTCAGTGTATATCTCATAAAGACTTTGGTATCCCTAAAGCAGTAAAGGTTCAACACAAATACAGAATATCCATGATGATTTTCATTTTTATTTGCTATCCCCGAAACATGACTAACAGACTGAAAAAGCATAATTACTGTCTGTTATGATTATTTATTTTTAAATAAATATTTCTTATATAATGAAACGTAAGTCTCTAAAACAATAACAAATACAGAAAATGATACTCCGCATTTTTCACTAATTTGTGAACAACAAACGTGCAGGTACAATATATGTAACAATGCCTTTTTTTGTTGCTTCCTTTCCAGTAGTAATTGCATGTGTATGGTTGTTACGCATAGGTTAAACAAAGCTATGTAAAAATATATGTTAATATTATGAAGTGCTAAATGCTAAGTATGACATTCTGCCAATTCCATTAGATAGTTTCTCATTCAGGGGGTATCACTGCCTTGTGGGATAAGTTCCAGACCCTGATTAGGATAAGCAGTCTGGATATGAATGAATGGATAGATGGTTAGGCCTTCTATGATGGATGTTGGGATCCATTAGTTGCTGGCTTGTCGTGACTCATGATGACAGAGGACTATCCGTATCATCATGCATCTCAGGGGTGTCTTGCTGCGTGAGATTTCAGAGTCAACAGAGGCCGGGTTGCTGTATGCAAAACAAAAATCTCGGACAACACATGCCAGACCTAGGGCAGCCTTTGATGGGTGGTCCTTTTCAAACAAATAGGCCTGCAGATAGCCTATCAAAAGCCAGCTGAATGCTAACTGCTGCAAACCCAAGGCTCTCTGCGATGTTGGTGATGTCATTTAAACACTTTCTTCTGTGACTCAGATCCTTATTGGGCTCTTTTCAATATGGAGGCATTATCCAGATTACCTTTTATTTACGTGAGGAGAACTTTTCGTCATTTGGAAGTGATTTTCTTATCAACAGAATTTTTGGGGGGGGGTATTTTGGTACATGATTTAGAGGGATTATGGTCTTTATGTGGGATAAACTTGCAGTTATAAAACAAATGAAAGAGATGAGTAAATTCTGGAATCTAAGTGTGTGACGTGGCCCTCCAGCTATGGGTGTCTTTTTGTATCTTTATATGCAGTCTTGTCCCCAAAGGGGCCTTAAGCTAAAAATTGTATTCTATCCTTCTTCAGAACATGCAACAGGATCCAGGAAACCGTTCATCCGCAGAGGAGAATTCTACATGCCTAGACATCTAGACAGAGACATTTGGGAAATTTTAGCCATGAAATATATACTCAACTCTAATGTCACTCATATCATTCATACTGTATACAATAGTATATTGTAAGTCATGTAGCCTATAATTTTGTCTATTTTCACAAGTATGACAACTGTAATTCATGTGCCTTCTAGGTCCTTTAAGAAACATTCTTAATTAAGAACTCATACTGTGTCATGTGCGAATTATCTATTCTTGGTAATATATCTGTAATAGATCAACTAAACCAAAACATTAATTTCTGTCTATCCATGCACACCTTCATTCTTTCTTTGCTGTAATACTGTAATGTATGATGCTGTAAGTCAACATACTCTTACATACAATTAAATGCATAGCTGTTGATTTGATCATATGGTTTAACTGTAAACTGGAATTTTATATCTGCAATCAAGTGAAAGGCAGCTAGTCTGCATTATCGATTTTTATTAATATAAATCAAACATCTCATTTATGCTTATGTATAAGTTACAGGCCCTCCGTACTTTGACTTAGCACTTATTTCACAGCGTCACCTCTAGTTTGGCCGGTTGGGTCTAGTTGAATAGATAATAGATAATGGTTTGGGGCAGAGGTCTGAAGATGGGACACATTTCACTTGGTGTATCTCGCGAGGTCTCTGAACTTTATCCTGTGACTCAGGCATCTGTTTTAATATCTAAGGCTCCTCTCTAAATTCTGCATTAATTCTCCGCCATTGTCTTATAATTCCTACTGTAATGCTTTATACTGAGTGACCCTGCATGGAGCCGAAGGTCAGGTTGTTCAAGGACTTCAGCACTGTTTAAGAGCTCAAATCAGAGCCTTTTGAAGCGTCTCTGGGTTCCTCCACAATGTTGTATTTTGTTCTTCTTGTGGTTTTACACTCCATCGACACGGGTGCCCTAAAGGCACAAAAAGAACCGTGGTAGTTTTATTACTTCTTAATTTAAAGCCTTGCCTTTCATATTTCTATTTTTGTAAGACTTTTTCTTCACTAAGAAAGAATGAAACATTGCAGTTGATGACAGGGTATATCCTTCTCTTTGCAGGCCAACAGTAGGAAATATGGGCCAATATTTTTTGCCCTCAGATTGTTTCAGCACAGTGGTTTGGTTGGGAATGTTTAAAAGTCGGTGTGAAGTCAGAACCCAGCATCTTCAGGATAATATCAATCATGTTTCAGTTTTGCAACAACAACTAAGAAACAACATACACGGTGCTACACAGCACCCTTGACGTGGTTTACACAGGCCGCATCTCCCAAGGTAGGACTTGGTCAACTAGATCCTTTTCTTTTTGCAAAAAGCAGCTCCAGTTTATTAAAAACAAAAACGCTCCTCAAGCTGGTGTGCTATTCGTTAAATGGACAGCTGGATTTTTATAATGGTGTCAGTCATCCAGGAGATAATTCGGCCACTTTAGCTATGCGCTGTTTGGGGGCTCGCAGATATTTAAATGGGCATGTTTAGGCCTAATGTGATGTTTGAGTAATGCTCCAAAATGGGCCAACATCTTTTGTGATTGTATGTAGGCCTTCTAAACCCCGGAGCCTTAAAGCTATCCAGACACTCTACCCCCCCCTCCCCCACTACACACACACACACACACACACACACACACACACACATACTATTTCCCCCTAACTACAGCGAGCTGACTGAGATTCAGGTACAGCTCTGCACCATTGTCCTGACATGCATGTAAAAAGACACTGCGTGTCTCACCAATATGTTACGTTTCACTTTGATGACTCTTCAGGTGTGGACACATTTGACCAGGGAAGAAATCCTATCTTTCACCAGAATGACACAACACACACGCAAGGAAATCAACCATATTTTGACATTTTCTGATCCTATTTGTGCCTGTATATTGTTCATTAATCCATGCCTCCTCCAGTCCAATGTGATTTAAGGAATATGGAGAAAAAAATTACTTCCAAGCCTGAAAATATTAAGCCAAAAAAGGTTATTGACTCTACATTCTGTAAAAGTTACAGGACTCCATGGTGCAATTTCCATATGTTTCCTTGCCATGTGTATGAAATAATAGTTAAAAAAGAAAAAAAGATCACAGATGAAATTCACATACAGAAACACTTTCTTCAAAATGTATGCAGCTATACCTGCTCCACACTTCATCCCATATCACACCGCAAGGCCACACATACACATGAATTATTGCTTGGCCAAATGTATAAAACTGCTCCATCTTGGTTTCTGTGACGTTGTTTTTCACTAACCAGAGACCGTTATTTATATAATTTATACCAAGGCAAGGGAAAGTTATGAAAAAGTTTGAAATTTATTGAGTCTGCTCTTCTTGAAAGTAAGTATTCAATTCGGCACCTATATCCTCGAAAAAAAATCACGTGTATCCATAACTGAGAAATGCCTCATTTAAATGTGCTTTTAAATACCTATTTCCTCCGATATTGTTAGTTATTCTACGTATAATTACGCAAGTTACGCAGTTTGTCAAAAAATTAATGTAGAACACCGTTAATTGAATTGGAAAGATAAATAAATGTGTTTGTTAGACGCACAAATGACATTTCTAGATCTTGCGTCCATTTCATCCTTGAGACCCTAAATCGATTGCACGTTTGTCACCGGCTTTAATATCTTATCTTACAGAAGGTAACGTTTTGTTCACCCACTCTTATGCCGAAAGAGTATTCCTGCACAGACACGTCCAGAATTTACATCTCGCTTGTCTTCCAGAGTCTTTCGTGTTCGGCGGCGCCCGTTTGATCGCGCACACGTTTGAGTTGCAGACTTTGACATGCTAGCCCGCGATGAAAGCATTGCATTGCAGGGCTGTGCGGGTGCGACCTGCCACCAGCATCTAAACAGGACAGAATCTATGCATGCAGCTTCCCGAGCATATAACTACTGCTATTAGAGTAGCAGTATAATGTATCGGAGCACTTAGGAAACGGCTGAAAAGCTGCTGAGCAAAGACACGGAACAATTGCAGTCTAGTACACAGTATATTGAATCGTGATCTGTTTGTTCTGCTTCACTTGTTAAGAAATGTACCCGGCAAGATAGAAGTTTTCTTTGAAATTAGGCGTGACATCAGAATAACGGGGTTGTCTTATTCACACCCACGGTGAGAATAGGAAGCATTTATCTCCACTAAATGTTATATGCGACAAAATGTATTTTCATTATTCTTTGACAGTTATTTGTTCGGGAAAATATGCTAAACTGTATTGTGTGTAACTAAACGTTATTTACTAATAGCCATTGTAATTATTTATTTTTATTATTTATTTACTTAGTTTTTTTTGACAGCATACAGAACACCACCAAAAATTGCTTTAGGGTTTTTCAGGAATGAACCACCAGATGCCATTTTACCCGATGTTTAAGCGGCCCTTCCTCATGAAGAAGCGAAACCAGACACAAATCCTACCATCTCTGATGCGGTCTGGACGAGTCGCACCAAACCGAGTCTGGCCCATACTGTTTAAATTAAGCTGATACTTTCAAAAGTTGAAAACGTTGCATCTGTCTTTAAAAGTCCACTGCTGTCAGGGGAGGAGTGGCAGTTTGCTGCAAGACAAAATGTGATTCCCCCCAGTGACAATGATAATGACACCCCAGGATAGCCATGGTAAACAGGACTAGGTCCAGTTTGCCTTGTGTCCATGTTATGCCTGGTTTAGAGAACAGCGTGCAGCACGGTCTCCTTGGCTAAATATATCTAAACATATGCCGTAAACTACTCTGGTTTTCCATATTAAACATTTCTCGTAAAACAAAGTCTTGCACAAACGTCTACATTACTCTTAGCATCATGCACATATGTAGTGCAATTGACACACTATTCAGTAATTTTTGCAGGATCATTAAATTGAAGTTTTTTTAAAACCATTCTTGTGCTTAAGTCTAATTCATATATTATTCTGAAACGGTCATACTTCTAGTTAGAGACCGATCTCCTGTTTTCTCTACGGAGCACAATAGGAACATTGTGGTGTTTGTTTCCACTCATTTCATTTCCATCTTAAATATCTCTTTGGCTGGAAGCCTCACATATGACTGCGACTACCGGTTCTGATCTGAGGTTTCAGCTTCTTGGTTCTCCAAAACTTTTGGCGCGGATCGCTTTCAGTGGGTGCAAAGTTTGTTGCATTAGTGGAGGGAAACCTGGATCTACAGTAAGGAGGTTTCCACTTCTGTTGAGGAAAGTCGACTCATCAGAATAGAATTAGTCTGATGCAAAGATCTTAAACCTATGCATTGGTAAGTGTAACAGAAAGTCTCACCTACAGATACGTTCGACCATATGAAGTAAATTGAAAATTAAGAGTCTTATTTACTTTAAAGAGGACTGTAAAATCCCATCTTCTCTGTATTCAATTCTGGGAACATCACTGTTGAAGGTTTAAGCTTGCAATGGTGGCCAGTAACTGTGGGGTTTGTGCCTTCTGCGGGGGATGCTGGATAAGGAGCTCTTCATCTTCAGAACTCCCCAGCCTCAGTGCTGATGGTTAGACAAGTTCAGTGTCAATCTTCTGTCCATTAAGATGTGAGGAGGCTTTTATTAAGATGCAGTTTGGTCACAAGGCATCCTGCTCCTTTTCAAGGTTCTATCTGAACTCTTTGATGATCATCACCTGTCATGCTCAAATTCGCCTGTGCCTAAGTGTCTGCCGTGATCGCGCCCGACCGCAGGCCTGCCCCCCGAGCAGGCCTGCCCCCCAGCAGGCCACTTTCTTCACAGAGGGGCTGCTGCTTCAGGCTGAGCCCAGACCCTGCATTCCATTCAGGTGATTCACTGTCCTTTTCTGGAGTATTTCGTTCTCCCGTTATTTTGTTTCACAGCCTTAGCGGCCAGGAATGATATAAGAATGATGTTCCTGTTTCTTAAGTTGACGTACTCACCTGGTGTTCGCTACATTTGGTGTATTCATACATTAATGTGTTAAACATCACAGCATATCCATGAAATTCATGCATAGTTTGATGCAAAGGTGCTTTGTGCATGGATACAGTGTTTGTACGGTTTGTACTACCTTCTAGACTGCCACTGAAAAACAGAATCAGTTACACACACACACACGGACGCACACACACATAGATTGGCATCTGCAGCTCTGTTGTGCAGTCGCACTGCAAAATGAGTTATTTGAATTTTCAGGGCTGCTTTATAAAGGCAGCTTTTACAACACTGACCTCGAGAGACTGTTGTACGACTCGTATATTGTGACTAAATGACAGGCATGTCAAAGCAGCCCTGGGATCCTGACTAACTAAGTGCACTGGTGGGCAAAATTGTGGAAACACCCACATTTTCGGCATTATGCTTTAAAAATTACTACACGATATTGGCAGTAATGTTTATAAACAATCAAATAATTTTTACAAATATCATACCATATTTTTACAAATATAATTTATCAAAAAGTCATGCTTTGGAAGATCACTTAAGTAACTGGAGCAACAGTTGAATAAAGTTCTGCAGTTCTAAAAATTGGGAGTGTAACCACAATTTTGGCCACTAGTGTAGATCTGAGGAAGGGCTTCACTGCCAGTATTTACAATTGCAGGAGTTCATAGTGGGGTTAGGGTTCAATTTTAGGGCTACTATTGTTCCTAATTTACATTAACAACAATATGTACAGTAAACTGATTAAATTTGCAGATGATACCAAGGTGGGTGGTGTAGCAGATACTGAACTAGCTTCACAGGGGCTACAGCAGGATCTTGATTTAATCAATGACTGGGCAGATACCTGGCAGATGAAATTTAATGTAGACAAATGTAATGTAATCCATGCAAGAAGTAATATAAAGTACAGATATTTTATGGGTTCTACTGTAATAGAGGGGGGGCATGATCCAGGTATATAAGATTCTAACGGCTCTGGATGCTGTTCAGCCAAATGGCCATTTCAATATTAGTTTAAATACAAGAACTCGTGGCCATAGTTGGAAATTAGCAGAAGAACTGGACTTGAGGAAGCACTTCTTTACACAGTGTGTAGTTAGAGTATGGAATAGTCTTCCTGTTAGTGTACTGCAAGCTAAAACCTTGGGTTCCTTTATATCAGAGCTAGATAAGATTTTAACAACTCTGAGCTATTAGTTAAATTCTCTCCAAACGAGCTTGATGGGCCTCTGTGTTGCAATCCTTAATGATGAAAAACGGATCTAAAAGGAATTTACATGCATGTATACCCAGTGTTCTGAAGATTAATAGGTTACAGATTACTTGTTTTAACTGGAAAAAAGAGCTGAAAATTCCCAGTGTTTTTGCTGTGTTGTCTGGAAATATGCCAAAGATGCAAAGCAACAAAATGTTATATTCCACATGTAATTTTTTACTTAAAATAATATTTTCAGATGTAACCCCCTTGTTACCACCAACATTTTATTAGTATCAGTAACTGTAACAGATTACAATTACATTTATTTTGTAACTTAATTGTGTAACATTGGTATATGTTGGTATATGAGTATACCTATGTTGTGTCCTGATTTGACAGGGATTGGCTCCAGTCTCCCTTGTATGCATGTATGGGTGAGTGGATAGAATATGCACCTTAGGAAAAATAAGTGAAAAATAATATTTGCCTAACATCTCATATAGGGTGTCCCCTGCCTTGTGGCTATGCTGCCTGATGCCAAATGACCAGTTAATGTGACAATCATGTATGGGATGAGCAGCTGGAAGATGGATGGATGGATCATTTTTGAATATGTACCAATTATTCATATTTTACTTAAGAGGAATGTTAAGTTTGTGCAATTATTCAACTTGTAGCGTGCCGAAAATCATTTAACACTTGGCATCCATTTGTGTCACAAATCAGGATAATCATTCAATTGTGCTGCGCCCTTAGCTGTAGAAGTACTGCAATAAATCACAGGCATGCCGCCCACTGTAAGTACGTCCTTTGATGTGCCTTTATTTTACGAAGGGACGCCACATTTTCCGAGCACACCGTTATTTGCTTGTACACACCCCCAGCGCCTCGGGCTTCCAGCCCACTGTACGTGCTCCTGTACAGCAGAAAGGTAAATCGAGAGCCGTAAGCTGTACTGAGGGCCTCCCCTTTACAGCTGGCTAATGCGGCCCAGGGTGCACCTTGTGTCTGCCAGTGTACCGCCAGGAAGGCCTCAAAGACGGATCTGAAAAACCGCGAAGGAACATTCCGTTTTTCATGGAAAAGGCTTGCAATTTGATGTAATTGCAGTCACATGGACACAACATCAGCAGACCTGAAGCTAAGCAAATCCCTTGTCCAGGGGAATCTGAAGCACTATGCACATTTGCCAGAGATTTGCTTTTATGAGCTTTGAAAGATTCAGCTGTAGCGTAAGGTTGTGAATCATCTTGCGTTTCCTGCTCAAAATTAGCCACACTGCCATAGTTATGAAAGCTAACATTAAGACAAATCCTGGAATGAAACTAATGGCAGAGCTTTATTTAAAATCCATAACAGCTTCACACAGAGATTGTAATACATAGGTGTTCCAAATCTCAGGAGCAGTAATATGTGCCAAAGTCACCAGCTTTCATGATACCATGTTTTGCAATATATCACCGAATTTCATTTACAAAACATAATATGAAAACATGAGGACTTAGTGGTTTTTTCCATTTAAAAAATGTCAGCAGTAACTACATTGTGTTTCTGGAGTTTCATTTTGCAAAATTCTGCAAGGAAAATTGATGATGTATTAGACGTTTGTATTAGATTGTGTTTGAATCATTGCTCTGGACATACCTGTTATGAACAATGAAAACAAAACGTGAAGGAATCTTGTCTTTTAAGAGACTTGAAGATCAGTTCAGACAGTGTGCTAATATCAGACACACTACAGTCATGGCCAAAAGTTTTGAGAAGAACAACACAAGTATTGGTTGGAGGATGTTTTGGTGTCGTTCTTTATTCATGTTTGTGTTCTTAGACAGAATTGTGCATGGGCCCCCTCTCTTGGCTGAGAAGCAGCCCCACACATGAATGGTCTCAGGAGGCTTTACTGTTGGCATGACAGGACTGATGGTAGCGCTCACCTTCTCTTTTCCAGACAATCTTTTTTTCCAGATGCCCCAAACAATCGGAAAGGGCATTCATCAGAGAAAATGACTTTACCCCAGTCCTCAGCAGTCCAATCCCTGTACCTTTTGCAGAATCTCA
>JAODKF010000103.1:15851778-15865853 GCA_026779585.1 Mormyrus proboscirostris
CTCTAACCCCACCCGAGCAGGCCTGCCAGTCTGTGGGCACAGTGCCTCCTCTCTCCATCCACTCAGCTCTAACCCCACCCGAGCAGGCCTGCCAGTCTGTGGGCACAGTGCCTCCTCTCTCCATCCACTCAGCTCTAACCCCACCCGAGCAGGCCTGCCAGTCTGTGGGCACAGTGCCTCCTCTCTCCATCCACTCAGCTCTAACCCCATCCGAGCAGGTCTGCCAGTCTGTGGGCAATGTGCCTCCTCTCTACATCTACTCAGCTCTAACGCCACCCGAGCAGGCCTGCCAATCTGTGGGCACAGTGCCTCCTTTATCTTTCCATTCAGCGCTCTTTCTGTCCCGATGGCTGTTCAAACTAGCCGGTCCCAGGCCACTGCATGCAGGTCTGTGTGACAACTTGTTTCAATGTATTTGTTCAAGGGTGTAGCAGAATAATCACAATAGCCATTCCTTTTCTCTCTCGTATGTGTTTTGTGCTACTCTGTGAGTATTCATTAATTATACCTGTCAGTACAAATGGGTCAGTCCGGTTTGGGGAGCTCTCTGTCAGATTTCCTTTTCAATTTCACAACAACAGAACCAGTTTTAGTGAAGTTTGAGTCTGCCTTGTAACATTTATAGCAGGATAAAAAAGTTTAAAATAGATTACTGTTTCTGCCTTAAATTGTGATTTTGTAGAAATGTGCCACTTGTTTCATATTTGATTGTATTAAATAAATGATTGAATAGCCCTACATCTCCCATATCTACATTCATCTATCTAACTGCTGATTGTGGGCTGGGTTATGGGAGTCTCATCAAGGCGGCATATGGCGCAGACCCAGGGTAACGCCGGGGTACACCCTAGGCGGGATGCCTGACCATCACAGGGCACATGAGATCTTCAGTGTGGCCTAACTGCACGTCTTTGAAAGGAAATCTGCTATAACACATAAATCCTCACACACATCACAAATCAGGAGTAAAAATCAAACAGCCAAGAGATGTAGGACAACAGTGCAAAAAAAAAATAACAATTATAGCAAATAATATCTTACAAAAAAAATCATGCTTCAAAATGTATGACTCTACAAGTTTAAGCCTAATAGTAGTGGGAGTAAAACATTGAAATCATACTTATAAAGCATAAATGAAAGCTTGAGCATATTTGGATGAATAGGCCGAGGACTGTTATGGTTTTTCAGTCCAAAGAAAAAGTCATCTGTAAAATGTGTCATCAATATTTAGAAACCTCGTCAACTGGTTGACCATTACTCCTTGACATCAGCTGCCCTTTCACACTAGACTGCAATTAATAAAACCGATTGGCTACGGCCTTGTTGTGAGAACGACATTCCTCTTTGTTTTCTGCCATATGCACAGTTGACTCCAAGCCAATTCTTATTCTGTCTTTCAAATGGACATCATATTTCAGCAGACGATAAACTGAATAAAAGCAGACAAATTATACCTGTGTGTTTTCCTACTTATAAATAAATGAAATAAAACCAGTCTTTTTAGAAATTGTGCAAATTGCTTTACATGTTAAAAAAAATGTTGATTAAAGATAAATATTTCTGACTGACACTTAATGTTCTAAATCCAATAAACTGCTCTATTCATGCATTTTAAACAGATTGATGGCAGATTATTGATCAGACCAGATGAATTATCTTCGTCAAGGTCCCTAACATGACACCACTGACTGATTCGTGGTTCCAGTGCCACTTATGTTCTTTAAAGCTTTTAGTGCTGTATGATTGCAGGGGTTATGGTAAGTATTATACTAATATTAGGAAAATCTCCTTTACAGATATATTATTAGTAATACCTCATTTTTTACAATAGCATGTTACTTGGAAGTCAAAGTTAATTGTTTTGCATAGTAGAAAATTAGCCTTTACTTGACGTTGTTGGCATGGTAGTAAAAATTCAGCATAATGGATGTTATGCCAGTCTCTGCTTTAACAGAAAATGCTTGATCTTCACTCCAACTGCCAACTGCTGTTTTCTTTATAAAAAAACGCTCCAGTGCCACACCCTGTTCTGTGTATTTTGGTTCTTCCATTTCAATAGACAAGTTTTGTCCGCTCTGGTCTGTCAACAGGTAATTTATAATACGATATGAAGATTTTGTTTTCCAGGTGGAACGAAGCTGGAACTTGTGGGGTATGTGTAAAATCAGATGTCAAGGATAGTCTGATCAGAAATGCATTAACACTGTCAGCATATGTGGGAATGTATGTATGCTAACAAAGCTAAAGTGTGTGGTGACGATTGCTAGCTGTTTTATGGCTTATTTAGCTAATGCAGCAGTCCGGCTTTGAGGGACGCTGCTTTCTGCATATGATTACAGTATGTCTGTGCGCTGCCTTAGCAGTTTCCTGTTACTGGAAAACTCAAACAACTAACTCATCAAATATGAATCTGAACTAAGTTATTCTTTCATGTTAGATAACTTAAAATTTTAAGTCTTGGAGTAAAGAATTTTGCTGTCTAAACTGATCTCAACAGAAATGGTTGATCTCGTATGGGTTCTGAATATTTCATAAGACTCCTTTACTCAAGGAGGTTCACTCTGTACTATGAATGGTTATGAATTATATGTGGATAATCGGTACCTCATGTAATACTCATATAAGACAATGGAACGTTAATTGTCAGAATTCTGTCTGGGTGGAATACCATCTGAAATCTGTCCCAAAAATATACGTGATTAACTTTTAGTATTTAATATGACATCAAGAGAAACGTCTTTAGGACTGTATACAGATTAAAATATTTCAACTCCACCCACTTGTTTTCAGTAGCACACTTTTGATCTATCACATTCCTCCTCTGGCATTATGCTCTTTCACCCATCCAACCACCCACACACACACACAGTATTCCTCATTCATTAGTTAAATACAGCCATCAGGGATAAGCATCAACTTTAAGAAGAGAAATGTTTAACAGGCTAGGAAGTGGTTTTGTGTGAAGCCCAGACTAGATTTGCCTTAATGGTGTCAAGCTGCGGAGGTGTTGGACCCATATGGTGATACTTATAACATTCGAATTTCCTCACCGGTTCAGCTGAGGAAGAAAAGCACGAGAGTGTAAGGCAGTATTCCTGACTGAAGAAGACAAATCTGAGAAAGCTATCATACCACAGTCAATATACTGGACACCGGTTAAATCAACAGTTTTATTGATTTATTTGTTTGAGTTTGAAAAATCAAACACAAGCCAAACAAACAAAACAAAAATAAATGCAAAGGGATATCTGTACATTCATCTGTCTCCTAATTGCTTCTCCTGCTTAGGGTCTCTTGGGGTGGGCTGGAGCTCATACTTCTCTTAAGAGCATGTTCTGGAGTGTAACTGGTAAGGTATCATATCAACAGGGATGACAGTCATGCACACACTTTTGTGAGCATAAAATTCCTGCTGGGATTTAGGACAACTGGACATATTGGCATGAAAGCTCATGTGGATGAAGAATGTAGCGGTTGTTGGATTTAACAGAGGAAGTGGCCCAGAGTCTCGTCTTTTTATTAGAGGGTGTGGACAACAGTCCTTTGGAAATGAATGATAAACCCACAAATTTTCTCCGAGGGCACTGAATTGGGGTGACAAACACTAGATTTTCCCATCTGATACAGCAGAAAACAATTTCAGTGTCTTTGGCATAAAGATCTCATTCTGTCTCTGCTTTTGTTTTTGAGCCGTAAACCTGGAATGTATGATGTGATTCCCCTAAAGGCCGTCTGGCCGTATAGACAGTCATAGATATTCATAGACGCTTTACTGTTCCCCAGCTTAAAATTCAGCAAGTATTTACAATTACTGTAGTCCTTTATGCATGATCATTTAGAAATTTCCAGAAACGATTGCGGTTCTTTACAGAATTTGAGAAAGTGTCACAGAGAGTAACAGCACAGCATTTGTGGATGGTAGCGCTCGCCCCCACTTTGCGCCATCGCGTTTTGCCGAGGTGTCCCTGCGCCAGTGTCCCGCGCTTCCCCAGTCGCCGCGCCCCCCCATCTCCAGCTGCTGGACGAGCTGCCTGTCTGCCCCCCTTTACTGGGCCTCCTGTTGCTTCCAGCTGTATTTTAATTACATCCCACAGACTTATGAAGCTCTCATTTGCTCTGAATAATGACAGACCGCCTTCTCACCAAAGCACTGACTCAAAGACGGCTCTCCCAAGTCCACACCATGCGTTACCCCCCCCCACACACCCCCAACCCGGCCCCCGGACCCCATGTTTGTTTCTTGATTATAAGGTGAGGGTTTGCTGCAAAACCATGGCAGAGGTACAGGGATGTCTGGAGATTCTGATGGCGGAGAAACTGAGCTCAATTTATCAAAGGTACATTTTTTAATGGTTATGTGTGGCTTGAAAGCAAAGGTGTTTTTTTGCGCTTGTTATCGCACCATCACCCAAACAGGTTTGTCACAGGAGGACCTTGATGGGATGCCAGTCTATTCCACAGCTTACGTTTGACAATAAACACATAACAAAAAAATGCTTCAAAAATGCCAGATACTTAAGTTTTATTAACCCAAATATGTTCATTGGGTGACTGGCCTGCAGCCTACAATAACTGCTTCTATTAACCTCTTGCTAAAGCACTTATCATTTAACAATTATGATCTACGAGCTGAATGTATGGACTGAGAATACATACAAATGCACAATCAACATGGGAGGCTATGGCTTATGGATAATAGATATAATCTGGCTTTGACCCATATCTCCTGACAAAGATCTGCCTGGGCTTCTGGACTAATGTTACAGAAAGTAAGCGGCAGTCTGTCAATGTCTCAGGGACTGTCTGAAGCTGCTGATGACACTTCCTAAAGATTGAAGCCCCCCCCCCCCCCCCCCGCCTCACCCCCACTTCATGTCCTGGGCTTTGACATTGGGAGCCTGAGCTCCATTTAGTCTAACAGACGTCTGGGTTGGGCACCGGAGATCCTGGAGCCATTTTGCAATCAAAACGCCTGTCCTTTGTTTACACTTGTGGGTTACTGAGCTGTGACCTACCGTGGGGAATTTAAGCACTGTGGTAAGAGAATAAATAACCATAAAGCCAGCGGCAGCCGTCTCAGTGTGGTCTCCATTAGTTGTCAAATGGACTGAAGTTAATGGCCGTCGGGTTCGGTATATTTGAAAGTGGTCCCTCTGGACAGGGCACACTGACTTCATGGACATGTGAAGTGACATCAGTGCTTATGTGGAGGGACCACGCAGGCACAACTGTAGCCTGGTAACTCCTGGGTTGTGGGATGTGGTTAGGCAAATTTGCGACTCTGCATCGTTGATAGTTTGCGTGTATAACATACACTAGTCCTGTGATGCGCCGGCATCCCATGCGGGTTTGCCACCTGGGAAACGCTCCGGTCTCAGCGCCACCCTAAGCTGTATGCCAGACGGATGCCCCTTCTTCATTCTCATTCTGCTGCTATTATCATTAATTTGATTGTCTCTACTGATAGTCTGTCAATGAAGAGAGCGCCCAACCACATAATATTGTTAAATATTGTTAAATTAAAGCTCCTACCCCAAAACAGAAGATCCTTTCCTTATGCGTCAGGCATGTAATAATTTAATGAGTATAACTGTGTACATGATTATGTTTTATGTTTGGCTTGATATTGAAGTAATTTTGAATAAATGGTTGGCAACATATGGAACATCCAAGGGCAGGTCCTTGATTGGGGCCCAGATGACATGCTGACTGGTTTGGACCCACAAAAGACTGCTAGGACCAGCAAGAAACAACTCACAATGATTATAGAGGGAGGAAGATGTTACATCATTAAATATGCATAGATATTGCACCTTTCAAACTGTTTAAGTATTATTACAAAGATGACATTTAGCCCCTAGAGGAAACACAAGCTGGGAGACAGTATGGAAGCGTCTTAGACAGCAGTCGTGTTCGCTTTGCTTCACGTCCGTTACCCTTTACCTCTCCTAAGATGGACATATTGATCTCAGCTACTGAGAGTGGAGACAGAGGGTCTGTCTGGAAGATGCAAACTGTCTCAGAGGAGCGTGTCACTCTAAATTTTTAGAAAGTCCTTATTTAAAAAAAAAAAAAACAAGGTTGCAAAGGTCTTATTCACCTTAATTAACCCAACTATTTACATTATCAAGAATACCAATACCACTGAATTGGTTTAATTATTGTTTTCTTACCATTGACAGCCCTAAAAAGTTTTGTAGATAAATTACAGGGTCAGAGAAGGAATGATTTTTTTTTTTTTTTTTATGAAAATCTTCTTATGTGGATTGAAGTGGAATCTATCAGCATGGGTCCTTTTAAGAGGCTAATTTAAGGCCACCCACGTTTCCTGTGCAGACCTGTAAGCAATGTGCTGGTCGTCTGAACAGGGCGATAACACGTCTGCACGCACCATGCAGGCGATTTGAACACAGCTGTTTTGTGGAAGGTGTGATTAAAACAAACAGCCGAACAGAAGCTCCCCGAGCCTTCCCAGAATGCCGCCCGGGCTATCAGATGGAGACCAAAAGGAAGACAGCGGTGGTCCGATTTGCACACCTGACTATGTGCTCGGTCACCACTGCAATGCTAACGCTTCCGTCGCTCTGAGGCCGGACAGAGGAAGCTGACATGTGGCGTGGCCTGACCTCGCAGCAGGGCCTTTGGGAGTGTGTGGCCTCCTCGCTGGCTTTGTATATTATCCGAACTATCTCCTGATTACAAGCCAGGGCTGCAAAATGTAAACACGGTGTCAACATGCAAGACGTGCCCAACGTGGCTTCCATTAGCTTGATTGCTCTGAATTAAACATGCACTTAGCTATGTACATATACTTAGCCAAGCAGTATGTTACCTCTCTGGTGCAGTGCGCAGCTGGCAAATATTTTTTTATGAAAGCTCCGCCATTCCAATGTGAAAATGGAGCAAAACGTCCCATCAATCAAGCGCCAGTTGTAACTCTACATGTAATAATCTGGTCAGTCACAGACACGGGCTGATGCACCGGCCTTATATTTCTCTGAATGGAATTATTTGAGTGGTTTTCATAGGCAGCCCTGCAGCCGTACCCATGCCCATGGTGGGGGGGGGGGGGCGTAAGCCAAGGAAATCTCAACACTTCCTTTGAAGTTTTGCTGGCGTTTGAGACTGGAACATTAAAGACTGACATCCCGAAAACCGAAAGATTACTGAGAAAAGCAACTGCATGGCCACATGACTTAAATCCAGTCGCAATAATATTTTGAAATATGTATTTTTAGCTGTGTTTTTTATTAAATAAGCAAATTAAGTACCGTATTTTTTAGAGTAGGCAAAATAAAAAATTCTTTGTGGCTAGAAAAAAATAAGGTTTACATATCTGTGTGTTTGACTATTGACTTGGAAGTGTGGAAATAGTATATCTAAATAATGGTCTCTCCTTATCACTGTCTTATGATTCCATCCCTTGATGGTATACATCTAATATGGCACAGAACCTCAACTGCGTGGACAGCTGCGTAATTGGTCTTTAATATTTTAATACTCCAGTGCTAGATTCTGTCTCAACCTCTGTACTCTTATTTATATATAATGGGGAAAAGACTCCCATGAGAAGAAGGCACATGTTGAATGAATAACATGTCGGGTAACCTCTAAACCAGAATTATGAAGAGAATGTTTTCCTCCATATGACTTCAGACCTCACCTCCACAGGATATCATGCCAGTGAGGACCAACCAGTATGAAAGTGACGTAAGTCTGGTTTTTGGGTCCTGCCTTTTTGATGTAATACGTCGCCTTTGTGTGGATTAAGAATGTCTGCATCCGCAAGGCTGCCGCCGTTGCCGTTCTTGACTTGTCAGTTAAGCAGCTCTTCACAGCACTGAGCACAATGTGGCCTTGTCCAGCCCAGCTACACCCGTCATGTCTGCGTACACCATAAATACAGCAAGGCAAGAAAACATGTACGACCTTGATAATATGACTTTAAATCTGGTAACTGCAGTTGGGGGTGTCCTTACGCAAGGATGGTACTTCAGAGTTGTGGCTTCAAAACCCCCCTAGCTTTGTACCTGTTGAGTTTGCCCAAACTCTTATTCATATGGGTTTTTCCAGGTTACTCCAGTTTTCACCCACAGTTCAATGTGCATATCAGTGAAATGGTGTGTATCTGAATTGTCTATAGTGACTGTACGTGTGAGTGCCTTTCCTTGTACCATGTGCTTCCTGAAGCACGAAGAAGGAATGTTAGGAATCAAAATTTGGACAGTCTTTTGCAGACATTCTGAAGACATTTTGCATTCATATGTTAGCTATTAGATACGACTAATAAATCAGATTTTACCACATTTGAAACATTGATGTTCAAAATCAATTAAAAAATTAAATTAAAAAAAAAATTACATCTGACCATAAACAAAACAAAGAGGTACCTCTGTTCTCCAATAATTGTGAATATGGCTTTCTTAAGTATTATTTGTAACATATTATGGTATTAACCACAGTCACGAAAATTAGCTGCAGAATTGCACTTGCAATGCTGGACTGTAGCATGCAGATTTACTTCTGCTGTATTGTGACCTACTTTAGAGTTCCATCTCCTACAATCTAAGAACACAGGAAAAATAATAAAATAAAATTTTAAAAATGCCATTTAAGGACATTCCATGTGGTGTTGAACACAGTGCCAAGAATGGTAATTTAGTGTAAATAAGGGAAATATTATCTGTGACTGTGCAGGCCCACTGCATCACAGCACAGAGCATGTGCAGGCCCACTGCATCACAGCACAGACCATGTGCAAGTCAGCTGCTCTTGTTATAGGCCTTCTTTCCATGTCAGTTGCAACTCAAGATATTTTTGAAACCCATCACTGCTGTTTAGAATGTTTAGAAAGAAGACTAATTAGCTTATCAGGTATCTGTTTACAGTTTAGACAAGCAGAGAAATTACATTTTTAAGTTTTTCCCCTATTACCACTATGTTGACTGTCATTACATCACAAGTTACATTTTCATTGCTTGAATGAAAGATTTGCCATCACAAAACTTGCTCAGTCAAGGGTGAAGATTTTATTTTAATGCCGGCACTGGTGGGGACCTCTGTTTGTGTGGCTTTGGGGTCATGTGATATGAATTTCGACCGTAATCACTGCTCCTTCCAAGTCACCAGTCACGAATGCTATAATAATTGTGTACAAAGTTATCAATTCATTTTATTGACATGCAAATAAGTATTACTTATTTATACTTTATCGCATTCCCTGTACCAGTGTACATTACTTCAGACAATTTACAATTTATTTTGTATAATATTGATTAGCTTTTAAATAGATTTTTGAAGTGGTCTTGGCACAACATAAATATATTGAGTTTGTGTTGAGGTTTAACTTCTAGCTGGAATCAGTTTGTAAGATTTAGAAGATAGCTGTCAAAATGAGACTAAAAAGATTTAGTAATATATTTGTTGTAAAAAATATGCTATTATGTATACATAATTATGGAAAAATATAGGGAAAGAATGATGAAGTAACTCTGATGCGACGTCATGTTCTGACTTGTGCTGTTACTGTCTCCGTCAGAAACCTTATGCCTCGGACCCTTGATGGACAGATAACTATGGAGAAGACGCCCAGTTACTTTGTGACCAAAGAAGCTCCGGGCCGGGTTTTCACCATGAGCCGCAGCACCAAGCTCATTGTGGTCGTGCGCGACCCTGTCACCAGGGCGGTATCTGACTACACGCAGACCCTTTCCAAAAACCCGGGGTTGCCCACCTTCCAGGATCTCGCCTTCAAGAACTTCAGCAGAGGGCTGATCGATACCTCCTGGAGCGCCGTCCGCATCGGAATATACGCCAAGCACTTGGAGAACTGGCTCCAGTATTTCCCGCTCTCCAGTCTCTTGTTTGTCAGCGGCGAGCGCCTGGTGACTGACCCGGCCGGGGAGATTGGCCGGGTGCAGGACTTCCTGGACTTGAAGCGCGTCATCAGTGACAAACACTTCTACTTCAACCAGACCAAGGGCTTCCCCTGTCTGAAGAAACCAGAGGGCAGCAGCCATCCCCGTTGTCTGGGGAAGTCCAAAGGGCGGCCCCATCCGCACATTCCCGGGGAAGTGCTACTGAGGCTCAGGGATTTCTACAGACCTTTTAACCTCAAGTTCTACCAAATGACCGGCCAGGACTTTGGCTGGGATTGACTTCACAGTCCTGCCATGAATAAACAGAATCGCAAGGCCTGAAATTTGTAAAGAAAGAGAAATGCAGCATAAACAGAAACTGAAATGTGATGCGTCATTGTAAACAGCTGAATGCCAGTAGTCCCAACGTTAATCACATCCATTGACGTATGTATGTGTGCTTTTTTATCATTAACGTTGTGCAGGATGTGATCCATGTTGTGACTCTTGTAGCAATTGGTAGCAGTTCATAAAGAAACAGTCAAAGAAAATATGAAAGGGAGTTGAGTCACATGTTTGCCTGGAGTCTGCATTGTGATCTGAGTCTTTCAGAAATTACCCCATCACAATGTTGGGAAATAATTAGTGACACAAATCAATTCATTATATTCTAAAGTTCGCCTTTTGTTTGTGTACAAAGTTATCAATATCTCTTTAAAATGGGGGCTTCCTTGGCCATCATTTGATTTGACCTTTTGTTTAGGTCCCTAATTTAATAGTATCGCATCATAATAAGAACTGCCAACAGATGCAGTGTCAAAACATAAGCATCAAGGGATTTCATGGAAGTAGCGTTTAAATATTATTTACTGTGGAAGCAGTGAAGCCAGTAAATTCAGAATCTGGATATCAGAAACTGACATCACATCACGTAAGGTCCCTTCTGGATTGAAAACCTGCTCAGCTTGTCTCACTGTTTGTGAAATCAAGTTGGGTGCAGAGATGTACCTTATGTCTATGATTCTGTTTGTCTCTGTACATATTCATGCTTACTATCTGACCACATCAATATATGGTGCAAAGATGGTACAAATGCTCAAGTTCAATGCAAATCTGTACTCAATCAAGCATTTTCAAGTTATCAGTGGAACTGGGATTGATGTTATTAAATGTGATCATATATTATAAGACTACGTCTATGTAGGTTCTCAGACGTCCAGAACATGATGATCTTAAGGGCTTGAATCGAAGGCAACTGGAATTCTTTTTTTTCAGTTTCTTGAAGATGTTTCACCTCTCATCCAAAAGGATTCTTCAGTTCTAAAAGTCTGATGGGGAGTTCCAGGTATTTATTCTCTTTAGAGATGAAATGCCTTCAAAAAATTGAAAAAGAGGTAAAGTTGCCTTTGGTTCAAGTCCTTAAGATTATCATAATGCTCTAATGCTGAGCCTTGTATGAGAACAAGCAGGAACATGGCTGGCTAAATCAAGTCTAGCTGGTTAAAATTATCAAAAAAATATAAAAAAACATGCAGTTATGAAACAGTCTGCACTATCAAAGTCACTCCTATTACTCTGGTGTCTGTTCTGAACAAAACATGCTAATTACCAGGTGCTGACACATCAATATTTCCAGTCATCCAAATACCCCCTTGGCACAGCGTCAGCTGAGCAGGCCAACGTGGAATCTAAAATGACATGCACCAAGTAGAAAGTAACAAGGCCAGCTAATCATGTTTTCCAAAGATGACCTCCCAAAGAAACCGAGTCTAATGGGAAGAGCTTGTGCTCCGCATGACCCATGCGGGTGACTTGGGACAGAGGTGTGACGCACAAATCTGTTGTGTCTCAGTTCTTAATTGACTGAACTGGTGGCTTAATGGTTAGTGGAACATCAGTCAGTCATTTATATATTGATAAAGAGATAAATGTATGCACTTGTGAATTATTCTCCACCCCAGTTTAGAGGGTATTGGCCATGTAGAATATAGCTCAATGCTGCGACAGTTACACCTTTCCTGATACCTGCAGTCATGTTGGTTGTACACTTTCTGACAGAACTAAGCTCTCCTTTAATGCTTAAATATTCTTGGGTTGTAGAGTGTCACACAAATTCTGCCATCTTAATGAATCGTCTCTGTCTGGCCTAAGCATGCCGTTATGCATTTTTAAAAGCAGATGCGAAAGACTTAAACTCACGTGTTTGGCCTGGTGGTACCATCGCGCCATAAATCCAGAGCTGAAGTCACTCATAATGACCTCTTTATCTTCAGCTGACCGTTTATATATTGAACGGCAGCATTACAAAAGACCTTTGCCTAGATAAATGTAAACTTTCACTGGATAATTTTATTTTTGATAACTATTTTTGATTCAAGAATGCATTTGCAATGTTTCATTTCCGTGTTGTAAAGATTTTTATTATTCCTTTAAGTCTCTGTCCTTTTTCTCTCTTATGCTTTATATTTAGCCTCTGAGATTAATGCTGGACTTAGGCTGCAGTTTGCCTTATGCTTGTGCGATAATGGAAGACTGTAAAAAGCAGAGTTTTACGCTTATCTTTGCTGTAAATCATCCACTATAATTTATACTGTAATAGTTTAAAAATCATACTGAACATTATATAGTAGAAAAGTTGTTTTAATCATTATTTTGTCTTATCCAGGACTAATATTGTTTATAACCTTTCATGTACAATATTATATTAATTTATATATTAATTGATTGGAAGATGGTTGATGACATATGCATATAAATGGTAATGTTCCCTTTGTTGGGATATTACATTGTTCTTTTGTATGTACTTTAAATCTGCTCGAAATCTTAGTAAAGCTAATGTTACTAAGAAAACAAGCAAATGAGCATGAGTGTCCTGATTTAAAAGTAGCGAAGATTCCCTTACAAATCTATACACGCAATTACTATTATGAAATGTGTCTTGAATGATTAGTTAATAAAGCTCAGAGTAAGCAGAGCTTTGACTGGTCCATATTACGTATAGAGGATGCACTTCTTATCAACTGATGTATTAAGTATGTGAGTTGATTTCTCCTGTGAACATATATGGTTTGTGAGGAACGCCCAGGCTCTGGCTATATAAGTTTTACAGCAGAGCTTGGTAAGAAGCCTCAGCCAAGATGGGCTCTGGACTCCAAGGATAAATTTGAAGTTAACTCTGAGTCATGATGTGTAAGCAATCTGGAAGGGTCATTTAAGACCTTTGGGACAATGACCTTTGACCCTTGTCTCTCCCTTGACCTGTGTCCAGTATTGGATTAAACTGCTGACCACTGGCAGGAGTCACAGGAGCTGCTAGGCTGTGTTCTGTTCAGGGTCCATTAATATCTCTAACCCAACCTGCCAGCCCAAGGCTGCAGGGAGATGCCTGGATCGATACCTGCCTTCTTTGTTTATGGGTGCAGCAAAATGTGCTTATAGATACTATGCTCTCGTGTCAATTTGATTTACCTGAGCCAAAGTTTATTATACTTTTTATAATTTATATTATTTAACAAATGATATATGCGTAATAAACACTCAGTCAATAAAGAATCTGAACAGAGAGATTAAATGCATTCATACACAGCTAATGGAATATAGGTATCTGTCTGTTCAACAGTAAACACGGCAGAGTTTGTTTATTCATGTACTCCATCATTTATAGAAACAAATTATTCACCTGATGTAAATGGGATTTAATACTGAAGAATAAAATGCAGGATGAGGTAAGTATGTTAAATCACAGTGACTGGCTCACAGCATGATACCAGGCGAGATAGCAGATGGTACCGTGGTTCTATCGTGGGATAGGTAACAATTAGATCACCACTGGGCCTCCAGGAACTTTGTGATAGACTTGCACATCCTATACTGTGCACCTTGTCTCATTCTGCTTTCAGCGACTGGCTTCATCCTTGCCGTAACCTTGCAGTGGATAAGCGGTTATGTGAAAGAGATGCATGTGTGAGATTATTGTGTTGTAGTTAAAACTGAGAATACAGGCTGAACTGTCCTTTTTATAGTCAGATATCTCCAGTTCAAGCCGGCCTGTTTTTGGGGAAATCTGACACTGAAATAACAAAGAGCTGTTCAGAGCAAATGGCAGTAATGCATGGTGTATGATACAGAGGTGCATTCGACAGACAAGCTGTGCAGTAATGCATGGTGTACTGTATGATACAGAGGTGCATTCGACAGACAAGCTGTGCAGTAATGCAT